>JARQSW010000494.1:67516-98914 GCA_030142375.1 Calameuta pallipes
GAGAGAGAGAGAGAGAGAGAGAGAGAGAGAGAGAGAGAGAGAGAGAGAGAGAGAGAGAGAGAGAGAGAGAGAGGAAAAAGATAGGATACTCCGACAGCGAGGATTCCGTCGAACGCGAACGCGATTCAGTGCAGCGAGTCGAGTCTCAGCTCGAGTCGACAGATAGATAGAGTCAAGATTCAATTAGCTCTAGCTGTCAACCGCATGATACTCGTTGATTCAATACCTAGCCGCGCACTCGCGTGTGTGATCGTAACAGGGCATCTCCCCTAGAAACGCATTTACTACCCCTGTTCTACGTGTCTATGTGACCCACGTAGATCAAGTCACTCCAGGAGTCTCTATGTATACCCCAATTCAATGTTTAAGTTTTCGAAGCAAGAAACATTCTTAAGAAAGACAGTGTTCTTTTTACTTCACATTAAGTATTTCTTATCCCGCGCTATTTCTTACCGGAGAAATACTTAGGTCCTCGTGCTGGATGGATCCAGTGCATTCCTCTTGAAGGGAGCACGCAAGAGCTCTTCTTTTCCACCGTGGCATTCGGAACGTAGAATTCACTATCTGAGAGAAGAGTTTACGTTGTTGTCGATGCTTTATTTTTTTTTTATTTTTTTTTTTTGAACCGAGGTACCTTCTCTTTCAGTATACTTTTACAACGGTACCAAAACATCGTGGCAAGGGATCGATGCTTGGATGTAAAACCACGAAGAGGGTGGATCTTGCAGCGAGGGTGGTATGAAAAAGGCAAAAAGTTCGAGGAGCTGAGGATCGAGGGCAAATTCGCATCCTAGGATCGGGGCCCTCTTGAGGCCGCGAGACGCGATCTTTATGAAAGAATATCAAGGAATTCGTGGGCCGGGCAGGTCGGTAGGTGGTTGTAGGTGGTTGTAGGTGGTTGTAGGTGGGTTGGTAGGTATCACTTATCCAAGGCAGGGCGATGCCAGCCATTTTCAATTTATTTCAAGAGCCTTTTGGTGGCGGAGAAAGGAAGGGTGAAACTCCTGGCAGAGAGATACCTACACGAAACCGGCACCACCACCACCATTACTATACCAGCAACGATTCCAGAAGCTGATATTGAGGTCTCAAAGTTATTTCAATTCAAATATCACCGACAACGTTTCGCCCGGGACTCGAAGCCTCCGTGAGATCGATAAGAAAGACGAGCTTTCTGCAGATTTCAAGAATCCCAACGATACTCCTTATATACACTATTTGAGAACTTTGCTTCGACCCAAACTCAATTATACTTTACTTAAGTACAATTAATTATATACACTGGAGAGAATCAATGTTTAAACTTTTAACATAGATACGCTATATCCATACATCACTGATACATATTATACACGTACCATACGTATCATTGTACATACATGCGTATGATTTCAATAACAGTAATAATACTCGATCGACTGTATCGACTCGGATAATCAATGCTCACAAGCAATACTTGGAAATAAGATGTTAAGCAAATATTGATAACTTTTTCACTGCAAAATCTTACAAGCTATCGAGTAGTTTGATAACAGCCCATAAATGTCATAAGGTTATACTTGAATTTTTCGTAAAAACAGGGTAACACCCCCAAGACAAATTATTAAGAAATGGGTAAAATATCCTAAGTTAGTCATGACGCAATACCGCAGGAAATAATTGTACAATAATATTAAAATTAAGAAAGATTTTATCGACATCATAAAATGGTAGCAATTTGCAAGGGAATGAGAGAACGCAGCAAGGTTGCCAAATTTATTAGCAATCTTTTAAGCAATATGAAAAAGTAACCTGTGCTCGTACTGGCCGTCAGCGTAGAAGAGGTTATGGTTCGAGCGTTGTGTACAATTGTAGCACGAAAAATTCTCTGACGTTCATAAGGCGAATGTATTAAACCGTGCGGAATGCACCAGGTACTCGGGTCGCTGTATTTCGCTGGAGCTTTCTGTTCCCTCGATGTACATTGGCAATATACGTATAGATATTGTTCGGGTTTTGTATGTGTAAAGTTATACGTGGTTGCTCTTGGCTGGTATAGTATATATAGTATCCAGGTAAGTTAAGTAAGTATATACATGTAAGTACGGGTACTCGAGTACATAGGTAGGCGTGTAAAACGCGTTACGTTACGTTAGGAAAACGTCGGGTACCTCGTGTGCAGCTAAATGTTCATACATGAGTACATGTACATTTTTCAACTGGTTCTCTTTCTCTCTCTTTCTCTCGTTGGTTGTCAGTACAGGCGAAGGCACACGCTCGTTCATCCGGGCTCAGAATTATTGAAGCCTCTTTTGCAAATGCGAAAAAATAACGTAGTTAATTAGCAGCAGCCACTTTAGACGGCCCGACCGTGAGAGCATAGTATGCACAGTGTACAGTACACACTGTAATAAGCAGAGAACAACTCGCGGGAAACACACTTGAAACAGCGAGTATTTATTTTACCTTTCCTACTAGTCCTTTCTCTTTTGCTGCTTTTTTATTTTCGTCTACTACGTGTCGGCCATTGCTAGAATTACTTAATAAGTTAACTTATCAACGTTAGATTGGGTCGCGTTGACACTTGATATCGTGTTGGCTAATTTTATATAGAGATAGATATATGCATGGAGAGAATTGTACGATAAGAATTCCTGGATAATTCGCGATAAAAATTACCATGGAAATACAGTAACCCTTGGGAGGTCTTGTCGTGGTAATATATATTTTTTTTATTACCATACTAATCTCTCGTGTGTTACAAGTATGTTTTCTCGTCGGCTTGGCAAAAAATATTGCAAATAAATTTTTACGAGGAATGGTACAATTTATAGAGATTACGACGAAACAATTGTGACTATATATAATGCTTATTTACAGATTGACCTGGATCTACGCAAAATTTTACATCGATGGAATTTGAGTTTACTTAAAGTTTTAAATTTAACAGTAAAAAATATATGATTAAATTGTGTATATCTTAAAATATCTTAAAATTTTCTATACGACTTCGCAAAATTTACTGTTATCTGTAGAATACTTCACTGTGGTTATATTATTATTTGAAAATGTAGTTCTATAATATGGACTAACTTCATGATGTCCTACGATTACAGAGTAATTTCTACCATAAAATTCTCTCCGTGCACATACCGTGTAACGTATTTACTATCGGATATTAAATTTTGTACTGATAATATTTGTAGAACTTTTCGTAAAGCTTGCACGAGGCATACTTCGTATCTCCATGTTAAACCTTATGAGGACAAAGACTTTTGTTTCTTGTCCATGCAAGCGAATAGCTATAAAACATTGTGATGAAATTTTTCAGAGCTGCCGTAGAGGATTGTTCTTTCAAGTTCTGGCCCTTTTAATCGTGGAAGGGCGAGAGAATAAGTAAAAGAGTCAAAGGGCACCGCAGAACATTTACCTTACCGACAAACATAAAGGGAAAAACGCCTGGGTTTCTATGTATATAGACGATGTACGGAAGCTTGAAAAAGTAAAGAGGAAAGAGGAAGGAGGAGAAAGGATTCTTGTGGGATATTCCTGTTTCTCTCTTTTGGTCTCCTCTCTCGTGACAATTGCGTCGCAACAAGAAAGGAGAGAAATTGAATTGGCAACATCATTAAACGACCCCTTCTTTTACTATACTATATATACCTTCAACTTCATCTTTTTAGAGCCACCGCCATCTATATTCTCTCTTCTTTTATTTCTCTTGCTCGCAGTTACTCGTTCCTAACTCCTCCATCCAGTTGGATCCAAACTAGAGAGAAGAAAATATACAAGAGCAACGAGGAAGGTAAGAGAAGCCAAGTAGAAAGATTAGAGAGAGAAACAGCCCGCTTTTCACGCCTCGCGGATTCCTAACCGTTTGAAACGCCGGACGGTGGAAATAATACAACTTTGTGTTCCTTATGCGGGATCAAAGGGATCCTTGGGGACGCCCTCGATTTCGATTCATCCTCTCTCTCTCTTTCTCTTTCTCTTTCTCTTTAACCATGACTCCTGCAGATTCTGATCTTTAACTTGAAGACTGAAAGGATAAGGAATCGACCCCTTAAACTTCTGCACGGAGAGTTTAGTTTAAAATGTTTCTCTTTTACGATCTTGTTAGGATTTCGTTAAATATATATATATATGTATTAGGTTCTAAAAAATTATATCATCCAAGTATCGTTGGCTTAATAGGATTATCAGAGGAGTCATCAGGTTTTACCCAAGATTTCTCATTTTTCTCCTTGACTGGTACTAGGATTTCCGGACAGGCGTTTCGCCCAATCATCTCCAGGACGAATAACATTGTTTCTGCCACCTGACTACAGTTGCTGTAGAAATATCGATACTTTGGATCATTCTTAGGATTACGATTATATGCCTCCCTAATGAGATCTCCTTCAGGGCGAAAGAACAGAATCCTAGGTACGTATTTTCCGTCTGGCTGAAACTTTTCATCCCGTCCTAACCTATCCGCACTGTTCTCCACGTTCACCATGATAAATCTAGGGAGAAGAATTTCTGTTAATATACAAATTTTATTAACAACTTTCGCAACTTACTGTGTACTTAGATCGATCAATCGGATGGATTTTGAAAATTTGGATTTGAGAACTTGACATGCTGGACACCAGTCACGATGGATCAAGAGGAAGATAGGTTTACCAGTTAACTTGGCTTCTTTGAATCCTTCATCGATTTTGCTCCATTTGTAAACCTTGCCGAAACCGTAATCGATATCGGTTTTATCGGCGATCACGTCACTGGAGGCTAACACGCTTCTCAGCAGGAGTTTAGTAAGGGACGCGAAATTTTGGGGTCTCAGGTACTCCAAATACCTTCGCATGCCTCTTGGGAAAACGCTGTTGGAAGTCGCGGCTGGGAGTTTGGCAAGCTGAAGGAGGCCGCAAGAGGAACGCCATTGAGATTAATCGTAAAAAACAACGAGCGAATTCATGACTGCGCCGTTCGCTTATCCCGAATCGATTGCCTTGGATCCCTTGGATACCTTGGATGCATACTTTGCCCGAATTCTAGCGTCTTCTTAATTTATCATTCTCACGAAATACATCAAAGTAATGACAGAATCGGTCAAATAAACATTTTTCGAATCGATTATAGCGTCGCTACCGATATCTTATATTTATATAACTTAATTTGAGATACCTTGAAAGCTATTAGCAAAAGGTGTCTAATTTCTGTCTCAGTATACCATTAGACATTGCGTAACATTTTTCACATATCGGAATAGTCTTTAAAGAGGTCTAGCGGCAGCATCTCACGTTAACTAATAAAATGGTGACAGTTCATTCAATCAATTTAATTTTGTTCATTTCCTTAGTAACCAATGTTCTCTCACAGGATTGTCTAACAGTCGGAAACTATGTGAGCTGCTAATTTATCATTTTTAATAATTAAATAAAAGTATAGCTTTTAAAAGTTCTAATATTTCAGTGCTCCGATGACGACGCCTGTTGCGGAGGATGCTGTAGAAACAGTATTTGTACAAGTAGTAAGTTAAAAGTATTAAAAATAAATATAAGAATATAATATTATCTTTAATTCTTAATAGCATACGAAAGTTGCAACATAAACGAGGACCTCTGCCTGGAACACTATTGTCCTCCCGGTTTGGAGTGTTATATCTATAAACCCGATTGCATGGGCTGTGACCTGACCACGGACTGTAGATCACCCCAGGATAATAAATCATATTAAAATGACAGATTGAATAATATGGTACCATCGTTTAATAAATTCTTCCACTATTCTAATATGAAATATTCCATTTTTTTTTTTAAATTCAAAACTGCCTGAAAGATTTTTACAATGAAATCCAATCCTATAGTCTTACAGAAGAGAAGCGCTTGACTGCTTGGAAATTTTCACGGGTGACCCATCAGCGATTCGGAACGATTTCATGGTGACTTCCCCGGTGATATCAAACAGGAGTGCAAGGGTGATTTCGGGTTGGAGTTTTCAACCCCTAGCTTAGTGGGGCCAGAGGGTTGAAATTAATCTGACTACCGACTCGGCGGAAAATCGTTTAATGATGAAGAATGTTTTCTGGTTACTATCAGCAACCTTGTTACATACTACGGATTCGACGTTTCTCTCTGTACAAAGAGTTTTGTCCGACTGAAAATAGAAAGGAAATTAATTGATAATTATATTAGATTATAATATGTAACAGCTACGAAAATTTTTTAACTTACGGTATGGATCGTATCGTATTATCTCCAGTTTGTCTGCTAATCTTTCTCGAATCCATACGAATTTATGACCAGTTATTGCACTTTCCATAAGAACCATTATACTTCTACACAAAAAATATTATGAAAATTGTAAAACATTGTGAAAGATTTTATTTTAATTTTTATTGTGGATACCCGACGAATACTTTTGTCAAGTTTATGTAACTTTTACATAGCTGCTATGTAATAGCAGAGAATTTATGTAGTACCTACAGGTGTAAATGTTGCAAAATGTGTTTACTGGACGTAGACTCGTTCATCGCTTAACAATTTTTCGATGCGCATGAAATTATGGTACAGGATGTTACGGCAATAAATTGTATTTGAATGCTTGTAATATTTTACTTGTCGAAAAGCTGATAAGGAGAATAAGGACGTCATATAAACTGGTAAGTAACATGTAAATGAAATTCATAAACTGCATGATCTTGGCGGAAATTCTTTCGCAAAGCAGAATATAATACGTGGATACACTATGCAAGGCTTACATTTCTTCTGATGCCACTTTTGTAAGGATTAATCCAAACAGAGAGACATCCGACCGAAAAAAACTGTTATCTGTGGTAAGTTTCGCATTTGACTTTTTAGTTTGAGTATTTTATTTATCGCTCAGGGTGAAGAATGTCTGTCAAAATCTTACTATTTTAGATTTCTATGACACGAACTCTACGTCATCATCCGTGCTCTTCAGTTTCTTTCATTTTTAATAATTATTTTTTTATGGGGCGGTAAGTTACCGACCATACTTATGTATTATGTTTGGAACAATTTCGTTTCTGCGCTAGTGGTACCTTAACGCATGCGTTTTCTGCTAATAGAAAGTCGACAGTGTTTCGCTTATTACATATGGAAGAGCAATTGATTTTAGTGAGATGATAATAAAAAACATACTGTAACTAATTTAGTTTAGTAAGGGAATATTTCACATATGGAATATCTCAATAATTTTATTTTAAATAGAGAAGAGGAGAACTAACCTCAAACTTAACTTTGTACTTGAATTTTACAATATAATAGTGATATAAATTAGTAACTTACTTGCTTTTGGCTTTCTTCATTAAGATGTTTGTTAGAAACATGCTTTTCTTCTTTCTTTAATTATGCTTGCAGTAATACGAGCAAATAATGTATTAGAATACACCTTAGATTTTACTCTAGCATCGAGTACTAAAAATATTTAAGCTCTGTTGGTACAGTGAATTTTGTACCGTATATGTTTACCTACGGAGATTCCATCAATGATAATGCACAGGGTGTTTCTCTTTTACGGATACACTGTTTCTCACTCGTGTTTCATTTACTGCTTTGCAAGATGCTTTTGGTCTGATTTATAACGTTTCAGCTCGATGTTCTCTACCCATTGGTGTAATTTGCTATTTTTAATGCGCAAGGTCCATAAGCCGTAGATACAACACCAGTGTATGATGTGCGCCGAAGTGCGTCGGTAAAAGAGAAACATTCACTGCGGAATCGAACTGTTTTATCCAGAAAGCAGCTTATTTTCTTATTTCAATGAAATGAAAAATGTTACTTAACCTCTCTAACTATTGCAAGAATCTTATATTTAATACATTGTGATAATTATACTCGTAAATTTACTATTATTTCATATAGTAAATTGTGTATAAATATTATTTTCCGGGACAGTTTGTATTAGCTGAGGACTATCACAGAACTCGTTCCGGTTAACCGGCATGTAATTGTAATCTGGTGAAAATGGTTAAGGCTTGGAACTATTTAATTTTTCTGGCATGGACATCCTATCTGATGATTGTCGGCTTATTACTCTTCACTAGAGGATTTCTTCTCAATCGCGTAAGCAGGACTGAACGTGGTGAGTGTATACACTGTGAAGATTCTGGTGACTGTGGTTTACAGCGTTTGCTAGAGACTTCAGCAATTGGGGTCAATATATGTCCAAAGCCTCGAGCCAAAGTGATACTTCTTGTTGTTGATGCGCTTAAATATGAATTTGTGAATTGGCATGATGATGCCAATGCAGAGTCATCATATTACAAGAACAAGATGCCTATTGTTAATGAGCTGGTTCAGAAATATCCATTGCAATCTCGCTTGTATAAATTCATAGCTGATCCCCCGACAACAACCATGCAACGTCTAAAAGGTCTTATGACTGGAACATTACCCACATTTGTGGATATCAGTGCAAATTTTGCAACTGAAGATATAAGTGAAGATAATTTAATCGATCAGAATATTAAAGGTGGAATTGTCTTTATGGGCGATGATACATGGACTAGTCTCTTTCCTGGAAGATTCTTAAGACAATATCCAGCACCTTCATTTAATGTTTGGGATCTAGACACTGTAGATCATAAGGTACACAGACAAATTTTTTCTGAAATGAAGAAAAAGGACTGGTCATTGCTTGTCGCTCATGTTCTTGGTATTGACCATTGTGGCCATAAACATGGACCACATCATCCAGAAATGACCAGGAAATTGAATGATACAAATTATTTAATAAAAGAAATAGTCAAATCTCTTGACGAGGGAATGATGCTTTTTGTTATTGGTGATCATGGAATGACAGACACTGGAGATCATGGTGGAGACAGTATAGATGAAACTGAAGCAGCTATGTTCATATATTCAACTCTACCTCTAATAGAGACATCAATTGTCTTAGGGTCAAAGGTGGCTAAACATGTGGACCTTGTTCCAACCATAGCAACAATACTGGGTACTCCAATGCCCTTTTCTAGCTTAGGAACTGTCATTTTGGATGCATTACCGATGTTGAGAAATAAGAATGAATCTCTTGATCAACTGTATTATGCTGTACAGTCCTTATGGAGCAATGTAGCACAGACCAAAAAGTACATTGATGCTTATTCGATGGACACTTTTCTTTTCTCTGATGATAAATTACAGATGCTCGAAAGATCTTATAATCACCTTTCTAAGCAGGTGAAGCATAGTAAAAACCTGGAAGAATTTAAAGACTTTATTAAAGATGCTAAGGCATACTTAGCACTCATACGAAATCTGTGTGCTGAAATTTGGGTTCAGTTTGACTCAAGTCTTATGTTTAAGGGACTAATTTTGATGTTCGGTACTCTATTTTTCTCCTACACAATCCTGGACGGCATACAAAGAGATCGAATAACCAAGATATTCGAGTCCTGGTTCCTAACGTGTTGTGTCCTGGCGAATCTTTGTGCGATAATAGTAGTTTGGCTTTTATATTGGCTAAAAATTGTTGTGGAACTTCAGCATATGATATTTTTTGCTACTGGAATTGTATCGTTGTTGTTACTTTTTGTAGTTGTTGTCCAAAATTGGGACATCATTGCTATAAATTGGTACAATAGTATTAAAAAGCAGTGGTCCAGCTATCAGGCCAGAATAATACTCTTTATGACAATATGTGGACTCTTCTCTAATAGTTATATTGTTGAAGAAGACAGAGTATTATCTTTCCTTTTAATAACTTTAATCTGGTTAGTGTTATACAATATAAAAGTGGATAACCAAGTAGACAACTCAGACAGAAAAGCAAGAATCATCTTCAAATCTACATCAAAACCTTCATTAAGGATAATTCTAATAATCTTAGGCTTTGTAATAGCCCTGGCGATAAGATGTTCCAATTATTTCTGGAGGTGTCGAGAAGAACATGTTGGAAGATCTTGCTCTAGCATTATATTAGGCAAAGCTAGCTCTATAGTATCTAGTAAAATAGAACGAGCCTTCCTTACTACGGCTCTAATCATCCTAGCTCTCTTTATAACAGTGGTTAGATATTGGTTACGCAGTTGTGGAAATCTCTCTGGTTTCTCGCCAAGTGTCTTCGTAGCTCGATATTGTCCTGGTGTAACAGTAGTGTGTATTGGATGCTTCTGGGTCCTTCAGAGGTTACCAAAGGATGCTAAAACGAAACTAGCCTTATCGTGGCAAGAAAATGCTTTACCAGGAGTCGCCTACTTGATGATTCTATTTGGAATATTCATTTTATTCTACCGTCCACTGGGAGTTTTTATACTTCCAAGAAGAGGAGAATCCATCAACATCTATCATGGTGAAGATATCGTACCAAGACTCTTCGAAAGACTAAAGAGACTTATTTATAAACGAAAACTTGAAGAAGATGAAAATATTCCAATTGTGTATGGATTGGGAACAGTGTATAGTGCAACATTTATTTCATTAAGTGTCTTTTTAACGTTACTCTATGCTTTAGTTCTGGGCGATGTACTTGCTCCTAGTACAGTAGTGATGTATATAACTTGTGCATGTGTCCTGACCATTATTTCAGTGGCAAGATATCGGAATGCCAATAACATTTGTAAGTATTATTATCAACATTTATTAAATAATATACACTGCTGTTGATAGACATAGTTCATATTCTTTTGATTCCTTCAATCTTTGACAGCGGCAAGTAATAAATCATCTATTGGAAGGCCTGAAATACTAACCCATGAAATTTCATTTTTTTCGTGAATGCTGGTAGCTGAACTGTTCGACGTACCAAGTACAGCAATTCTCAGTTGGTTCCTCATGGCGGAATATTTCTTTTATGGAACCGGACATCAGCCAACTTTTGCAACTATTCATTGGGATGCTGCTTTCATTGGAACAGGTGGTCATTATTATGGGAATCTACTCCCAGCTATTCTCATAGGTAAGTTTTCCATAAAATGATTGAAACCTTTTTTCTCTTATTATTAGAATCATAAGTTTGTTATATTATTTTTTTAGGAATAAATACATTTGGTTCTCATATTATATTGGGGGCTACCTTGCCCCTATTAGTTGTAGCACCTTTCACGATTTACTTAATGCTCCCAAATTTGGTGAAAATTAAATTCCGCCCAGAGGAAAATTTAAAAAGAGGCGAACTTCTGTTATATGAACGTCAAGCTATTTTCCATGGTGCAGTTTTTACTGTTCTTGGAAAGTATGTATTCTTTCATGGGATTCGCGTGAGTGTCTTTATATACTTTCTACTTTTTTTTTTTCTTAATTAAAAGAGTTCAATATATTTTATTTCTATTATTACAGACCTTCGGCTGCATGCTTGCGGCAACTATTCAATGCCGGCATCTAATGGTCTGGAAAATTTTTGCTCCAAAGTTAATATTTGAAGGAATTAGTTTCATGGTGACAGTAGGCAGTGTATTAGCTTCCCTTCTCATGGTGATTAGAATAGATCGTCAAGTAGATCATTTAGTAACACAAATAACGAAATCCAGGTGATAGTAATTAATATTTGATATGAGTTACGTCGGTCTATATTAAATTAATGAGTATCTTCCTTAGTATAGAATAGAATCGTTTACAAGAATCAAAGAAACTTGTAAGTAAATCAGGATGTAATACTACATTCAGTACATGGAACCTCTTATAATAATTGTAATGAAGTCTAATCGCCAAGACTTGCAATGTTATTGATGCATCGCTACCAGTATTGAATAATTTTATATAATACTCAGAAAATGATGACAAGAGTGCATGAAGCTAAAAAAAGAATTAAAAAGTGGGTGACTATTTTCATTTAAACGTTTTGCCACGTTTTTACTTTAGCGTTCAATTATTTTAAACTTTTAGTCATAATTCCTGATGTTACACAGCACACTAACGCTACCCTGCGTGCAATGCATTGCTGATTCTAGTAAAACTAAGCAACGCACTTGATGCAGGATTGCGCCTGTGTGCTCTTTTTTTTTTTATCTATTATGTAGAATTCGTTGAGGTGATTTAAAATAGGAATTTCTTTTGTGTTACTCATAAGTAATTTGATTATTTTACCTTTATAATTCAGCGGTGATTAGATTTGCCAGTGTGATCTTCATTGCAGAAACACTTTATTTGAGGACACAATTCATTTTACATGTTACTAAGTGATTCTGACGTAAAAAACAGTTTTCATCTTATATATTTTTTTGTTTTTTATGATGACTAGAATATGCTTCGATTAAATATCTCGCTCACAGCTTCGACTCAGTGATGATCGTGATGATGCCTCCGCCCTTGAGACTCCTTCCTCAGGAAGTTCTGCCAGTTGACCCATTTCTCAAAATCTCCATAATCCTTTGTATCCTAGGACAGAGAAATGTCCTAATATTTACAAGCATTTAATATTGTTTTTTTTTTAGGAATAAGATTTTCCTGAATCTCAGATTATGTAGCAGGCATTTTTATCTGGAATCAAGTGTCGTGTTAATAGTACTTGTTGTTTTTGTTTGATACTGTTTTTAAAAAAAGATTATATAAAGATTATATTATATAGCATTTAAATATATGTAAAATGTACAAGATGTAACACACTTACCAACATCTTAATTCCTCCACCTTGATGTCCTGGAACCGATCCTCCTCCTGCTTGTACTGATTCGACAGTTCCTGGAGGCAGACTTTGATATCCCTGATGCATCTGCATCTTAATGGCTCTAGTATATTGATCTCTATTATGGCGATCCTTTTCGTAAACATCCGGAATGTCTATGTCATCTTCAGAAACATCTCGTTTAGCAGTAGCAGATGAACTCTGAGGATAGGCGACCCAGAATGAAGTGGGACTCTTTGGCAGCATCCTCATGGTCTTTTTCGGAATTGTAGGATAATCCGTTGTGTTAAGACTGGCTAATTTACTTTTAATTGCATCCAGTAATGTCCAATTGAAATCTGAACTAGTATCTGCTTCGTTCACGGGATTATTATATATGGGAGTAGCAGTAACATCTGCTTTTTTAGAAACTACTGCTTCTTGAACAGCAGCTGTTATATTTCTTTGTAATTCTGTAAGCATGTCGAAGACATTACTTAGGATGGTCATTTTCTGCTTGTAAGGCAATGTCCCATCGACCAGTGGTTTTGGAAAGAGTCCGGGCGGAAATGGTTTAAATGGTTTCAGTCCTATCGGTGAAGGAGGCATTGCTGTCTTCTCATATGTGATTAAATCATCCAGGGTGTTTACCATGTTCGCCTTGAGATCACTGAGTTCAGAGAGTATGCTATCAACTATGGAATCCTTGGCTATTGCTATGGCTGCTACGTTATCCAATGATCTAGCCACTTTCGATTTGTCTTCCCCTGATTCGAATGATGCGGATCTTGCAAAGTTTTCCTTTGGATAGACAGAATTAGTGTCCACTGAGGTATTATTCAGTTTCAGGGAGTCAAAGAGTTTGTTTAGGAACTCAATTACCTTTGCATCATATGCACCTGGAGATGGAATAGAAAGTGTTGGGTACCAGAAACTTGGTGGAACAATGGTACTCTTTGGTACTGGTATTTCAGTCACTGGTAAAGGAGTACTTGTAGCTAATGTGTTGAATAGCATGTCCAGGAAAGCTGACTTTTTTTCTGCGAAAATTGAAGGATCCACTACTGGTCCAAACATACCTGGACCAAACATACCAGGCAAGTATTCTTTAGGTATTGTCCCAGCAGAAGATGGATCGAACATCTTTTCCAAGATTTTTTGGTCTGTTGGTTCTGGTTCTTCTGGAATGGGTCCTAAACCAGGATATGGTGGTGGTGGTGGTGGTGGTCCAACATCTTTTGTGTCAGTTTTACTCTCAGAATTACTCTCAATGCTTCTCTTTCTACGGGACTCCTCGACACTACCAAAAGAACTTGGCCCAAATTTAGACATTCCACCAAATGGGAATTTGGGTCCAACTGGACCAAACATTCCTCTTTTATAAAGACCTGATTCAGTATAAGGTACATTCTTATTGGCAACAATACTTTCATCTTTGTCCATGTTATTCTTTAGATCAGCTGTATCTTCATCTTTTCCAGAATACATGGAGTACAGTGAAGAACCTGCAGTGCCATAACCTGGATAATCCACTGGACCCATGCCTCCAAAAATATTACTTAACATATCAGTTTTCTTTGATATCATTATGCGTGGGTCAACAAGCTTTGGAAAAAATGATGGTTTTGGCATATATGGTACTGTTATAGTTCCCATTCCTGAGATACCTGGAGGCCCCAGAGATCTTGAATAAACTGCAAGACATTATTGCAGGTAAAGTCTACTATTTTAGTATAAACTAATATAAAACTTCGACAATAGAAACGAAATATATTTTACCTGGTTTACTGCTAGCAAAACTTGTCCATGATGTTCCTGGTGGTAATTTTCCATGAGCTCCTGCAGCAAAAGCCAAGAAGACAACGAACAGTGATCGAACCATCTTTACACTATATGATCAGAGTCGTGTCCGTTGGGGTTTTTATACTAACTGGTAGAAATTAATCCTTACAAAATCTTGATTATTATCAGGGATCAGGTTGTTCCAGCGGTGGCAACGGCAAACTCATTAAAATAATCCATTCTTTATTTAGAACGTCTACACCTGGGGATTATTTGGAGCTATTGAAATACGTTAATGTACATCAATGTAATTTCCTTCTTAACGATTGATACCGTGTACAGTTCATATATTTTTATATTACATATTGTAACAGTAATAATAGCCTTGTTCGCGTTACTTACACTTTTTGCAAAAAGTGTAGGTATAAAGAGATAATCCTGATATTTAAAATCTTAAGAATAGTAGATATAATATGAATCTTTTCAATAGTAAAATTCTCTATGTTCTCCTTGAGAATTTTTTGTATTATTCTTTAACCATCGAGTGTATATTATTCCTAGTGATATCGTCATTATTACAGATATTCATTTGTTATTACAAACTGTCAAATGCAATTCTTTTGTTTATCTACAATGCACTCCCGCTTATCTCCATTGTTTTATAGTGCATTGTTTGTCTCCCGTGCTTTTCAAGCTTCCGACAAATATTTTAATACTCTATAAAATATTCATTAGTTCCCGGCAGAATAATTCTGTTAGTAAAACTATTCTAAGGCGCAAAGCCTTCAAGAGAAAATGACCACGTCGGCTAATAGTGAGTAAAAATTATAGATTCTTTAAGATAATAAGAACAGTAGTAGCCACCATGTTGTCTGAAGACCTTCCACTGTAATAAAAAGTAATTAGGTTTTTATCTTCTAAGTTACAAATGTATTCACAGATTTATCGGGCGATGTCATAGACGCTATTCGACCAGATCTTGAGGCATTTGCTTCATTGTGGTCTGCTCTGAGAAAAAATTATAAAGGAACCAATATCACTAGGACTGTAGCACGTCTTTTGCATATGTATCAGCCTGAGGATGGTGTTCTTGCTTATGAGCGTCTTCTACGAACATTATATGTACTGCTAGAGGATTTTGATGGAGATGGTTTACAACTTCTTGTATCCATGGTACCACCTCCGAAGGGTGTTAAAGAAGATATTATAAAGGAGGTCTTTCACAGGGCAACAGGATTTGTCAGAATGGATGCACCATTATTCCACAGAAAGTATGCATATTTTAATATTTGTATATCTTACAAAATAATTAAGTACATTTTATATCAATAGTAATAATTCTATTGCAATGGATGGTTCAAAAATATCTAATGGAAGTACAGTTCTACCTGGAGAATCTGCTTCTTGTACACCACGATCTAACTCTATGTGTACAAACCCTAAGAATGTTCAAACTGTAAAAACTGAAAGTTATACCAGCAATCAAAAGTCACCTCAGGTAAACAACAGATACATTTCTGCCATTGCTATGTATTAAAATTCCACAGCATTTTATGTCAATGTACAGAAAGTTAACACAACATGTTACCAGGTTATACATACCTTATTAATTAATCTCTTTTTAGATGATACCTCAAGAGGCCGACGTATTTCGTGGTTTTCCACCAAATGAAATCACTAACACGCAAAGTCATATACAAAATTTAAATAATTTCTATAGGCCAAGCAATTATGCCTATCCTTCTCATCAGACCTATGTTAACTTCAGTCAAGTTGTTGGTCAAAATTGTGGAGATGCCAAACAACCTCCAACTAATACTGTTCTTGCACCTGGATATAGGTTAAAGTGGCTTCAGGCTCCTTATTTATTACAGAAGAGTCCTTATCCACCTTGTCAAGACGTTTACCTGAAAACTATAGATAATAAATATCTGAGACTTCCACTTAGTAAGATGAATGACATTTGTCGACCAGACGTTCTTTACTCTTCTCAGATACCTTACTACGTACTTAAAAATTATCTCATACTATGGCTTACGTTAATAATCTTTAATACGTTACTAGTAATTAATTTATTGATAATTAGGAATGCCTGCATACCAAGCGTAATACAATGACCAGTGGCTTGCTGGAAAAGATGCAGATACCACAGGACAATGAAAATTATTCTAAAGAAACATCTACTAAGGGAGATGAAACAGTGGAAAGTCAAAGGGATGATAATATGCAAAATGCAGTGTATAGCGGAATATATAATGATATGGATACAATTAAGAAGCATGAAGGTTCCTACAAAATCAATTATGGTACTGATACTTGCTGCACTGCTAATCAGTTACTAAATGCAAATGTTGCCCAAGAGAATAAGGATATTAAAATAAGAATTCAAAATAATGGCACAGAATTGGAAAATGTGATGAAGCCTTTAAAACAATTTGAAGAGGAAGTTAGAAGAAGACAGAGGGCTATTCAAGAGGACATATTTAAAATGGATGTTGTAAGATGTAACGAGAATAACCAGTCAATTGAAAGTCAAGAGGTATGAAATATTGAAATATGATGGAAGTTTTCAATATTAAACGAATTTTAATAATACAGGATCTTCGGTTGGATGACTTAACAGTGAATGTAAATCTAAAACGGAGCATTGGCAATTTTTTCAAGAGAGTAATAGATGGCGCAACTGTCAGTAAGCAACATGATTACGTATTATTTTATTTAAATATAGTAATTCGCGTATATGAGCAATTTTTTAAATTGTTTTTAGAAACTCGAAATCTTCCATGCACAAGACCCTTGAGTGAAATTCCACAGACAATAACTTTAAATTCTGATTTATCAAATGTAACTTCTCAATGGCAATATATAGCACCGCAATTCTGTGCTGTTCAGGACACAAATGCCAGCCTGGCAAACAAGCAATATGAAGTTTTAGCAGACTCTTCTTTAAGAAGTGATCAGAATTTTACTATTCGAGACTCTACGAATATAAAGGAGGACAACATTCGTAAAGTGACTCGACGACGAAAGGCTGATTCTACGGGCAAGCCAAAATCTCAAAAGATAACACAGAGAATACTAAATCCTTTGAAGACCGTAGAAACTGGTTCAAATATTTCAGAACCAAATATAAATTCCAATTTGGATCCCGCGTATCCAAATTATCCTACATCAGATCAAGGAATACTCCTTCAGCAAGCCAGTACATTAACAGAATTGGCGGCTTATAAAAAACAGTACTACGATGCTTTGCTCCGAATACAAAGAGCAAAAGGTATGTATAATATTTTCAGTGTGCGAAAAAATAATTGATAGAAAATTTATTCTCACTGTAGCAGCTGCAGCTAATTCTTTAGCTCTGTCTTCAGTAGGCAGTTCAACTGGTTATGATCCTTACTACTTTGGCTATTTGAATCCACAACAGCAGATGCTCCAACAACAACAACATCAACAACATCAACAACAACATTTGTTACTAGGACCACGTTTTACAGCACAGAGATTAGTACGACCTGCTCATATGAATATGCATGCTACTGCTACTCCCTGGATTAGGCCCCCAGATTGGACCTATCCATTTGGACAGTATGACTTCACTAGACACGTAAATCAAAATCTATTATATTAATATTATTTTAATGTGTTCTGGGATAAATTACTAACCACATTTTTTTTTAGACACACCCACCGCACTTCTCCCAGCCAAATAACATAAGGTCAGTGTCTATTTGTACTCGATAATTTATACTACAAATTCAATATTTAATTATATTTCTTATTTCTGGATTTAGATTCATGATGCCAAATTCTACTACAATGAACTCGCAGAATTATATGGAAGATCTACAAACGCAATCAAGACCAGGTGTAAAACGTAGAAAATTAGAAGAAATCGTTGGAAAATTAAAAGAAACAGATAATAGTGGTGTAAGTATTCAAAGGCGATTGTATTAATATGTAACAGAAGAGGGAGAAGGGTAAAGATATTTGATGATTCGACTATATTTCACAGGATCATATGAGACATTATTTCAATGTTTCATATGAGGATTACAATGTCATACTTAATCGGAATCGGCTGTGACGATATTACATAACGCATTATAACTAACGATTCTTAATGTACACGTTTTGTTACAGTAACATTAGAGAAACTCCTGCCCTACGAATAGCACTTGTTCCTGATGGCATAACTTTCAGAGAAAAAAAATGCATCCATTCACATTATCTCGAATACTGTACAGAGAGTAAATCCCAATTGCCTCACACAATATATAACAATCCTCCTCATTCTCTCTGTTTATCCCTAGTGATTTACAAAAAGATGGTATACAAGAATAAATAATAGCGCTAAACTTAAGTTTTATTACACGGATCGTCGATCGGTATTGTCATACTGAAACGAGGATCGGACCTTGACATGTTTACTCAGGAAACATTTTTTTCTTGTACCAGTCATAAAGGAGGTCCGATTTCGTTTCATTTTAAGCCATTCCATGTCGAGACCATCCAGATAACTGGAATACAGTATCACGAGTACAGGGTTGAACTCTCAAATCTCCTCATGACTGTATTTATTCAATCCTATCACCGAATCGATAAGAGCCGATCGTTATCATTAAATGAAAGGTTATGTTTTAATTAAATTTTCGATTCACTTATATTGTTCTTTCGTTTAATTTATGAGCTAGTCAAAGGCATATGCCTTATAGGCAATTACGAGAGAAGAGAGCTAAGATCTTTGAAAAAGAAACAAATAAAAAACGCGCCGCTGGCTTGGATTGTCGTGTTTCAGTGTTACTTTAGCTCTAAGTGATCAATCACAAAAGTTAAATGATAAAAAATAAAATGGATAAATGGCAGTTCTGCTACATTATTAATAACAAATGATTAAGTATTGCTTGATTTATGATTTGTTCTGGGGCTTTTTTTTAATGCGAAGATCTAAACGGGTAGTTTCATATTTCCTTTTTTTTTTCTAAACGTATTTATATGGAGAAATGCGTTCTTGTGCGTAGAAATAGAGAACAAATTCTATAAATCGTAACAGTGCAAATCTCTATGTGAAGCAAAGATGTTCGAGGCGATTATTCCCTCCGTATCATCTCACTTATTCTTACTCCTCATTCCTAATTCATTATTCACTACCCGTCATTAGTATGTATAGTATTTAAACCTCTTGGCAGGATTTTCAATCTGCCTATCTCTATATTCCAATATGGACTCCAATTTATTATCTTCATTCTCTTTCGAGGAATATCGCGCGAGAACGCTTATCGTTTTGCCATTCACTATTTATTTTCTTTAATGTTCATGAGATAATCTTACTATATCCAGGTTAATTATGTCTCTGATTAAATGTACGTGTAGCAAGTGCGAACAGCCATATTGTACGTTCCAGTGATGATATGACGCATCTACGCGTCAGAGTACGAATCTTTAGTATTAGAACGGGAATTTTGTGAGATAAAGCATCCTCGTGGATTCCTGTATCCACGACGAGAAGAGCCCACAAGTTTCACGTAGCTCAAGGAAATGACACCCATTTGAGCACACGTATAATTCTGGCAGTGTCCCATGTGGTTCTTTTTTTAAATAACGTTTTTAATGTGGTGCTCACGTAGTCGTATTATAAATCCAAATATCCGCGTAGGATGAATCGTTATTGAAGATGGCGAAATCGTCTCTTTTTTTTTTATTAAGATGTTATTATCACCATACGTTACAATTCTAGATGAACACGCACGTTTTTATTTTTTATTTTAAATTATCTTTCTTAATCATCTTATTCTACTAATTGATTAAACGACGCTACGCGCTCACGGAACGGCCACGTCAAAATATTTCTAATATCAGTATAAAAAACGACGAGGGAATGACTAATTCGCGATGAGAAGAAATAGTAATTAGTTTCTTTTATATTTTTTTATCGGTGAAAAAACTTATGTGGTTGTGTAGAATTATAAATGAAATTAGTAGTGGTGTCTAATAGTAAAACGATACCGTCACTTTGTTACGGTATTCGAATACCGTGTTTCCCGAAACTTTATATGCGTTAGTTAATGAATAATTCATAATGACGATTAGAGATTATTATATTAGGAGGAAAGTGAGCGCTCGATTAAACAGCTGCAAAATAAAAATTAAATCTTTCTGGCGTGCAAGGTGGGACAAATGTTGTACTTCTAAGACGATATGTATGTACTAAAAAAATACTTTGTTCTTTAACCTGACGTTACGAAGGAGATTTGGTTACGCAATGGCGCCTGACTAGAGTCGTGACTCAGCGGTTTTTTTGTTATTTAAATCAAAAATGGTCTTTTATGTCTTCTTGTCGTTACTTCTTTTTGTTTAATTCTTCATTTTGTTTTTCTCTCTTTTACCCAATGTATATCGTGTTACTTTCCCATTTATACATACTTCCGGACCTACAATGATGGTCAACGACAACGAGTATTTGAGTTAGTCTTGCAAAATTGCGCACATCTTGAAAAAACTGGCACACACTCGGAACGATACAACAAGTTAAACAATCGTTCCGTATTTTTACTAATCATTCACGGAGAGACTTTTATAATATAATGTTAAGTGTATATATATATATATATATATATTTATATTATGTATATGTCCTCGCACCGTATTTTTTCTGAATACCTGTGAATCTTTCTAAGAGCGCCGCACTCGCATCACGTTCTCTGTTCACATAATACATCAGTAAGCATAACGAGTGTCCTTTTACATAGATACTTGGATGCTGTGCGGATTTAAACGATTGTGCGACGCTACCAGATAATTGCACGGTACTCTTAATATATGTACATACCTGTACAAGAATCTAGCTAGCCCGATTCTCGCGAGTACCAACAACTTTTACCAAACGAGTAGAGTTAGGTTATACCAGCATAAAAATACATTAAAAACGACTAGACAAATTTCTTGTTTACCTCAGTGTTTACGAGCTAATGGTCTTATGCTTACAAATTCCATTAAAACTTACAATTTATTATTTTGGTACACGATCGGAATGAAATGACTAATTGCGTTACGCGAATCCATCGGTTTCTTCTTCTTCTTCTTTCGCTCAATCGAGAAGAGCCGTCGAGTTGCGCGGTTACCGCAGTCAAATCGTACAGTCCAAGCAGCGAAGAATAATATTCGTTTTTTGCATTCGGCAGCGAAATGTACAAGGCGCGAAAAGTTTTTATACAGGAGTTCTGAGTGCTTGGATACGACGATTTTTAACAGCGATTACGAGCTGTAACCCGCAATCTCGTTGTTCCTGCCATTGTGGAACGATTATACGGTTTATCGCGCGCATCCTCTGATAGCTTTTTACAAAGAAACTCGACCTGGTGCGATCAAGGGAATGTGTACGGATCGATGGCCTTACTTGAACATGGCTGTACATCGTCTGGAGGTGGATGCCACTGATTATCCCACATGGCCGCCTGGACTAGGGTTACGTCGATGCTTTCGCGTTTATTATACGAAGTACCTTCGACGTCCCAGTGCATAGCCAAACCCGTTGCCTCCATGTGCCTAGTGTCGCCAACGGTCCAGTAATTTTCCAACCCGCAATTTCTAACAAGCTGTTCTGTCTTAGCTGTATCTTGCTTCGAGACGTTACTTCCGTGATCGGCGCCCGTACGAAGCTGACTCCTGTCCATTGTTTGTAAAGGAAGCTTTCGAGGTACTCGACGTGCTTTTGTTGTGTTCTCCGCGCTGATGGAACTTCCTGCCTTCGCAGAGAGATTCCCATCCGTACCGAGACTGTTTCCCCCTTCTTTTCGTTTTCGTCGCCTTCTTCTGTCTGTGTCCAGTTCATCCCTTGGAGCATCGTCGACCTCGTCGTTCTCGTGCGAGGGAAGGAAATGTTCTCTCGCTGAGGCCCAATGATCTTTTTTGTTTCCTCTTGACTTGTATTTGTCGCAATTGCCATTTCCGTTTTCTCTGTTACTATTGTTTGTGTTTGTATTGCTATCAGCATTGCGCTTCTTTGAGTGATTTCTCACGACCCAGGATGGTGGTCTTTTCGGACTTCTTTCTTTTAATGTTACCTAAATCAGAATGAACATGTTGATTTTTCTGAATATCTTCATCAAATGTAGATAGGTGGAATACTTACTCCGGATGAAGAGGAATTGTCAACAGGTTTGTAGAGTTGATTAGGAGTGTGTTCATGGCTTAATTGACCTTTGCAACTTATTTCACTTCGTTTATGGAACCAGGATAGAATGAATGCAAGAAGAGCACAGGATAGTCCCAGTGCTGCCGCGGCTGCTAATTGAGAACGTGTTCGTCTAGGTACCCAGCCACTACCTGCATATTCCCACACAGAACATACTAACAATGAGCTACTTGCCAGATAGGATATACCTATACCAGTGAATACCCAAGCATTCTGTAATAGATAACTCATGTCAAAATAAATCCTAATGTGTTGCGATCGAGAATTTGTCGCCTTTTCTGTGTACAGTAAAATCTCCTTATTCACAATTTTATAATTCGCAGATTCCGTGTATCCGCGAATTGCTCAATTCAATCATTGTTCATATTCGTATCGTTAAGTTTCATTATTCACGAGTATAACAATCACAGAAAATACTCTTTGCCAGCACAAAATACAGCGGAATTCTCGCGCGTGAGCAATCACTGATTGATAATTTTTTATATTTTCGCTTCTATTATTATTATAAATAAAGAGTTTGAGCAGTTTCTTAAATACTGGTGTTAATTAACATTTTAACTAAGAATTTTATAATAGTAACAATTTTCTATAAAAATAAAGAGTGTCCTATTTTGAAATTTAAAGTTAAGGTGTATCTGCACTTTAATAAATTCTTCATTAGTTTAATAATTTAATTTAGTTAAGAAATAAACAAAATGAAAAAAAATATGTAAACATGGGAATCTCAGCAGGGGCGCTGTCATTGTAGTCCAGGTTAGATTATCTACAAATACTAGTACATTGCACCCTTTTATCCCAGAAAAATGACATACCTAAAAAGTCGATTTAAAAAATTTTTAATCCGATTTTTAAGCCGATATTGGCATTACTTAAATGTTCTCCTTAAAAACACAACTTTTATCTAAAATATATTTTTCTTCAGTCAATAATTTTAGCTGTACCACTTAAACACACTGCGCATATAGAGTAGTCACAGAAGCCCCACACTTAAATATTTCCCTTTCTTGTGAACATGGACACTTTTGATAACTCTGAAGAAAGTAACTTTGAACGAAAAAATTCTTTTTGTATCCCGCTCTTTGAAATTATTAAAACATTCTTGAATTTTTTTGCAGAATTTCAAAACTAAAGAAGATATTTAGGTGTTCAGTTTAAAATAAACCACCTTGTACATACATATATACAATTTTCTTTCAATATTTGTGGTTTTCTGTATTTGCAATATTTTTCTGGAATTCAACCCACGCGAATACGAAGACTTTACTGTATTTGATTGTACAGTATATGATACTCACCAGCTTGGCCCAGTTGAAAGGGAAAATATGTATGACGTGTGAAATATCAAGGAAGAGAAGTAAAGCGGTGACCAAAAGACAAAAAACAGCTACAAAGATCATCAATCTCAAACGGCCCACTAGTGGCAGCATAAAGAGACTGACCTTGGCAGTGCCAGAACTACATAGAGTAGCCAAACACGCTGCTGACGATATCTGCAAAGATATAATTGAAGTAAAATGCTATGATACCTGATACAAAAATGAATAATATACTTACAAGCAGCAGGAGTCTGATAACACCCGTCGCAGTCCTGAGGTGACCCTGTATGTCGCAATAAAATACCAAGTGACTCGTTCGAGGCCACGGCGGTGCGTTGGAAGAAGAACCGAGTCTGTGTTGATCACTGTGGCCATAATGGCCATGGTAATTGGCATGTGAGTCCCACGAGTGGACTGTAGAATGAACTCCTGGCGACTCCAGCTCCGAAGACTGGGAGCTGATTCGCCCCCCTGTCCTGCTGCCCGCTGTTGGTGTATCGGGAACTTAAAATACTTGAACGTTCCAGCACCTTCTCGCCATTCTCTCATAGATAAAGCTTAGTCTTTCTCTAACAGCAAAATTACATTAAATCCAAACATTTTACATACCGATTTCGAAGTCTTGAATATCTTCAGGTCTTGAATATGCGGTAGGTGGTGGTTCCAAGTCGTGAATATCTTTCAGAAGAAGCACCTCTATCTCGTCGGCTGCATATAAATCCGAGACCGAGCGAAGATGATGCCGAGTCTCGCTCATCACTTAGGTACTCTAGCTTGCTCGCTCCTACCGTCCTGCCGTCCGTCCTTTCTTCCTGCCCTTGCGGTGAGCACCATTCGTCGGTTATCCGATTCAGTGCCTCGTCCATTCGTTCGTCAACCTATTCTTCCAGATCCTGAGCTCCATCTCCGGCTTTGCAGGCTATACCGCCTCACTGCCTTTGGCCGCACCTGCAACAGTAGGAAAATCACATTGAATAAAGACGCATCACTTTCCGTGAGTATAAGGACTCTTTGAATCCGTATCCTTTTACAAAACAGAAGGCTGCAGGTCCACTAGGTAACCCCCGCGTATTCCTTATAGATGACGTTTTTTCACGTGCGGTAACACCATTATCATTAGAATTGTACTCTGGACATTTTAACATTTGCATCCTGATTTCTGAGAGTACATTATATATTAAATACTCACCACAACTCGTATCTCCCGTTTAACGACACGTAGATCACATCTTCACGGAATTTATCAGACTAAACTGAAATGCTATCCGACGAGTAGTCGCCATTGCGTTTCCTTTGGTTTCCTTCCATGACACCTGCGTCCGTCACAACGACCTAGAAACCGCAGATGGGGTAGCCGACGGGAAATGTTCACAAATCTGCCACCCTTTTCAGTCAATGCATTTTAAATGTTTACATATAATAAAGCTTGCTAATCTACTAATATCAATTTCCATATAAATAATAACAGTTTACGAAGAAAAATCTGTATATCATCTCTTATTCGTTAAACAATAAGTTTCATATTTAAAATTAATCTTATGAAGATAATGGAGAACGTGTTCTCCTCTTAATGAATATAATATATTATTAAAAAATAAATCAAACTTTGCTGTTTTAATGTTATTTATTTTAGTCCATCAAATTTTGGGATTTAAAATTTGTATTTCCGCAGCAATACATTTTTGGAGCAGCCGATTTTATATGTTGGGTATTTGCTATACTCGATAAGTGCTAGGTTTACTTGTTATGATATACCTTATTCGCTATCTTCCATGATTCGTATTATCTCTAACCTATTACGGTTACACTAGTGCTCCAAACAGAACTGATAGGTACTGATATTGACTGATATCTGTTTGCTTACTGTTAAACTGTCGTGAACCTTTCATTAGTACGGTTACGCTACGTTGTTAAAAACATTTCTTTTGAGACAAGCAGAAAATGATGTCGGAAAGAGATTATGCACCGTTGAGTCCAGCTTGTGTTCGTTCATTGAATGATAAATTATATGACAAGCGCAAAGCTGCAGCATTGGAGATAGAAAAGTAAGGTTATGCCTACTTTATAAATTATTAATTAATGAATGCATTTGTATTTGTAATACTTGTTCAAGTAAGGATATTTTCTTTAAAGGATGGTTAAGGAATTTGCATCACACAATAATACTGTGCAAATAAAGAGATTATTAAAAGTTCTCGGACAGGACTTTGCTACATCACAGAATCCTCACACTCGAAAAGGTGGCCTCATAGGATTATCTGCCATAGCTATAGGACTTGGTAAAGATACTGGTCAGTACACTGAGGATCTTATTCACCCTATATTAGCATGCTTTTGTGATGCTGATCTTAGAGTGAGATACTCTGCTTGCGAAAGTCTATACAATATTGTTAAAGTGGCTCGAGGTTCAGTATTGCCAGAATTCACTGATATATTCAGTGCACTAAGTAAATTAGCCTGTGATTCTGATCAAACCGTCAAAAATGCTACTGAATTACTGGATAGGCTTATGAAGGTAGGAAATATAATAGTTATAGACATTTTTATTAATAGGAAAAACTGAATGAAACATTCATAATGTTTTAGGATATTGTCACAGAAAGTGGAATGTTTGATCTAGTAGGATTCATGCCCTTATTACGGGAACGAATCTACACAAAAAATCCGTTTGGTAGACAGTTTGTTATTGCTTGGGTATCAGTGTTGGACGCTGTCCCGGATATAGACTTTATTATATTTTTACCGGAAATACTGGATGGGTTGTTCAGAATCCTCGAAGATCCCACTCCAGAAATAAAAAAAATCACAGACACCGTACTAGGTGAATTCTTACGCAGTATCAAATCCAACCCAGCGAGAGTTGACTTTCCTGCAATGATAAACATTCTAATAACGCATGCACAGAGTACTGACGAATTGCTTCAACTAACTGCAATATCATGGATCAAGGAATTTGTGCAGTTATCAGGTCCACTTATGCTTCCATACATGTCTGGTATATTTACTGCTGTCCTACCCTGTTTAGCTTATGACGGGGATACTCGAAAAAATATTAAAGAGACCGCCACGCAAGTTAATATTAATTTGATGAAACTAATTACTATGGAAAGCACAGATATAATAAACAATACTTCCCATTCTGAAAGCTTAATAAATTCGACGCCTTCTATCAAAGAACAAGGAGGTAAGTTGTACCTAGTGATTGCAACTGAACAGAATGCAATAATATTTCATAATTCCAGAAGAAAATAACAAAAGTTCTTTTCAGATTCCACAACCCTTAGTAGACCTTTAGCTGAAAGCTTAGATCTAGGAAGTGTTGTACAAGTTTTGACAAAACATCTTATGCACACATCGGTCCAAACCAAAGTAGCAGTTTTAAAATGGATTCACCATTTGTTTACGAACATTCCAAACAAAATGTTTCATCATATAGAAGATTTATTTCCCGTTTTAATGCGCACTCTCAGTGATAATTCCGATGACGTAGTGCAGCAGAATCTTGTTGTAATAGCAGAGATTATAAGCTCCAAATCAAATGAAACTGCAATGCACGATACAGGCACAGTGGCACACAATAAATATTACACTAAATTTATAGTGAACCTGTTGAGATTATTCTCAACGGACAGACATCTGTTGGAGGAGCGAGGAACTTTTATCATTAGAGAATTATGTGTACTTCTGAGTGCTGAAGACATTTACAAGAAATTATCTCAGATTTTATTGGAGGAGCAGAATTTCAGATTTGCCTGTATTATGGTGCAAACACTGAACGTCATTTTATTGACAAGCTCAGAGCTATTTGACCTTCGCAACAAACTCAAAGATTTGGATTCAGAAGTAAGTGTTACAATGAGAATTTTATCATAGCTACATAAGAAGCATTTCTATTTTTATAGATATAAATATCTTTTTAGGAAAGCTGTGAATTATTCGTTTGTCTTTATGAATCTTGGAGTCACAATCCTGTTGCAACGGTAGCTCTATGTTTCTTGACACAAAACTACAGTCATGCTTGTGATCTTGTAAGATCATTGTATCCTTTTATATAACAAACTTCTATGTGGTGTATAATAAATTAACAAATTATCTAGCAAAATCCTTAATATTTTTATCAGTGGAAATATTGAGGTAACTGTAGAGTTTCTCACAGAGATCGACAAACTGGTTCAGCTGATTGAATCACCAATATTTACTTGTGAGCATTTTGTTGTATTCGACAATAACACAACACATGTAAGTAACTAAATCAATTTACAGATTTGAGGTTGGAGCTTCTTGAAAGGGAAAGGAATGAAGCTCTTGTTCGTGCTCTTTACGGTCTACTTATGATTCTTCCTCAAAGTGAAGCTTTTTCTACGTTACACCGTCGTCTGGCCGCTATTCCTCCAAGTACATCACCACATATAAAATCCTCTGAACTAAAAACTTCTAAGTCTCTGAAACACAAAATAGACTTTGAAAAATTACTTCAACATTTCAATACCGTTCAAGAGAAACATAAAGAACAGAAACATAAACACAGAATAAATTCATTAATTGAACGAGAGGCGAGTCACTTGGAGATTTGACTGAATTACGATAAAATGAATTATCTCAAAGATCCTAATAAAGACGGACCGCTTCTCTTTATTGAAAAATAACGTTGAGCAAAGTGCAATGTATACCATGTGTTTTACTTAAATACTATATACAATATACATTTTATTTATTACAAATTAAAATCCTGTCAAAATAATAGGTCTCTGTGAGTAATTTCAAAAATTATAAAACAATTATTTACGTAGAACAGACTTACATTACGGTAATAGTATGATTTTAAATTAAACCGAAGATAACCATTAATGGGAGCTCTCAGCTCTTAATTCTCTCTTATAGATTATGGTAATTTGACGATAGTGTCGAGCTGATCCACTAGTCGATTGTTCTCGAAGAGAATCAAACTAATCTGTTCATGTAGGTCACAAATATTCTTCCACTTCTTTGTTCCTTCTTCTCCAGGTATGTTAGACTTCTCCATGGTGTTGGACTTTCCTGGGATTCTTTCCAGTGAACGAACAAGTGATTCGTGACGCTCTAAGCTCTCCTGACTGAGTGTATAAGAAAAGGATTCTAAAACACGCTCGTAGTTGTCAACATCCTTGTCAAGTATTTGAGTTTGCAAATACACAGTCTGTGCCATTTTATACCAATCACCTAGACTTTCTGACCGCTGCGTCATTGCTGGAACACATTCTGTTTCTAGAAGTGATTTTATCCTGCGCCCAGTCTCAGTTACCTAAGGTCAACCGGTAATATTTTGACATTAGTACGTAATATGTTAATAATTTTACTTTTCTATTAGCTATATACATACTTTGATACGTTCAAGAACGTGGAACTGTTCGTCATTGTAGGTAAGACTGCGTGTAGCTCTGTCACGTAGTAAATGCTGCCAGCCATCACGTAGTCTGTCAACCAGGGTAGAAGCTCTGTGACTTGCTTTAGTTATCCAGGGACACCATAAACCTCGAGTGTTACTTTCCCATTCTGCACGTAGACTGGATTCCTTTACATACCTTTTAAAGTACATAATTATTGATAATTAAGTTTATAGTGCGTTTGGTGCAGTTTAATCCTGATAAAACACACAAACCTTTGATGCAGCTGGGTAACTGCTGGTGCCAATTCAACTAAAAGTTCTTTGCTTTTGGAATCTAATTCTTTTCTCCAATGCTTATTATTAATATTAATTTGCATACCAAATTTCTTTGCTATATGTCTTGCTAAATTCTCACTTCTCTCTATAGCCATAGCGGTATCCTCTACTGCCTTGGTTAGCTCCTTTGAACGTTGACATTTTTCTAATACCCTGGTGAGTTCTGCCGTTACGAGACCGTTAAATGCTTCCACACTATCTTGACATTGTTTACTGCAATACGCCAATCTATCAATTCTTCTTTTGCAAACATGGCCTACCGAACATGCTACTTTGGCTTGGCTAGCATCATTTTCCACTGATACCAAATTAGAAAATACTGGAAATTTTGGAAGCTCACTTTCGACGGGTAATATTACGTTATTGTTTTCTCGAGAAAACAGCATTATTGGTTTATCATGGGTTGTCGTCGGATATCCTTTTCCTGGAGTAGATTCTTCAACTAAACTAGTTAAAGTGATTTCTCCAAGCAAAAGGATCTGAGCATGAGCCGGTACATCACTTTGATCCTGTATATGTGTCTGAAGGGCAACCAGTTTTTCCTCAGGATGCAAGAAAACCTTTATTAGGCTTGCTTTATGTACATTAAATATGTGAATTGGTTTTCTACATAAAGTATCTGTAACTTCGGTAAAGAAGCGATCAAAACTCCATATTCTTTGAGGATCGACTTCCAACAATCCAGCAAGTAATGGAGTAACAATCTTCTTTAATCCAATGCTAAGTTGACAGTTCTGAGGTAATTCACGACTCCATTCAATGGGTCCGTTTTCTGAAGTTTGTGTTCCTGATATTACACCAGATGCTTTCTTAGTTGTGATATAAAACATCGTTTCTTTATTTCTACGTCCACCAAATGGTCTAAATGGTAAGTTCCCTGTTGCTACATGATACAGAGTTACACCAATCGACCAAAGATCTACAGTAGCTCCAAAAGTCTTTCCTACTGGTTTACGTAGAACAGCACGTTCATACATATCAGGATGTAAATATTCCTCTGTTCCATATAAAGATACAAACTGTTGATCTTCCTGAAGCTCACGTGCTGCTCCAAAATCTGTCAGTTTATAAATAGTACTGCCATCGTCAGCAATAAATTTCATGATATTTCCAGGCTTTAAGTCACGGTGTACTAGATTATTATCCCGTAAATGTTTCATTCCAGCAGATAAATGTTCTAGAACAAGAAGAAACTCACTCTCTGCAAGTCCGTATGTATTTTCAGGATCATCCAAAATATTGAAAAGACTTCCTCCAGTACATAGTTCCATGACAATGACTTTTCCACGTCCATCTTGCTCTTCTTCAATAGCTAATAGTTTAACGATGTTCTCATGTTTTACTTTTTTCAAAACTTCAAATTCTCTCATCTGAACATCATGAGGACGCATGTGGCTAAGCTGATTGAATGTTTTAACAGCAACTGGTTCTCCGTTGTTCTTATTGACACCCTGAAATACTGCTCCCGTTGCACCTTTTCCGAGCACGCTGGTAGTACACCAAACGTAATTGGCAGAACCACGAAGGAATGACATTTTAAAATCGTTCAAGCTGTAAATGCGGTTCTTAATTCAATAAAACGTAATGTAATCACCGTGTTAATTACAGACAAAAAGTACATTTGCTTTTGACAGAAAGATACACTTGCATCTTGTAACCAATCAAACTATGTATATCACATTAAAATAAATTGCATTATAGAATTTTGTCACTATCTTTACGAAATATGTATAGTTTTTATCTGTACGAATATTATTAGATTCTTTATTCGAAATGACACTTGCATAGATGTCATTTCTTTTCAATCTATAGTATATCCACGAGTTCAGTGTAGGCGATTGGCAGCATGCGAAAGTAGTCCCTAGTTACTTTGAATGGTATTA
>JARQSW010000495.1:10317-183337 GCA_030142375.1 Calameuta pallipes
GAGAGAGAGAGAGAGAGAGAGAGAGAGAGAGAGAGAGAGAGAGAGAGAGAGAGAGAGAGAGAGAGAGAGAGAGAGGCCTTGGATGCAGTTCGAAGCCTTATGTGGACCTAACCTAACTCGATCTGCGTCAGCAGAAAGCTGAAATAAGACAAAAGCAGCATCGGGAGTCGGGAGTCTGGAGCATTCCATTTATTTTCTCCGGGTTCAGTTGCCTGCACTGTTTCCTATACGATTCGATCGAAATTCTCGACTTGTAAAGAATTTTTCTGCAGAGTTGGTGTCTTTCGATGATCCGTTTTGTCAGGTCGACGCTGCTACGCCCATCTAGTCCATCAGCCTATCAGCCACCCTGTATAGTTTTCCTCTTAATCCTCCTGTCCTTCCTAAAAATGTACGTCCCTCCTCGGGTCACACGGTATAGAGACATGCAGCCAGCACAGAGGAAAAGTATTTCCCGCGAGACTGAATATATCGTCTCTCGCGAACCGTCAAGTGTGGCTGATATATCAGTAAGAGTTAATAACTCATTGACTTCGAGTTCGTGAGGTCAAGTAACCTCCGGATAGGTGTTTAACGTGTAAGGAATAGTTAAGAAAATCCGCCTTGTGGCTCCTAAAGTTTATTGCCTTAAGGAGAAAAAAAAAGAAAAAAAACAGTGCTACCAACCATTCGAGGGAACTACTACTTTTTCCTGAAGATTTTTTTCGCCACATGAAACATAGACACACGTGACGAGCAGCCGTTGCCTCATCCTGAAGAGACCAGGATCGGAGCCACCATGTAGTCAGTAGTGCATTTCGATGTACAAGAGAACCAAACGAAAATGAGCAGCACCAGATTCTAGATCATCGATCACTCAGTCACCCGAGTCATCCAAATGATCAATGAAATTTTTAGTTTTTCAAAAAAGCCCGCAATTTATATTTTTCCGTATCCTATTCGAACTGCACGATGAGTGACCGGCACTTTGGAAAAGACAATAAATTTGAGAAAGCGAAGGGCCAATCCGCCAGTCATGTCGATAGGATCTCTGCCCGCTCTGGTCCACCAAATCCTCCGTGTCAGGGCGCAGTGCTTTCCCAACTATCCAGTCTTTTGCGCTAAATCATTCATCGCGTCCCGCGCGGTCACGCTTCTTCGCACCAGCGCGACACTTAAAAACAAACAGACTCGAGGCAAATCCAGCCAGTTATAAAGTTTTAAAGCTACGCGGACGAAGTGCTCTACGAAGTGGAAAAACAAGCTGTTCGGCTTCGTGAGAAGATTCATAGGTCTGGTGCGTCTCGCACTGATCGAGTCTAGACTTCATCTCGAAGCACATTGTGCCTTGTTGCTCGATGCCTAACATAACCTCAATCTGAATTGAGTTAACGTACGTACGCATGCACATATGTAGCTCTACCGGGCAAAATGCTGCTGAATACTTTTAATTGCAGGGTTTGCTCCTGTATCGCACGAAGAGTAACGGTGGCGAGTAAAATCTTATGAAACGAAAGGCGAATGGACCCTCGACAATAAAAGAAACGAAATCGTCAAGTGCATTAACGCTTTCAAATATTTGTTCAGCGCTGCGCGTCCTCCGAGTCCATTAAGATTCGGCGTTGCAAATTATAAGGTTGATCTAATGGACCACCCGAGGATGATGAACTAATTCGTTGACTAACGGTCCGCTCGTGAGAGACCATGGGGACCATCAGGTCCATCAGGTCCATCGTCAGACCGGTCGAATTACGAATTACGAAATACGAAATACAAGGAGACTCTCTAGCCCACAGGTGCGAGATAATCGTTTAACGATTATTTTCGATATTTTTCAATCGATTCCCTAAACGTATTTTTCTTTCGAACCGGATCCGTACAGGAAGAATCGGCTTGACTCGAGCGATCGCTGCACTGCTGTACCAAGTTCCTCTGATAAGAATGAACTCTCGACCTGTGTCGATGTAACTTTATTCCTATTCCATGTCCTGTTCGTTTCCTTACGTAATATTCCTCCGATCGAATTTTTACTTGACACGCGGTTCGTTCCTTCGTTTATTATGTAACTAAGCACCTGGAAACAGATAACCGGCCACTCTACTCGCCAGACTCACATACGTATCATAAAATCATATTTTCCGAATGACTTTAGCTCTACGCGATAAATTATGCGGATTTGTTTTTCTGCTCTGGAACGTAGGTACGTTCTTGCGTCTCAATAAATGAATTGAAACCGAATGACTTGGAAATTCCTGAGATTCTTACCTTGCGGGTGCATAGCTCTTCTCTCTCTCTTCTTCTTCTTCTCTCTCCCTCTCTCTCTCTCTTCTTCTTCTTCTCTCTCCCTCTCTCTCTCTCTTTTCACACCTCGCAGTGCGTGTCATTCTCCATTCTCCATTCTTTGTTCAGCTCTTTACGGTTGTGATAATTCGATTAAATAAAACCCGCCATTCTTGGTGAGAGGATCGTTGGGTGTTGGCGCATATTTCCCCGTACGTATTATTTAAGAAAGGCAGCGGACGGTCTTCTGGTGATAAAAAATAAAAGAAAGACTCGCGTTAATAGATCGAGCAAATACGACTTTTTATTGTGGAGCCGCTCAAGATATCCTATACGGTTGGACCAGCTTATATTCTACTGGGCTGCTAACAAAGAATTAATTGGCCAGCATAGAGAAATGGACTTACCGACTCTATGTGGTGTCCGATGGAAATACAAAGAAGTAGCCAGTAGCCAGTAGACCTATAAGCATGACGAATAAATAATAACAATAGGGTCCCAATGCGTTCCAAAACTGAAACCGAAGAACTGTGGAAAATGACGAAAGCTGGACCACACGCGAAAGCGATCTGCAGATTGATAAATCGCATAATTAATTTGTTCTTTTTTCTTTACCTTTTTCAGCTGCACCTCCAAATACGTGGGAGAGTATTGCCAGCATCTTAATCCTTGTCATACGGGACCCCGTTGTCAGAATGGGGGATCGTGCAGAGTGCGAGAGAGCATCGGCGGCGGGACGCCTTCGTTCTCCTGTTTCTGTCCCGTGGGATTCACCGCCAGCCTGTGCGAAATCCCGATTGAAAACGCCTGCGACTCATCGCCCTGCCTGAACGGCGCGACCTGCAATCTCAAGTCTCTTCGTGAGTACGTCTGCACCTGTGCTCCTGGCTTCACCGGTAAGTTCGCTTTAATTCTTCTTTAACAGCCCCTTCCTTTCCTTCCCTCCCGACACCTCCGACACCTCGGCACGCGCCCTTGACAAATAAATCTAACAGCGCAGCGAAGCAGCGCACGAGATGAGGGAGAAGCGTGTCTCCTCGCAGTCGCGCTCCTTCTTCGCCGCAAAATAATTCTTCCTTAAATCCTTTTTCCTCGCTTCAAAATAATTCTCCCTTAAATCCTTTTTCCTCGTTTCAAAGTAATTCTCCATTAAATCCTTATTCCTCTCTGTAACCTCCTTAGTATTATATTTCGTTAATTCGCGAGGACGAATAAGAACGATCAAATATTCCGGTTCCAAGAATAACGATTTCACATAATTATAATAACATGTAGGTAGTACGAGGATGTATATCTTGAATTGCTCCGCTGGATGCTGTACGTGAAGACTGCGCGTGTTTTTTGTTTCAGGTGAACATTGCGAGCGACAGGACCACTGCGCCTCGTCGCCGTGCAGAAACGAAGCCGAGTGTCACTCGCTCGAGAACAACTACAGGTGCACCTGCGCGCCCGGATTCACAGGGCCGAATTGTGCCGATGACATTGTCGAGTGTGAGACGAATCCATGTGCGCATGGCACATGCCACAACACCCACGGCTCCTACAAGTAAGTCAAAACCAATTTTCGTCCCCCTCAGCTCCTGTCGCCTATACTTTCCTTTCTTCTTCTTTTTTTTATTTGTCTTTCTCGTTCGCGTGTCAAGCGACGCCAGCAACTCGATCGTGTATCGGCAATAAGAAGAGACAAGGAGAGCGAGCAATTGCGATTGCCACTTCCTTGTGACGCGTGCGCCCCTGTGCGCCGACTCTTCGTCGTAGACCTGCGGATGCGTCTGTAAGACACGCGAGCGTCTCTAGAATCTCGGCTACAGCGCGCAATACGTACTTTTTGTGTAGTTAGTTTTGACGACACAACAGGGTCAAATCCGGTAGTGATATTTCACCTGAACCACAGTCGTTTCTCGAAAGCAACGAAACATCGCGGACAATCATAAAACCTGTTTCTACTGGTTCGAGCGACATATACGTATGATTCCTACATGCACGAGGAGAATGGACTCTGTGGGAATTTCGTTATGTTTTCGATGCTATGTCGTCCGAGCACGTGTTCCGCGAGGTGCGTGTCAGGTCTAGCGTCGTTGTGTCGTAAGGTCGTTTTCCTTAAGACAACGGAAGGAAAATGATTTCGGTTGACTCGTAATTTACGTGAAATATATTTTACTTTTAATTCTCGCAGCTCACCGAGCTCTCGATATTCTCCGAAGTTTTCCAAGTCATCTTCGATGTTCTTGATGTTGTCTCAGTCCTCTTCTTGATCTTAGCGTTCAAATGCACGTACGACACCCGCGCAAAAAATCTCTGTTAAATCCACCATAAAGAACTAGTGTAAAACCACTCGATATTAACACTCGAGACGGTGGCCAGTGGAAAATTCCTCGTTATTTTAACACGATATAAATTACTAGTGTGGAAAACCGCTGGTTGTTTATATGTTTCTTAATTAAATTATAATCATCCCCGATGAAGAGCATCAGCAGGCATAAAAGGATCCTCGTCGATCTGCCGACTTGCCGGCCAAGTCATTCGTCAGTTCGAAGGTGGGGAGGGATTGGACGCTGGTGGCGCCATCGCAGCAGCGATCCTCGGAAGATTAGACTAGTCGACTGGCAGCGCTTCAAGAACGGTACATGCTCTCCCGGTTCTTGACAACGGTTCTACTCGAAAGTCGTACTGGTCGTACTTAATCGCTTCGTGATTTCAGTAACGCGGAAGACTTTACGCTTCTCTCACGGTCTCGTATGTTCGTAGTGTCCTACCGAATTAACTCGTTACGCTTCCAGAAACAGTGTCAACCAGCCTCAAATCAATTTGAAAGAACGATCGGCACGCAAACTTTCCGTAACTTGGCGTAGCGCGCTGCTCCTGATGCTGCCTTCTTTGAATACGTTTTTCTGTTCCTCTTTGTAGCTGCTGTCGTTTATCCTCGTTTTCTTAATGCGTTTAACAATCAATAGTGCAGGTAACCGAACTGCCAGCTCTGTTAATATTTAATTCGTGATGTCGACGACATTTCGTGTATTTAGATGTTGAGTGGTGAATAATAGTGAATTGTGCGTCGTCCATCCTACATATAGAAGAAGAAAAATTATCCTAAGCAGACGGTGAACAGCGGTGTGAATATTGATAACAATAAATGCGAATACGTGAAGCTAGTGACGGAAGAAAAAGTGTAAACGGAGAGAAACGAAATCGGAAGTAGTGAATCAAATCGGAAGACAAAATAGGACCGTGAAATCGTATCTACTGCTGTATTATGTCACATCGACAACTGTCGCTCGCTTATGTCGCCGGCGTTAAGAGTTCGCGTCGAAGAAACGTCCCTGGCTGGAAATCTTGAAAATATTCCGAGGAAGGAGGGGACGCTACTGATTCTCGTTTCGTCGGATGTTCTCTATTAGGAAATTTTCAAATTGCGTCTCTGTTGCTCCCTCGAGGAGAAAAAACTGCACGATCCGATAGGGCGGAGAAATTTGAATTTACGAATACGCCGACGACGGAAGAAGGAATGGACGATAGCAGAAATAGATTTCTACAAATTTAAAATATTCAAATATGAAGAGAGGCTGCCTTGCCGACTGTTCCGCAGATAATCAGAATCTCCAGGAAAATGAATCTCAGGAACGTGCTCCTGGTGATCTCATTAACTGCAACTTCGACGAGGTATACTTCCGTTGATTGTAAGATTTTTCGCAAAGGAAGATTGAATATAGTTGGTGTCTGTCAACAACGCCCATAATCGTCGACTATGCGCATGTCGGAAAGTCAGTTTGAATATTTTTTTTCCTTTTTTTTCTCCCACCGATAAAGAATTCCTGAGTGCAGGAAAGGTGGGACTCATAATCGCGCATACGGGCGCGATAGAAAGGCCCAGCCGTATTAGGGCTATCCATACGGAAGTTCGTTTTTTTTTTTTTTTAAATTATTGAATAGACTTAAAAGCGACATTACTTATGGGTACCCCTAATAATATACACTTGTCACCCAATACCAGGGTAAAAGAGACTCTGTTCCTCAATGGTATCTTTAAATAGTTGTTAACTGTGAAATATTTTTTTTAATATAAAAAATGTATTTTTATAAAAAATAATAGCTTTTGTTTTCTCGTTAATAACGATTTTATGAAATTTTCAGATGCATGTGCACCAGCGGATATACTGGTCAGAACTGCGAGAACGAGTACATCCCTTGTGACCCGTCGCCATGTCACAATGGAGGTTCCTGCCGCGAGGTGGACCAGCTGGACTACGAATGCATCTGCCCAGAAGGTACATTACAGTAATGGGATGCTGCAAAGCATCAGTGTATTGACCAATTAGCAATTTCCGACAATTTTTCTCCTGGAGCCTTTAAAGTCGCGTTCAAAGACGCTACAGGGTCACAAGTGTCAAGGGTCAACGTTTAAGCGCGAAGGTGGGAGTCGAGCGTGACTACCCTTAACGCACATAAATCATAAGATCTATATGCTTTTCTTTCTTCTAATCTTTTATTCTCTTATTCTTCTATTCTTTTCCCAGGCGGACCACAGCCCTAGCGATGCCTCATTCGCACCTACAGCCCTTTTGCTTTATTTCTCCTTTGCACGTGATCCGCCCTTCTCCACGAACATGTCACACGCGTTAACCTGGAGGAATGTCAAAAGATAATTTCCACCTGATTCGTTAGGCTTCTTCGTAGCAGCGTCACTCTCCTTAGGTTCTTTTATCAGGCCAGACCAGACCAGACCAGACCAGAACAGACCTTTCTCCAGTGTCTTACCTCGTGGCCCTTTTGAGCTCTGAGCTCTCTGAACTATCAGCAGCGCGACGAGTCCGGCTACGCAACGCGCGCTCTGTTGGTTTATCGGAGAACAATGTAGTTTTTGTGACGTCCTTCCCTTCCGCAAGTCACGAAGAGCTTTTGTTCCTGAGGTTGCAGAGACTTTTGATTCCGAGAGAGAAGCAACAAGTGATCGCGGGAGGCGGCGCCTCTGATCCCCGTTTGACCCCCCCGAGTGTGCTTAAGCAAGTCAGGCTCTTTCCGTTACCTCGTCTCTTGATTTTATTGAAATACTCAGTTTTCTTTCACGTTATCGTAACTCTTGAACCTTGATCGATTTCTGATTATACAAATTACGGATTACACTTGGCACAGAATCCATCGACGGTCCTTCGGAATCAGAGCTGTATGAGAGTCATTGTGGGTGGAGGCCAGTCTATCTAATTTTATTGTTGCTTTGAATCCGGACTCAAGACAGTGATCATGCACACTGAAATACATGTGCGTGAATGAGAGCGATATATAAGATGAGTGCAGGCTAAAGAGAGAGAGAGAGAGAGAGCGGGGGGGATAGGGTGGAGAGGCTGTACTAGTCCACGGCTAAGTCAGGCAACCAACCAACCAAGCAGGCAGGCATGCGAAACAACCTGTTGATTCTCCTATACCAACCTACCTACCTACCTGTTGCTCCGTTTCGCCGCTCCTCCATTCTTTCGTTGCTCCTTCTGTTCTCGCAATCTTTGAATTCTTTCGAGAGACAACGCTTTGCCTTATCTTTATTCTTCCTTCCTCTTCTTTCTTTCTTCTCCTTTCTCTTCGCTGCATTGTACTTTTGTGTACGCAGCACACTTCAGGCCCATTGTATTTCCTAGCCAGTAGAAGAACTGTGCATGGATTATAATTTATAATATATCTATAGTGATCCCGTATCCAGACCAGTTATCTCCTCTCAGGAGAATCAAAAATTGTCACTGCTGGAAACCAACTCCAAATAGATTTTTCATTTCTCGTCTCTGATTTACAATTTACAATTTACTAGCAGTGATGAACAGGCAAACCAGAAGGAAATAGAACGAAGGATTAAAGGATCTATAGAAAAAAATTAAATAGTTCAAGCACCGAAGAACAAACATTCGTCATAGGCGAGTACGTCCCTTATCAATGAATCTCAGCGATTCCACGAGAATTCGACCCTCCGTCCATGAAAAAGAATCGGCCTTCGAGAATTGGATGCTGGACACTGAATTGATTGATAAGAGAGCCAGCTGTCCTCGCCCGAGAAGAGAAACTCTCAAAGTCAGTTGCGCTTTGTATCGTGATAAGCATCTCCGTTCGAAACGCAAAACTGCCTCGGAATATCGGGCTCACTTTTTGCTAAAATTAAATTTTGAGTTCTCAGCATGAGTCGCAGAAAGGAATGAAGAAAAAAGGGGCAAAAACCTCTGCTTTTGGCTCACTAAATTCGCTTATCGTATTAGCCATTTATATTAATCCTAAGCCGAGTATATCAGCTCTATAGAGAAACGTCTCTCTCTCTCTCTCTCTCTCTCTCTCTCTTTTAAGTCCTGGCCTGAAAACTCACGTTTCTACACAGAGAGTGCGCTGCGTTATTGCTTCTCTTGGATGAGAGTCATCTCGAATAACATCTTTCTCCCACCGACAGCTACATATATCTCTCCCTCTCTCTCTCTCTCTCTCTCGGATGCCACTCCCACACTGGCCTTTCTCATTCTCATTCTCATTCCCTATGGGTCTATCCTTATCGATCGACCTACCCGCGATTGATCCTTTTTCTATTTCAATTCTGACCCCACGATCAATAGGCAATGTATGCACTCTATCGCAGCATAAGATAACGTAACGATTCTTACATGGGGATTAATAAATTAGAGATTCAATAAATTAATCGCCAAAGAAAATATGTCGATATTATTTCTCATACATATATACAATATATATACGATCGAGTGTATATAGTTTTAATCTTCCGGCCCAAGTGATTTGCCGATTGATCCACCCCGTACTAGAACGACCAGGGTATCGGTGTGTCAAATACGACAGATGCGGCAACTGAAACTTTTTCCTGGTTAAGTGAAACCATCAAACGTTAGAACGCAGCCGAGTCTTGGGCGAGACCCGCGAGGGGTCCTGGGGAGACACAGGGAGTCTGAACGAGGGCCTCAGGGACCTAGGCCTGAACGGTATCAGCCGTTCTCAGTGAAAGTCGCGAGAGTTCCTTTAGTAAATAGTAGTACGAACGATCTGTTTAGCGACGCAGTTTTTTGAGAACCACTGCTCGGCGTAGTCAGCGGCATGAGAATTTTCCCACAGTCCCCACTGCTCTGCCCCTGAACGCACACCCGCTCTCGCGACGTTGCCACACCTCCGCGACTGAGAGCCATTGCATTTTATAGCGTATGCTTAGTTGCGAGTGAAACGAAGACAGCGTTGCGCTAGCGTTGGCGGTGGCGTTGGCGGTGGCGGTAGCGCTACGGTTAAATTTGCCGACGATGGCAGCAGAGGATGGGAGAGCTCGGATGATAAAATGGAACTCTTGGCGAGTATATCGTAGCAATGAAATTGATCAAATTAATTGAATTAACCAAACGGTAGAATCGGTTGAATTCAGATGTCCATTGCCAAGATCAACATTGGAAATTTCTACGGATCACGGATTTATCCGTGGCCTTTCTTCCGGATCATTGAACTTCGGAATCAGTCGGATTTCGACAATCCAGTGGAGGTCATGAAAGTACGATTAGGACGGTCGAACTAGGATACCTTAAATCGTCCCTTGTCTTACGACGATGCACGTAAGGGATTTGAAAAATTTTGGAAAATTATAATTTTTCACGTACGAACTGTAGGACGGATCGACGCCGCTTCCATGCAAATAAGCATTTAGGTTTTTTGACATGTCAGCCTTGTCGACTGTCTCGCTGGTGTCATCTCACCACGACACATGCACTGCAGTCAATTGCTGAAACGTGAAGAAATTATGCAACCCGTTATAGACACAGTAACTGTCCGCCCGCGAAGTCCCTGATATAATTTACGAGGAACACAGGATACGAGTGGATAAGAGATCAGCGTGGTTTAGCTCGAGCGTTCCTGCACGTTCCCGGTCGCCGTCGACCCGAGTATCCGACATCTGTGTCCATACAGAAGAACCTGGATTTCCTCGTGGACCAACTTCCAAGAGCACGTCTGTCCAGTCATTGGAACCGGTAAAAGATCGACCAACATAAAACTTCTTCTTGCTTTATTTTCCTAGCAATTAATAGCTCTCCAGTCGTCCTGCTGTATCCCCTCGACAACTAAGTACAATTCGAAATCAAAGAGACATCCGAATAGGGAGCGAAGCTGCTGCGTGCTGCGTCTGCACTCTGCGGTATGCCGCGCTTTGCCCATAGTTAACGCGATTCAGGTGCGCTTCTCATCTATCCAGAATCGCGACTGCCATGAGTCTTATCAGCGATGCCTACTATCTAATTGGGTTCACTATCGCCTCTATTTACCCATAAAACGATCCAATAGTACGGCGAGTCGTTGAACCAAACTGATTGATCAAGATTCATTAAGCCGATTGCGAGAGCAATGCGTAACCAGCATCGTCGGTCGACGTTGACGTTGGCGCTGGCGGGTCTTCAGGGGAAGAAGGGGTAACGTTACAAGGTCACGAGAGTTCATTGCCAATGCATTGGTGCTTATCTCAAGACCCTTCTCCGATAATACTTGCGATCGTGGAAATAATTCCGTGCGATAACGTACGAATGGCTGACAATGATCGAAGATATCAAACGGTGAAAAATTGAAAATTCAAACCCACGAATTTCGGCTTAATAATCTTTTTTTTTTTTAATTAATCTGTTTAAGGATAATGACTGTCGTATCACGTGTCGTCCTGAGACTAAAATAAGTTTCTCTCCTGTTTTAGGCTTTCGGGGTAACAACTGCGAGGAGAACATCGACGATTGTCCCGGAAATCTCTGTCAGAACGGTGCTACCTGCATGGACCGAGTGAACGAGTACTCGTGTCTCTGTCCAGCTGCGTTCACCGGGACCCAGTGCGAGCTCGACGTCGACGAGTGCTCCGTCAGGCCCTCGTTATGCCACAACGGGGCGACCTGCACCAACTCACACGGAAGTTACTCCTGCATCTGCGTCAACGGCTGGACAGGACCCGATTGCAGCATCAACATCGACGACTGTGCAGGTGCGGCCTGCTTCAACGGGGCGACCTGCATCGATCGCGTTGGCAGCTTCTACTGTCAATGCACCTACGGCAAGACAGGTAAGAGGGAATCAAAAGCGCTAATCTTATTTTACATATTTTCTTACGTCGCCTGGCTCAACTTTAAAGATGACTTGGATTCTGCCGGCTCGGCCGTGCAGCATCTTTCGAAAGCGTCTCTCTCGAAGGAGTCTGCATCTTTACAAGATCGACTCCAATTGCACCTGCATACATATCTTCGGTTTCAATTTTCAGGGTTACTCTGTCATCTGGACGACGCCTGCACCTCCAATCCTTGTCATCAAGGGGCCATTTGCGACACGAGTCCGATAAACGGGTCATTCACTTGTTCCTGCGCGAGCGGCTACAAGGGTCTTGATTGTTCCGAGGACATTGATGAGTGCGAACAAGGTGAGCACTTTACTTCCGGTTTAGCATCGTATCATTGTCTTATGGACGCGAATGGCGTTTCGAGGTCCTTCCTCAGCAATAGATGCGACTGGTCTTCGCTGATGAACCCGTTGAGTGTGATGCTTAATAGCGGGGATTGTCGGTGGTTGCCTCTTCTCAATGCTTTGACTGGAGATGAATCTGACCCAAAGAAACCGGTCCATCGGTCGGTCGGGGTCGGCCTTCCTAATTGTTCCTTTCTGCTAGTTGCGCCATGTGCACATCATCGTTCTTCGTTCTTCGTTCTTCGTTCCGTTCACGAGCTAAGCTATTAGAGGACCTCGAGGATACGGAAGGAAGAGAGGGAGAAGCTAAGAATGAGAGACGGGTCGAGGATGAGAGAGTCAGTAATTGCGCGGACGATCAGAGGAGGGAGACTGTCAGTAGCACCGGGTTAATTAATAGAAAGAGAGAGAGACTCGCGGGGAATGGAGCCCAGCATGGGACCTACACCTCATTGAATTCCTTGGAGTTAACCGCATTACGGTTTAAAGATTATCTCAAAGGATGATTCGATTTTGAGATAAGCGCGAGGGCGTAGGAAGTCGGGTCGGCGACCTTTGACCTTCGGCCTTGAACCTTTACGTTCTGTGGTCTATGGAAGCTCGAGGCGGGACGAATTTTACTTGGAACGTTGAAATGCATCGGGGGAATCTAGGAAATCCCATTGTTTAAGCATCACGAAGATCGAGAAGGAGAAAACGAAATAAATAACGTCGGATGCTCCTCTACACTTATTTCTCTACTTAATGCGCTTCCTTTTACACATAGATATTTTATTAATAACCGGAAGCAGTTCTTTTGTCTTGGTGCAACAGGGTAGTCAACAATCCCACAGTCAGACTGCTTCTTGTCCCTCGTGCTTCTTTGTCCGTTTTCATCCTCCGTTGTTCTTCTTATCAGTAACGGAACCGACATACGGAAATCTAAGGGACCCGTTTTTTACGGCCCTGGTGCGTAAAATTTTTACTACATCTCGTCGTTATCTTCGATTTTATTTCGTCTTCCGATTTTCATTTCCTCATTAGGAATCGTGTTTTTAGTTTTTTTTCCCGTATCAGTAAAATTTGAAGAGCGTCGCTTTTACGTAAACGTCGCGCAGGACGATGATGCGACGCGACGCCGCGCGTCGTGATTCGATACGCGTCGCTGAAAAGAGCATTCAAGCAAGAGGTTCCCGCACATGTAAGAGAATACTCGGACGCAGCCAGAGGCCGGTTACAACAAGAAACCACCGTGCAGAGCGACCTACCTGCCACTAAACAAAGAGGGCTATTGTTACGAAATTTTGGCAACGTCGCCCTCGACAAAAGTAAACCGATATCCTTGGGGGACGTCTACCTGATTGCCATGTTGCCACGCCTCGCGCTTGTACCCTTACACATTGCCGGGGAACACCACCTTGATGGCAGCGCTGCATCTTGGGTGGCACAATCAAATCTCTCTCTTTCCCCCGATACGAAAATTCAACCCTTATCAGGCGCATCCTTAACGTGCCATTTTTCGTTTACTAGCGCGAATCACTTTCTGCATTTTGTTCAATCGGGATTTTATCAAATTTTTATCTCTCGACATTATCGATCAATCGAAAATCACTAAAAAATTTGGCTGTTAAATATTTAAATGCGGATGGGACTTTTAATCTCTACGTATATTAACTTGTGTACAAAGACCGTGGAAATGGTAATTAAATCCTTAATTATTACTGAACTCTTAATAACAACGGTAATATGTAATAACTGCTCGTGCAGTGAGTATGTTATTAGCGTTATTACGTTAGATTGCAAGTTTTCTGCTAAATTAAATTCCGCGTATAGAGAAAAGTCCAAAGGAACGGAAACGATCGACCACTGCGCTTTGAGGTTATGGCGTACAGACGACACATGTTTTACTGTACCCATGAAAAACAAATTTTTCAATAGCTCTATCGTTCTTTCGCGATTCGCTGTAACATAATTATCACAATTAACATAATTACCGAATAATTATTTCGCATCGAAATTTGGTCATTCAAGACCAAAAGATTCGGTATCTTCTTCCCCCCCGGCAAATTGTAAAACTGGATGTCGTACGATTTCGGTATACATCAGACTTACTTAACTTTTCTTTCAGGTTCTCCCTGCGAACACGACGGAATCTGCGTCAACACACCAGGTTCCTTCGCCTGCAACTGCACCCAAGGATTCACTGGACCAAGATGCGAGACCAACGTCAACGAATGCGAATCTCATCCCTGCCAGAATGACGGCTCCTGCCTTGACGACCCTGGAACTTTTCGTTGCGTTTGCATGCCTGGTAAGTTTAATCGATCTTATACTCGCGATCAATCTCAATATCAATTTCATTTACGATATCAAAATCAAACAAATACTTACGTCGATGTAAATTACCTCGTTTCGCTCGACCCCCCCGTCTACTTCGTCGCTCCCTGCCGCCGAAGCGGCGCACGGCGGTCGGCCTTTCAATTGCCTTTTTACTTTGCTCGATCGTCCGGTCTTGCGGCAAAACAGTTTTCTTCCTCGTTGCATCTCGCGCTTCTACAGAAAATAGCCTCGTATTTGACGGCTCAGTGCGCTCAGTGCAGCCTCAGTCCATCCGTCAACCAATCCTTTGGCCAGATATAACTATATATACTTTCATCGATTCTATATTGAATTACTTCGAGGAAATATTCCGTGGAAGGATCTGCTCCGCAGCGACACGAGGGTGCGGAAGATGAAACGACGACTTCAACACTCCGAGGGAACTTGACTTGCAAAACCAGTTTGAAAAAAAGATCCATGTCGCGATCGACACCGATCGAAAAGTCGACGACTGCGTCCAGATTGCAGTTGGATCTTGACGTATTCAAAATCTTACTCGAATTCACTACCCACTGGGTATATTCATGATTACATTTTTCTGCTCAGAAAAAATACCCACTGGAAGAACAAGGATGCCCCAGGAGAAAAGGAAGTAGTAGTAATGAATCTCCTTTGTTATCATCCGTATCACAGCTTACTTTTCTATTGATTCGCAAATCTAGGAAAATTTTTTTTCTGCCCAATAACTCGTTCCTCTACCTCTTCCAACTTTGGTCTTCCATCCATCCATTGGTCCATCAAGTCGGCTAACCGCAATCTTTCGCCCATCTTTGGTCCCTCGAGGTACATAACGAGCTGGTAGATGCAGCTGCGCAGGAGGCCGACAATTAGCCAGTCGCGTCAGCAGCGGCTTCTTGTCGCGTCTCGTCCGAACGCTCGCAGACTAAGATATTAAAAATGGGAGCATCGAAAATGTAAAATTGAAATGAGTCAAGTGGAGAAAAAGCGAGTCTCAAGAACCAGAATGACCCACGGGAGAGAACTGAGAACTGTCAAACGGTACTTGTAATGGTAACGATGATTTAAGAGATAGGAAGAGACGTGGAAAGTAAATGATTCCTTTGGAGCTGCTAAACTTTCTCAGGGAGTGTCTTACGATTAGACAGGCGCCCGAAGCTCAATTCCAAGTTGCAATTCCAAGTAGCCAAAGCACGATTCTGCAAAAGCGACAGAGCCGAGCAGTGGAATCGAAGATAACGGAACGTAGCTCTTTAGAAAGTCCAAACGGTCCAGTGGGATTAATATCACGGCCGAGATGCTGATCTCATCGTTCGAATCGCCATGCGCATTGTCCGCGGTGAATCGTGCATGAAAAATGGCACGCAGCTTGAACACCCTCGCTGATTTGAATCCATTAGAATCGTTTACTGCAATCGTTGCCGAAAGTTGGCGCTGATTTGCATGGATTTTTCCTAATTTCCACACTGCTCCCTCGTTCGTATATGAAGACAGCGAATATATCGAGGAATGGAGACTTTAAGAAATTCAGATGAAAAAAGCACGGTACTCCGAAAAATTATCATTATCTCCTCCTATCGATTTTAATCGAATCGAACGATCAGAAAAGAACAGGGAGTCGAGTGCCTGGCAAATCGTTCGAGAGGACGAATGACCTCGCGAGTTTAAAAAAAAGCCTTGGCCGTAATTATGTCTAAAAATGGAAGGGAATTCCGAGAGATGTGTCGGTCAACAATCTTAATCACTGAACGCTACTCGTTATACCAAAACAGCTTCTCGGTAAATCTTATGGTTCCAGTTGCTACGCCTTTTATTAATTCGGGCAGCTCAATTTCCCAATAAGCTTCTAGAACATTCTAGAAGGTTCCAGCGCTCTTTCCCTTAGCGTCTCTTCATCCCTTACTCGGGCGGCGCCACTGATCTCATCAACTTGAATGTAAACGAAGGCAAAGATAAGAGAACAAGAGGATCACGGTTTACCAGGGGCGCGGCTGCCGACATCGGTTTATGTAGGCTAGTCCGGCCAGTCCGCGGCTAGCGAAAGGCTCCTGCGAAACTTGCGGATTCCGCAGGAATTACGAGGGGAGACTCACATGCGTTAGACGGTGCGCCAGCAGATAGCGGTACCTCGAGATCCAGAGATCCAGCAGCGATCGAAGGTCGGCCTCATCGGACACGAACACGCCCGAGTCTGATGATTGAGTCGAGTCGCAGCGAGACTCGACTCAAAACTGAGTTCCACTCATTTACGATGTTACCCGACCAATCTTTTTTATTCTTCGACTGTAACTTTGGGTCCCTCCTTTTTATTACTATTCTCCATTCCTACAGTGCATCCTTATTGGAGAACAAACATGAAACACAAAATATACAAGAGGGTTAATCGACTTGGACAAATCGACCATTCTTTATGTACATTTAATTGCTCACTTATTTATTCAGTTGACTGGAAGAGCCATCTGCGGAAAATCGAGGCATAGAATCGATAGAGAGAGGGGGAAGGGGGGGAGTAACGGGACTGACAATAAGAGGAGGAGCAAAGGAATTCATGATCCATACTATAAGAGACTAGGGACGTTACGGTCAAACAATAAACTGTATAGGACAAGATAGTTCGAAATTCAGAGACGATCCGACTGTATTTTAACAATAGTGGGACAGAGCGTAGGACGATTTTATTGTCCGGAGAATAAATTATTTTTTAATTAGGATCCTAATCAAAAGCATCGGATCGCAAATTAAAATTAGAAATACACGAACAGGGCGTTACTCGCTGCTGGAAGGTGTCTTTGTCGAGAAAGTCCAGTGGCTAATGGTGCATCGCGCAAGGATAACAGCACACTCCGTTACTCCGAGCTATTGCTGGAGCAAAGCAATATAGACTTCGTACATATCCGAGGAGCCTGGTATTGGTACAATCGAGCAAGGAACTTTTCAGCTAGTCATGTTCTCTCCTTCTATACAATTAAACTCCCGTAGAAGGACTGAAGTGTCATAAAATAAAAGAAATCGAAAATTATGAGGAAATAACGAAAAATAAATCAGGAAGGAATCTACCGAACACTTTGAAGAGAATCCAAGTTCATCCTGTTGCTAAGCAAAGTTAAATTGAATGCACGAGGGCGCATAGCGAACGAAAGGCTATTGCCTTCTTATGGTCTTTAGTGGGTCCCCCCGGTAGACCCCGGTAGACCCCGGTAGACCCTGCAACGTCTCGCGGAAGGCGGTCGCGGTAGTTCGCATAGGTGATTGTGTCCTATTTCCAACTAATCCAGTGTCTAGCTCTGCCACGCCCCAAAGAATTACCAAGCAGTCGAGAGAAACAGTTCCCGCTCCTATTGCACCCTGTGCAACGTACTGTAATTCACGAGACTACGTGCCAGATTATACGCAGTGCGACTGGCGATTTCATTTAATGTTTCTTACAATTAGGAGAATTATGCGTCTGGCGATTGAGCGTTTTCTCTACCGAAACGAAACGCATCGAGAGATCCAGATAAAGAGAGCACAGGATTAATAGAACAAAGTCGCAATCACGGAAGCAGCCATAACCTACCGCACCCTGCGCAATGAAATACTCTATTTAAAGAAAGTACACGTGCACGATTCGTACGTTGTGCTACTGTGTGATTCTTTCTTATCTTCGCTACTGATTAAAAATGAGAATGCACGAACGTACAACGATGGAAAAATATGATGCAGGTTCAGCTTTTAAAAATTGTTGAAAATCAGATTCTACGTGTATGTAAAATATAATAGGAGCCCTAGTTGATGATCTTGTCGGTATTGTTTTAGGATTCACCGGAACCCAGTGCGAAATCGACATAGACGAGTGCGCGTCGAATCCATGCCTGAACAGCGGAGTCTGCACCGATTTGATAAACTCGTTCAAATGCACGTGTGCCGATGGATTCGCGGGCTCCCACTGCCAGATAAACATAGACGACTGCGCCTCTTCGCCCTGCCAAAACGGGGGAAACTGTCAGGACTCGATAGCCAAGTACACCTGCGAGTGTCCTGCTGGTTTCACCGGGGCTTCTTGCGAGACCAACATCAACGACTGCCAATCGAATCCCTGTCACAGTGGGACTTGCATCGACGGCGAGAACTCGTTCACCTGCAGCTGCTTCCCGGGATTCACCGGACATCTTTGCCAGACGCAGATAGACGAGTGCGAGAGCAACCCGTGTCAGTTCGGTGGACGATGCGAGGATCGCATTAACGGGTACCAGTGCATCTGCCGACCGGGCACTTCCGGTGTCAACTGCGAGGTCAACGTCAACGAGTGCTACAGCAATCCCTGTAGAAACGGCGCTCGCTGCATCGACGGCATCAACAGGTTAGCGCAAAGACAATACCAATTCGCCCTGCCCTCTCCTCTCTAAAAATTTTAAAATTTCAAAAAAAAGAATTTATTTTCTCGTACATCTACATCGACACGAGAGGCTCCTTGTAAATTGTAAGACGTCCCGCGAGTTCTTGCGGTCGGCTCAGCCCTCCTCGGCCTCACGCATTCGTCTTTGACCTTCCCCTATGTCTCTTTCAGATACTCCTGCGAATGCGAGCCAGGCTTCACAGGGCAATACTGCGAGACGGACATCAACGAGTGCGCGAGCAATCCCTGCGCAAACGGCGGTCGCTGCATCGACCTGATAAACGGCTTCAGATGCGAGTGTCCACGTGGCTACTACGACGCGCGTTGCCTCAGCGACGTAAACGAGTGCGCGAGCAATCCCTGCGTTCACGGCGGAAGCTGCGAGGACGGGGTCAATCAGTTCATTTGCCATTGTCTGCCGGGATACGGAGGTAAAAGGTGCGAGGCTGACATCGACGAGTGCGGCTCCAATCCCTGTCAACACGGTGGAATCTGCAACGATCGACTGAACGGGTACAGCTGTCAGTGTCTCGCCGGTTACGCAGGCACCAACTGCGAGACCAACATCGACGACTGCGCTAACAATCCTTGCCAAAATGGCGGCTCCTGCATTGATCTCGTTAACGACTACAAGTGCGTCTGCGAGCTGCCCCACACCGGTAGGAATTGCGAGGACAAGCTGGACCCCTGCTCTCCCAATAAATGTCTCCATGGCGCCAAGTGCTCGCCCTCCTCGAATTTCTTGGACTTTGCCTGCACCTGCACCGTTGGCTACACCGGAAGACTTTGCGACGAGGACGTCGACGAATGCGTTATAACTTCACCTTGCAGAAACGGTGCGACGTGTCGCAACACCAACGGATCTTATCACTGCGTCTGCGCAAAGGGTTACGAGGGACGCGATTGCATCATCAACACCGACGACTGTGCCTCCTGTAAGTACATCTCTCAATGGAATAATAATAATAATAAAACTGTACTCCTTTCTTCTATCTTAACCACATATTTTCTTCTGCAGTTCCCTGCCAAAATGGCGGCACCTGTCTCGATGGAATCGGCGATTATACCTGCCTCTGCGTCGACGGTTTCAGCGGTAAGCACTGCGAAGTCGACGTGGACGAGTGTCTCTCGGCACCCTGTCAGAACGGCGCAATCTGCAAGGAATACGTCAACTCGTACACGTGCCAGTGTCAACTCGGCTTCTCGGGCATCAACTGTCAGACCAACGACGAGGACTGCACCGTAAGCAGCTGCATGAACGCCGGCAAATGCATCGACGGTATAAACAATTACACCTGCGTTTGCAAGCCGGGATATACAGGCTCGAACTGTCAGTACCGAATAAACGAGTGCGACTCGGCGCCGTGCTTCAACGGCGCCACCTGTCACGATCACGTTAAGTACTACACGTGTCACTGTCCTTACGGCTACACGGGAAAGCAGTGCGACAAATACGTTGACTGGTGCGCCGAGAATCCCTGCGAGAACCAGGCGACCTGTGTCCAGGTCAAGAACAAGTACCACTGCAACTGCTCTCCCGGCTGGACCGGAAAAGTTTGCGACGTCGAGATGGTCTCGTGTAAGGACGCCGCCATCCGCAAGCAGCTTCCCGAGAAGCAGCTCTGCAACAACGGGACTTGCGAGGACATTGGCAACAGTCATCGATGTCACTGCGCTGAAGGCTACGCTGGGTCGTACTGCCAGGAGGAGATCAATGAATGCGACTCGGCACCATGTCAGAACGGAGCCAGCTGCAAGGATCTCGTTGGCTCTTATCAGTGCCAATGCACCGAGGGCTTCCAGGGACAAAACTGCGAACTCAATGTCGACGATTGCCGACCGAATCCCTGTCAAAATGGTGGCACCTGTCACGATCTCGTTAACAACTACAGCTGCTCCTGTCCACCGGGCACCCTCGGATTCATCTGCGAGATTAACGTCGACGATTGCGTCCTCGACGCCTGTCACAACAATGGCACGTGCACCGACAAAGTCGGAGGCTTCGAGTGCAACTGCCCTCCTGGGTTCGTTGGGCCCCGGTGCGAAGGCGACATCAACGAGTGTCTCTCGAATCCCTGCGCCACGCCGGGCACTCAGGACTGCGTGCAGCTCGTGAACAATTATCATTGCAACTGCAAGCCCGGTTACATGGGGCGACATTGCGAGCTCAAGGTAAACTTCTGCGACAGTTCACCTTGTCAAAATGGCGGCGTGTGCACGGCGCGGCAGGCCGGTCACAGCTGTCTCTGTCCCAGCGATTATTATGGGGCTAATTGCGAGTTTGCCGGTTCCTATTGCGACGCCGAGCCTTGTCTCAATGGTGGCTCCTGCCGCGTTGCTCCAGATGCCGAGGTCGGTTATCGGTGTCACTGCCCACCTGGTACTGCAGGCACTCATTGCGAGATTGACGCGCGAGATGAATGTGACAGCAACCCGTGTCAACAGTCCGATGCAATATGTGAAAATCTCCTGGGCGATTATGCTTGCTACTGTCCGCCCAAGTGGACCGGGAAAAACTGCGAGATCTATGATCCGAATTATCGTGGGGGGATTTTCGGGCGTCCGCCCGGGGCGACCTTGAATCATCCACCGAAGAATCCTATCAATGCCTACGATCTCGATCTCGAGCGGGAACGCAATAAATGCATCGAGAATCGCTGTGATGAAAAATCAGGAAATCACCATTGTGACGAGGAATGCAATCGCTATGCTTGCAATTTTGACGGGAATGACTGCTCTCTTGGAATTAATCCTTGGCGCAATTGTACTGCCCCGATAAACTGCTGGGACGTCTTCATGAACGACGTCTGCGACGAAGTCTGCAATAACGCGCAATGCTTATTCGACGGGAGGGACTGTGAGAAGAAGTTGGCCCCTTGCAAGTGAGTACAAAACTGACGATACGAATTTTTTTCTACGTTTATATTTGTGTTCGTATTTTAGCTTCGTTTGATTTATTCGCATTCGAAAAGTCACTTTGACTACAGAAAATTTCACGCGTAACGACCATTTATAGGCACTCGAAAACATAATAATTGTACCTTATTGTAAGAGTCTTTTAATTTATTATAGCCCAATCTACGACGCTTACTGTCGTAAACACTACGCGAACGGACACTGCGATTATGGATGCAACAACGAAGAATGCAATTGGGATGGACTGGACTGCGAGGGCGAACCGCCGTCCCTTGCGGAGGGCGTAATATCGGTGATGGTGCGAATGGACATGCAGAGCTTTCGCTCGAACGTGGTGCCGTTTTTGCGGGACATCGGTCACGAACTTCGTACGACGCTCCGCGTGAAGCAGGACGAACTCGGGAACGACATGATATACCCTTGGAAAAGCGGCGTCGAGGCTGGACATCAGACAAACATTTTCGGAAGACCCACGACCATCTACACGGACAGCCACAACGGCGTGATCGCATACCTGGAGATAGACAACCGGAAGTGTACGGTTACTCAGGGGTCGGTGTGCTTCCCTTCGGCGAACGAAGCGGCGGAGTATCTTGCCGCAACAGCCTCGAAGCATACACTCTCACGAAATTTCCCGATCGAACGAGTCCAGGGTGTCGTAGGGCCCCAGGGTCCCGAATACCCCGATACACCCACCAACTACAAATACGTCTTCATCGGAGTCGTGATTGTTATCCTGGGAGGGATGCTCGTCGGCGTCCTCGTTACCGCACAGCGAAAGCGAGCTGTCGGCGTGACCTGGTTTCCCGAAGGCTTTCTAAGGACCAGCAGCGGAAGTGGACAGCGTCGGAGATCGCGTAGACGCGGTCCCGACGGCCAGGAGATGCGCAACTTGAACAAACAGCCGTCATCCGTTAATTGCATGGAAATGGAAGTGGGTAATGGTCGTGCCGTTCAGCAATGGTCCGACGACGAATCCGAACTGCCCCCGTCGAAGAGAATGCGTCCGATCGAACCGACGGGTTACGCGAGTGACCACACAGCCATCACCGACTACGAGGAAACTGAGCCGCCGGGAGCGGCGCGAATGTGGACCCAGCAGCATCTCGACGCTGCAGAGATTCGCGGAAGACCAGACGCTGGCGGCGTCTTGACGCCTCCGAGTCTCGAGCACGGCCAGGATGTCGATGCTCGTGGACCCTGCGGCATGACGCCCCTGATGGTAGCAGCCGTTCGCGGCGGCGGCCTAGACACGGGTGAGGAGGAGGATGAGTCGGATGGGACGGCCGCCGTGATCGCAGACCTAGTGGCCCAGGGTGCTGATCTCAATGCGACGACAGACAAAAGCGGCGAGACGTCGCTTCACCTGGCAGCGCGATTCGCCAGAGCTGATGCCACCAAGAGGCTTCTGGATGCTGGCGCCGATGCAAACTCCCAGGACAACACAGGACGGACTCCGCTTCACTCGGCCGTGGCCGCCGATGCTATGGGTGTCTTTCAGATACTCTTGCGAAATCGCGCGACCAATCTCAATGCCCGCATGCACGACGGAACGACGCCTCTAATTCTAGCGGCTCGCCTCGCCACGGAGCGGATGGTCGAGGATCTTATAAATGCCGATGCCGATATCAATGCTGCCGATAACAGCGGTAAGACTGCTCTTCACTGGGCTGCCGCCGTGAACAACGTCGACGCAGTAAACATACTCTTGGTTCACGGCGCCAATAGAGACGCACAAGACGATAAGGACGAGACGCCATTGTTCTTGGCTGCCCGCGAGGGCAGTTTCGAGGCTTGTAAAGCCCTCCTAGATACTTTTGCGAATCGTGAAATCACCGATCACATGGACCGATTGCCTAGAGACGTCGCCAGCGAGAGACTTCATCACGACATAGTGCGGCTTCTCGACGAACATGTACCTCGCTCTCCCCAGATGGTCTCCGTGATACCGAATGGACCCCTAATGGGTAAGTTCCCAAAAAATCCGTTTTTCGATCTGATGTACTACCTTCTTTCTCGTGCTGATTCATCAACATCTACTCATCTGTTGTTTCAGGTTCCCCGAATCATCCGCAACTGATAACGCATCCGACGGTCATCGGCTCAGCGCCGAAACAGAGCAAGTCGAAGAAACGAGCGAAGGGAGTGGGAAGCGTTGGCGGTGGCGTTGGAGTCACGACGGGAAACCCCAACAGCCCGGAGTCGGAAAGCGCCGTGGGTGGCGGTCCGGGTGGGGGCAGTGCAGCCGCGGTAGCAGCAGCCGTACGTCGAAAACCCTCGGTGAAGAAACCGCCGGCGAAGCGGGGTGCTCAGCCCCCAAACCAGGAAATTCCTCAGGGCGCCGAGGGAGCCGAGGGCAACCTACCCAGTCCTTACGACAGCGCGAGTCTGTATAGTAACGCGCTTCCGCTCCTGGGTCACACGGCTACCGCGACGGCCACAGCAACAGGAACGGCGACTGGCACAGGTACTGGCGCAACGACAGGAACGGGCACGGGCACTGCCAAGCAGCCACCCTCCTACGAGGATTGTATAAAGGGCCAATCCATTCAGGGTACTCTGCAGCAGCTAGGTCTCGACACCTTCACGACCAACTATGGTCTGCCGAATTTTCACGACCAGCTCCTAGCTCCTCATCAGCGTCAGACCCAAGGGATGCTCAACACACTCTCACCGCCGTACAGCAATCAATCACCTCCTCATTCCGTTCAGTCGAACATGACCCTTTCGCCTCAGGCGAGCTACATGGGTTCCCCGTCGCCAGCAAAAAACAGACCCTCGCTTCCCACGTCGCCGACCCACATTGCTGCGATGCGTCAGGCCACTCACCAGAAACACGGCGGCATGCCTCTGGTAGGTTTTGATTTTGACAACCTGCCCTACTCGTCGGGTCAACAACAACAGATGCAACAGACACAGCAGCAACTTCAGCAGCAGCAGCAGCAGCAACAACAGCAGCAGCAGCAGCAGCTTCAGCAGCAACAGCAACAACAGCAGCAACAACAGCAGCAGCAGCAACAACAACAAAGTACTCAACAGCAGCAACAACAGAGCCAACAGTACTATCAATACTTAACGCCGCCGTCCCATCACTCGGGACCGGACATGACACCGCAGCACTTGATGCAAGCACCCGAAAGTTTTCCCACGCCATCCCCGGACAGCCCTGGACACTGGTCCTCGAGCTCGCCCCATTCGAACAGTGACTGGTCCGAATGCATGGCGTCGCCAAACGCCTACATCTCAGCCTCCGCGCACCAAAGCAATAAAGGCACCGAGGCGATTTACATATGAGAAAGCTCCGTGGCAGCAGCCCCATGCGGCCAGGGCGCCACGTGCGAAGGGGGATACTCGCGCGTCTGTGATTAGTTAACGTGTCAACTATTAGGTGCCAAGGGTTTCCGAATTTTATACGGAAAAAAAAAAGAAAACGTGCCTTCTCACTTTTATCCTTGCCCAATTGTCTTCTGGAGTTACTTATCGTCCTGTTTATCCTTCTTTCGGATTTTCTGACCGGGACCACGACACGAATCGACACACGGACACGTGGACGGAGACAGTTTGTCTCTCTGACCGTCCAAAGAAAAGCGCCAACGGGACGACAAGGAACTAAACTTAGCTACTATATTTTTTATACGAATCGACTGTCAATCGCATTTTCAAGCTCAGCTCAATATTAATGGTGCCTTCGACTTGCCAGAGTGAAGACCCGACGGACAATAATTAAGGAACGAGACCTTGCTAATACAATAGTATATTGTACATAAACGACGAGAGATCATTGACCTTAGGGCTAATTGACATTGACGAATCTAGTACGTAACTTGTAATATGTAATATGTAACATTTACTATGTAATATGTAATATGTAATATTTAGCAGCTAGGATGTAATGTATTATAAGCTATTTAATGCGTCTACTCAAAAGTGGCTCAGAGAGTGCTCACAGAGAGTCGTCTTACGAGTGACAGTAAAGACTCGCCCGTGAGACTTATCAATCTCCTCCTGAGAATTCAATAAGATTCGAATTCGAAATCGAATCTGCATTCGGATTCGCTGGACCCACCTTCTTCGCCTACGACATCTCCAAGAAGAGCGACGTGTGCCTAGTGCCTTCTACTTCGGTATATTATATTCTAACTTACCTAGTGCCTATTAAACGTGCAACACGTGATGCGCTTCACCCACTCGCCACATATGTCGAGCGAAACACGAGGGGACATCCGGACAATAAGCACTTTACACTTCTTTTTACCCGATCGATCCATCTCTCTATTTTTCTCGATCATTCCCTCGTTAGCACGATTCATTCCATACGCAGACATTCCATCTTCGTTTTAATGACTCGATTATTCGCAACTTTATTCTTTGCCAATAATGGAAATCAGACCTAAAGATATCGCACTGACGACAATGCGAAATTTTCGAAATAATGGTTTCTATGAAATTACTAATACTCTGCTCCCCTCAGGCCCGACCAAGTCCCAATTTTTTGCCACGAGCCTTCACTTGGCATACTACTTATTATTACTAGAATTAGCATCTTTCCTTTCATTCTTGCTCTCTATCTATATATCTATGTATCTCTCTCTCTCTCTCTCTCTCTTTGCCATTCAATTTGTACAAATTGTTCTTATACGTTTCTCAATCACCTAAGCCTAAGCCAATACAGCAAACTTTCATATTGCTACTTTTGTAAGACAATGATCTGCATATTCTAATGACATTTTCGATGATTCTATTGTTCATTATAAATCGTTGTTTATGATGGATTTATACTTATAATATATAGATAAACGTTTAAATATAAATACAAATACAAATATAAATACAGATTCAATATAGACATTGAGGAATGGTGTGTGTGATTGTCGGTCATCTAAAGAGACTCATCGTATTTCTTCCCAATCTTCAATTGCAATCCGAAGTTCCTTACAATTAAGTTGGGTTACGTTTTAGGTCCAGTTAACAAATATTTTATATTTCGGATCCAGGCTGGAGGTTAGGCTGACGCGGTTTCAGTTGCGTCGTGTCGTTTGCTCAACTCAAAATCAGAGCGAGATGTCGCCCCCGTAGGCGTGTAGCTTTTCTACGGAAAAAAATATCATAGGTTAATTTCAAAGTCTAGCGATGCTGAAATTAAAGGGAACGAGGGTAACGAAAGGGACCAGGCTGGAATTATGAAGATACGAAGCAGACGCTGAATTAGATAAAAGATAAGGAATGGGCGTTGTTATTCTAATTCCAATTGTTCTCGTTATTATTGGTGATGACGTCGGCGATGACGTAGCGACGAAGTCTACTCAGATTTCTCTCACAAGGATCGCTACGTTTCACGTAATAAAAAGTAAGCAAAGCGCATCTAAGAGACGCGAAACTCAGCATGTGTTCAAAATTTAAGGGAAACACTGCTCCCCCCCCCACCTGACCCCCCTTTTTTCTGTCTCGTTGTTGCTCCATGTTCAAATTCCTGCGAGAACCAGTCGCCCCAATTTTGAATTTAAAATAATTCTGAATTGCACCTACTCTATGGGTCTGATTCTAAAATCTGAAAACGGATTCGGTAGGGCGGTTTAGTACGTAGCAACTGGACGCAAGAGCATCGACGTGATTACATAGTTTAATCGAGTTATTATCATATGGACTTTGTTATCCCTTGCAACTTGTAAAAAGTACTGAGTTTTATTAGTATTAGATAGTCGACATAAGTAAACTTAGCGAAGGATACGTTTCGTCCTATCACAGCCCTTCCACTATATTTTTTTATAACTAAGTTATACTTCTTAAACAGATGTAATAATAAAAATAATCTAACGTTCTCCATAGGGTTGTTGTTCTCACTTCCGCTATGCTATATGTTTTCGAGTTTTAATTCCTAATTATAAGCATAGCTACTTTTATATAGGTACTATAACATATTTTCACAGGTTTTACACACAATCAAATTGTAATATATCTATAAAAAAAATAAAAATTCTGAGAATACTTTCGTTCTTGTCTCTTTGGGTTCGTCAAGTGAATTCCGACTCACCACAATCTCAACAGCTCTTATCGAGAGTGCACTTGAATGCAGCCAGATAATCGTTATCGAATCACATAATTTATTGACGCACTATCAAAGCAACAAATACGATTTTAATTTGACTAATTAATATACTTTCTATAATTTCGTGACGTAATTAATTTCTACGTCGCTAAATACTTGGCGAGGCACGCATCAAATTTTTAAGTTATAACTTTTATGAGAAACTGGCGTTTATCGAATTTGGAATATCACGTCGCGACTTATAGTGGCCTTTTGCTTTGATGCCCGATGATAGGAGGGTATTGTGTAGTTGTCTGCATCTATTCGCCGAATACTTACCGTTTCATTGATAACAGACAAGACCTCTATCGGACATAACGGTTTCAGGGAACTGCTCATTTTCTAAAAAGTGAGTAAAAAAAAATTTACGTCACAAAAAATAATTCGCTGGAACGACAAATCGATAAATCTCTGAAATTCGAAACAGGAGCCTTTCCTTCGTAATCATTGCTGTGATCTTTATTTCGCCTCATCGTACATTTATTACAAAAATGCATCGATGATGATGCTAATAATAATAATAATAATAATACTCGGTTGGGACGCATCGCATGTGTACGAATAGATTTACAATCAATAATAATGTCGACGGGACGAAAGATAAGGGAAATCAGTAATACGGTAACGCGGCACATATTTTTCAAATTCGTTAACGAGTTTAAGTGACTCGTCTGGAGAGTCGGAGACGCAATTAAGATACGACGGGCCAAAACCAGCAAAAACGATACACTGTACTTTCGTGAAAAAAAAAAAAAAAGAAAATTTGAGCTCAGATAAATGTGCCGACTTGAAGATTCTAAAAACACTCGAATTACTATCAGCCACGCGAAAAAGGGCGTTCTCGAGAAGGTCCACAGATGTAACATTAATATCACTGACTTACCATTGATATGCTTTTAGTGAACGGTATCCATCGGCTCTTGGAAGATACTACACAATATATCTATATCTATCCTTCCTGACCGCGGAATCGCGTAATTGGATTTCTTATTGAAACGTAGATTTAATCGAAGACGATCGATCTTCTACTAAATCCCGTCCTCTATGCTATTACAGTAACTTCCGTTCGTAACGAATACAGGCCGGTACGGCCGGTCTCTGACTTATCCGCATCCAGTAATTGTCAAACGAATAAAGTTTCATAAAAAGCAGAGTGCGGCTGCGGTGAGTTGCATTACATTAAAAAGCTTAGCCTTAGCTATATCGTTCGAAAAAGTCTCTAAGTTTAGCTCGTTGCACGTCCGTCCCTTAGATTAGTCTCACTCGTCGTTCAATGTCTAATCGATAAAGGAAAACATCGACAGCCTATGATCTAACGTTAACTTAAATCTAAACCTTAAACGGCATAGAAATTCCGTTCCCGGCAATCAGCTGTACTGATTAGTGATTACAATAGCTAATTACAATCGCGCATAATCGAATCAACGTATTTAATAAGGTCCTTTCCTTTTTTTTTTTGGACCGATCGACCTCTACTACACCTTGAAGAGCCTTGCCGAGATTGAAAATCAGTCCAAGACTGTGGTCCTCGTTTGCGAACTATAATATGATTATCGCACTGTTAAAATAGATTAGACGGTAAAGATCAGCTTAAGCAGACCAAGAATTAAGTATACATAATTATGAGCATAATAAGAGTCTTAATTCGAATTGAAATGGGATGAAAGTACGGATGGCGATCAAAGGAGAATAATGAAAAAGAATGATAATCAAAAAAAGAATTAAACATAGGAAACTCAAGAGAGTTTAATGTGTAATTAAATAAAAATAACGTATAAATGTGGTATACCTACGACTGTGCTTAAAGTCAATAATATATGGCATCACAATAATTGCATCAGCTTATTCCCTAGGGACTCCATGTCGTATGTGAATTCGATTAGCGACAATACTACACTGTGTACACTTATCAATTATCAACTGTAAACAGAATTACGGTAGTGCACGAACAATCGACACGTACTACAGAGCTATAAATATGTACAACATTAATAACCTTTATCTTAATTGCGTATTAGATAATAATTCGATACGTGCACTAGCTACTTCGACGATACTTCTGCCTCTTTTCTCTCACTGATGCGGACGCCACCTGCCTTTCGTCTCTTTTTCTGTATTTATTTCGCTTTTTCGTTGCGCCGCTACGCGTCAGCCCGTGGAAAATTACACGAAACGAATATTACCGGGCTAGTAGAGATATATGGTTTTAAAATTTCACCAAGAACAATGCGTTCATCGAAGGAAGAAGATCACATTGGGAAGGTTGTAGGAAAGGCTAATCGAATAATCCATATAAGATTCAGCGCGTCGCTTTCTTGTGAACGATGAATTGAGCAGTAAAGATTGATATTTTGTTGTTTATATCGGCAGAAAGCACATCGATTATTCGCGTCTAGTAATAATTCTATGGCATGCTGTCGCGTGTACTCCGAGAATGAACGGTGCTCAGAATCACTTAATTAGTATTAGGCCTATTCGTCAGCGCGTGGACACTAAGAACATTAAGAACGTCAGGTAAATAATGCTCGATCAATTAAACTAGCTTTTTAAGATGGAGCTCGGAACGTAGCAGTTACCGACGGTCGGTAATATCACTGGAGAGAGCGACATCTGTCTAATAATAAAGCATTATTTCGAACGAACGCAAAAGATATGCCGACGACGCGAGAATAACAATACCGACGCAGCAATGGACGCCACTAAGAATTCTTCGGCATGATTAAGTTTTTTCTTTTAAAACTCGTAGCGAACACATAATTTGACTTAAAAGCTGAAAGCTTGGTCAACTATCAACAAGTTTCCAACAAAAATGTTTTCTACAATCATATACAATAGTATATGTAACAGTTGCTCTCAGTCGTACCATATGTCCTAGGCTTGCGCATCGTTAATAGCGTTAACGCGGGACAACAATGGCTCTACTCTAATCAACGTAATTGGTGTTCATCCTTGTGTCATCAACAGTTCGCTGTTGACTCATCAAACTTTCCTACTTACATAAAGCTAGATATAATGGACGCCCACGCACACCTAAATAATTTATGAAGAACATCTACTAGTTTGTACACGCATCTTCAAGATAAATAAATAACGGATACATCGATACGGAGAAGAGAATAGCACCAGAGTGCTCTATGCGCCGGCAAAGCCGGCCCCTCGCCTTTGTTATCCTTCTTCTTAGATATACACATCTTGCCTTCCTATCGTGGACACTTCCTGGAGGCTCTGCCAGAGTAATTTAGGCTCATTTGACGTTACCATTTTTAGTCACAACGTGCCCTGGCAACGTCACCGCTCATCGGCTCCAGTATGCTGTCTGCGAACGGATGCCCGTACACTGCGCCATCTTTATTTTCCATGCTCTCAAGTATTCCCATTGCCGTTCACTCGAATGAGGGACACGGACGATAAGATTTGGCATAGTCTAGTTTTGCGTCTGATTCTTCTTCCCACCACGTGGCTTAATGCTTTCGGAAATCTGCCACATGGCTTCCTCGCAAAGGAAGTCGCTGAAGTTGTTGAAGAACGTGATAATTCGTTCGTGCTTCTTGAAGGAATACGTGCTGCAAGACGGAATAATTAGAGACAGTAGATAGGAGATGAAGACAAAAAACTTGACACGGATTAAATTCCCCGTCGAAGGAACTCACCACTTCTTGAATCTCTTCATATTCTCGACGATGTTGAATTGCTGCCATCGCTTTGAGAAATTGATGGTCCCATCCGGCAGAAGATCATTGTTGCCAATGTGAACAAAAGTCAAGTCCTGCAAGACTAGGCCACTGGAAGTAAAAGCGTACATCAGTGAAACCCGATTGATCCTCCATCTGGTAAAATTAAGAGACGAATACTAACATGTAGGGAATGCATGGAGGTTGGGTCTCGGCAAGGGCCTGCCTGTATGCTCGAAAACTACTAGAACTGTCGATAAGGGCGCAGTATTCCTTCAGACCCTCAGTGATATGTTTCTGCCACTCGAGCCTCCTAATAGGCGCGCTGTCCAGCGCCGAGAGCAAAGCGAGGTAACTGTTGAAGTTGTTTATCTTTCTGAGATGTTTCATTATTTTAATAAACTTCACGACATATTTTTCACGATCCTTCGCCTCGTTTTCGAGCCGATGCTCGAGGATCCTCGATCTTGCCCAATAGGACATCTTATTGAAATGCTCGGTGAATCGCGTTAGGTTAGGACTCCTCTCTTCGTTCTGCTCCTGAGCCCAAATCAGAACCTCTGGTATTTCTATCTTCATAAAGAGATCAGCGTCGAGAAGAGTCATTTGCTCAGCGATCTGCTCGCTCTTGAAGTCTAGAAGCGAAGCCTGCTTTGTGGAGACGCTCAGCGAAGAGAGTATCGGCTGTGCCGCCTGATGCTGCTTCATCGAGTGCTTCTCCAGTATCTTTACTCGTAGGGCTTTGGCCATCGTTAGATCGCCGCTGCATACCAGCTGCTGCACGAATCCCATGAGCGTTTGTAACAGTACATCGTCAAGATCCGACATCCTACCGAAAGAAGAAGATCCTCATCAATTCCTTGCTCTACTAATCTTGCTCTAATTTTTTTTCAATACTCACGTCAGATCGCTAACCACTCTGACTAGTAGCGAGAACGCTTCACGTGCTGCCCTCTGCTTCACCACATCCGGAATACACGAGAACCGCTGGTGTCGCCTGTGCAGCTTCCGTATCAATTCCAGCGGCGACATGAACGTTCTATAGGTCGTTAAGAAAGCCTCCTGATACAAGAAATCTGCGCAGGGAAAAAGAGTTTCGATTAGAATTTACTTTGAATCGTATCATCTCACTGTCATCGTAACGACTTTTTACTAACAACTCACTACTACCAACCTGACTCCTTCTCGTCTAGGATAGCATGAAAGAAATCGTACTAGAGTTTTAGTCTTATTGCAAACTTGATTAAATAATAATAACAAGCTGGGCTCGCCGAACGCGAAAAGAAAACAGAAGGTGAAGTTGCAATGAAACTTAAAATCAATTTGAATATAACTAAACCTAACGAACCATGCTTGTTGGCTTTGGTTGCGTGAATCAACAGCGCATCCGGATGTCCACCTCGAATATCGGGTCCCTCTTCTTCAGGTTTCTTGAAGACCAAATATTTGCTGATATCCAACTCGTCCAGTATACTTTCATCCTGATCGATATCTCGCAATTCTAGAGTACTTTCCTCAACGGGCAAAGAAGAGAGAGCACTCCTATCGGATCTCAAAGTGTCCGAGGCCGCACACATAGCAGTCTCGCGCTACGAACATTAACAAAGTCAGAGGCTTTCGAATTCCTGGACCCTCGAGTAGACTTTCATACCGTCATCTTAACAGGAGTCGCTGGACTTGAAACACGCGCCGAAGCAGTTGAATGAGCATCGCCGTAACTGATGACCGTAGGTGTTGAGCCTGTAGAAGTCACCGGGATCATGGGAATGAACTGAGCGCCAGGTTCCTTCTTCTCGGCAATCGAAGTAACCCCTTCGGACTTGATGTTCGTTGCTGAGCCAAGGGGAGAGCCGGTTAAGGAGATTGGCACTTGCTGCAGCTGCGACTGTAAGTGCATCTGCATGGCAGAAGATGCTGGTGCGCGTGCAGCTGCCGCTACTAGCGGCGGTGATGGCGACAGTCGTGACGCTACTGACGCCTCTGGAGCCGCTGGCGATGGCGACGTTACATTGTTTGATTTAACGGAGCGCGATCTCTTTGGGGGTAGTGCTGGTGGTAGACTAGAATCGTTGCCAACTCCCTCCCTCGTGGGTGGCTTCATTGTGATCGAAATACTACAAAGAGAAATTAGCCAGATTAGATTTTTCATATGATCAGTTAGGGATTTCAGGTTGAGCTAGACCTACCTTGAACTATCGTGCAAACTCGTCATGGTGTGCGCCATGAAAGAGCATGACTGGGTCGTGGTCAGAGCCATTTCATGTTGTTGCCATTCCGCTTGCATCGAATTGTAATCAGCGACAGAGTGGCGCATTCCAAGACCAGATATAAAGTCGTTATTGCTATGGGAGCAGTTTCCAAACATCTCCATGTACGCCATTACTGAAACCAGTCAAAATGATCCGCTAGAACTCTTGGATTTGGTAGATTAAGATGAGTGAGGTTCTCGCACTTATCGAATTGAATGTAGGATGGACAGAGCAAGAGCGAGAGCGACAGCAAGTGCGGGAGCCGGCGAGATAATCAGAGAGCGAATAATATCGTAAGAGAAGGAAGGAGGATAGCAAATCGAATAACGAAAAACGACGTACGTAAATCGGAAAAAAAAACGAAGGGAAGCGGAAGAGAACAGAGAAGTGGAACGAAAAGGAGATACGAGGTAAGCAACGAAGAAGCTGTACGGAGAGATATTAATGAAAATTCAAGCGCAATCTCAAACATGATTATAATTATATGTCAAATGAACGATCCGGCAGATGAAACGCAAGACTAAAGAAACAGCAAACATGCTGCGGAAAGCCTGAGTACGTAAACCACTTATTGAGGTGTCTAATAACAAATTGTTATATGACTTAGCGTAATTATGTTTCCAAGGGTAGTTGATTCATTGTGGGTGGGTGCGTTCCCACTTACCAGAATATGCCACTGAATGGAACACTGGAGGATACAAAAGATTTGCATAAGTTTTCACCCTAAGCATTCGGATCGATTAGGAATCTCTCTAGGTACTTTATATACGTAGCCTTTGACTACGAATCGCAATTCGTATAACCGGTTACAACAGCAGACAATTTCTCTTGGGTCTGTAAGTGGCACCTGTTGCGCACGAGTCTCGCGTAATTGCAAAGAAAAACGAAGAGAGTAAATAAACCGACAGAGAAATTGTCTAGCGGATGTATACTCTATAGTTAGGCACTTTTTCAGAGATACAAAGTGGTAGGGAGCCACGTTCCCAATTCCATCTCAGCTTCTTCCGTTATCCTCGAACTCTCTTACTCAATCTCACTCGGACTCCCATTTTCACGCGCATTCGTCTTCATACTCTCTGGAGGACTTTTCCAATCACTCCCTGCCACTTTGGTACTATTTTCGCGTTTACGACTTACTGTGCCTCTTCTTCAAGGGCAGCGGCGGAGGTTTGCTGCCGTCCGTACTGTCGCTACTAGAAAAGTGCAAGCTGCAGGTGGAAAGGTGTTCGTTCTCCGGTACATTATCGTATTGAGACGGTTGCCTCTCCCTTCTTCGTTTTGATCTCTTTTCCGGAAGCGCAGGCGGCCCTCCGTTTGCTATGTCCAGGATCGACGGCTGCATTTCGAATTCCTGAACGGCAGAAAAGAGAATTTCCAAGAGGACAAGCGTTAGTGCAATCGATGACGTTACCAGTCAAAAATTTAGAGCATGCCCACGTTTACAAGCTTTTCGATGAGGCCAGAGTCAGAGCTGGTGCCCATAAGGTTAGTAGTGCTCAGGGTACTCTTGGAGCTCGTTATCGTCCTCTGCGAAAATACCGAGCCGTTGCTATCCATCGAGAGTTTCTGCTGCGAAAACGATTGCTGCTGGGAGCTGAACGCTTGAGCGTTATAACTAACGCTACTTTGCTGAGAGGATCTCTTGGAAGTGGCACTCGATGCTGCCGTGTAACTCTGAGAGGAACTTCGTTGTGAATGCATCGATACAAAACCAGACTCTTGCGTTTGCGTCGACAGCCTCTCCATCTTCCCCTCTATGCCTGGAAAAAAAGAGAATTAGCGTCCCGTTGAGTTTCGCTTATCTTGACCCATCGAAATCATCGTACTGAAGAGATACGTTTTCGTTGCTTCTCAAGTCAAGTTTACAACGAGAGCGGTCGGTAGTTTCTCGTCATACATGGCTCACGAAAGATCAAACGATCATGGAAATCTAGTTCCGCTTTCGAACAGGTCTATCTCTTTGCCTGCACAAGCTACCCACAGCACACGCCTCGCGCACACTAGAATTCTGTTCTTTCTTAATTTATGGTTGTTACGCAAGCGTTAGTATAAAAACGTTGCCTTTAGGCTTGCAACGCCCATAGGAATTTAAAGGATATGAGGTGTCAAAAGACAAGGTTTCATCCTTCGGAAAATGATTTCATACAATAGAGCTGTTGGTAGGTCTACAGCCAGCTGAGGTAGATAGGTGGGTCGGCGGCATATTGGTAATCTCAGGTAGGTAGGTAGGTAGGTATACAGGCCAGATAATTGTAAGTGTTCGTGAACCGATGTGCAAAGATGCGCGCAAATAGGCAGAGATTTCGAGTTATCTCGCATTGAAAATGCAACATACCAGCCAACGGTGCAAGCATTTCCTGTGGCGTCTGCTGACCAAGGAGCATTGTACTCGGGAGACTCGAGTCAGAACTATCCCAACAGCCGCAGCTGGAGGATCCATTAATTTGCATGCCTGGAAGTAGAGAAGCAGGACGATTCGAAGAAGTAGTAACAGGTGAGAAAATATAGGACTCGGTTGTAGCCAACTTTTGCGTACCTTGAATGGTGGCCATAAGGCTGAGATCCATACTGTCGTTGAGAGACTCGTCATTGGGTCCCATAATGGCGCGAATCTCATCTTCGTCGCGTGAATGATTCAGGGCGGAATCCAGACTGCCTGCGGAAGCGCTCAGAAGCGAGGCGGAGTCCTCGGGTGATCGACTGCGCAGGGAAACCCTATCTAGACTCGAAGCCAAAAGTGTGTCGCTACCCTCCAGAAGCTGATGGGTTCTTGTCCGTCTCTTAGGAGGCAAAGGCGGAGGCAGTGGCGTCTCTGCCGAACTGGTTTCCTCGGACAGATAGACATTCGCCCTAGGACAAAATATCGTTACCGTCGTCATCGCTTTACTTCCTGGTTTCTGGGTCATTCGAATCTGTATCGATACGCGACCTACCTGTCCGGAAGTGGAGGTTTCGGAGGCGGACTGGAATCTCTTCCCAGGATGGACTCGGAGCTGTGGGAACTGCGAACAAGCGAGTTCGAGGTGGCAGTTTGCTCCAGAATCTGTCTTTCTCTAGGTGTCAATGGAATGTCAGGCAAGGAGTTCCGCTGCGGCGTGAGTTCAGCGCCGTAGCCCGAAATCCTACTGAAAGATGAGAAAGAGAAAAAAGAATGCAATCCTTTTCAAAAATTCTTTTTATCGTTCTTACCTGTTATTCGAGACAACAACTGTCGGCTTCTGTCTGTTTGATATTTTTTCATGAGCGAGTGAAACGAGGTTCTTTACGGCGTCTTCAACCAGCCCGATGACATGAGTTACATTTTCGGTATCGAGTGCCGAGGACTGGTCGCCGTGAAGAAGCACATCGTCACAAAGTTTCAGGAGCTGAGCCAACGCCTGGTAGACTTGATTCGTGGCCGAGCCGAGGGTCGAGCTACCGGAACCAAACATCAGAGTTCCGTACTTCCTGGACAGCGAGCTTAAAAAAATACAACGAGGAAGCGACCACCAACCTGTTTTCATAAAGGAGATAGGACTTGAGCACAGTGTGTATAGTGGTGATCGTATCGAGAACGATGGTGCCATTTCCGGGCAGCATTTCGAGCTTCTTCTTGGAGACAACATCGCGAAAATGCAAAAGTGCCAGCTGGACTTGACGAACATGAATGTGAAGGTCACGCAGGGGGTTCTTATCCGAAGAATCGCCACTCGAGGAATTCTTATCGCGGGGTGTCCGTGGGGAGGATGGCGAAGCTGCTCTGATACCGACGGCGTTTCCAGGAGCTCTCGCGACGTTCATACCGACGCCCACGCCGACGGCGCTGCCCTCTCCCAGTGCAGGAGGCAACCCGCTCGCGTTTCCTCCGGCCCCACCAGGAGATCGCATTTGCGAGAGTTTTTCAAGAAAATCCTCCTTGAACGATCGAGCTCGTCGCGCCAACTTTCCTCCCCGCGCTTTACCGCCGCTCCGCTCTTCCACTTCTGTAAACAAACAAAAAATGAACACTTTCGATTTGCTGGATCGATTCCCTAAACGATCAACGATCGTGTCTATGAGTTTCGCTCCCTTAAAGTTTCGATTCCTCGAGTCTCGTTGCACGAGCGCATTCCGTGACACACGGCCTACGAAAATAGCTCAAAGGTTGTTGCGCTGGCTTTAACACCACTCGAGAGTTCCACCACACCCGTGCGCGTGTTATGTGTGAGAGGGTGGAGAAGAAGAATAATCTTTGAAACATTAGAACATTTGTGTTCTATAAAAATACAAGGAATTTTAACGTCTATAAGGTGTCTCGTTACTATCAACTAGCAGCAATTGAGAAACTTGAAACTACATTCGCAAGACTATGAGGAATACATTCTGAAAGAAGAAAGAAAGAGAGAGAGGTAAATTACAGCAGTATTCAGGAAGTTGGTAACCCCGGAGTCAACACGTTAAAGTGTTCCCGCTCGTTCTCGACGATGTTCGCACCGAACGAAGGTCGTTGAATAGCGAGCGACACGCCTTCGAGTCTCTCCTCGTCGTTTCCATTCGAAGCTTCCTAGTGTCGGGTAAATATGTATGTTAAGTGCAAGAGGAATGGAAGGGGCTGGCATAGAAGACACGTGTTCGTCGCTACGTAGACGCTGTAACGAGCTGCATGTGTTGCACGTGTCTTCGGATTCCGTAAGGCCAGGTCTTTGTCGAGTGAACAAGAATGCAGAAAAAGGAAGAAAAAGACATGGGAGTCGATGCCCGTGACTCGCGAGTGTCAGTGCGACGACGAAGCTTCTCAAAGTCTCGAATGAGCGATTCTCGCAGAAAAATCGACACACTCGCAGTCGATCGCCTGTGACGACTAAGCTAGTCGTCGGTCGCTGCGTCTTTGGAATGTGCACACATGAATATTAACTGGTGAACTTCGCGAATGTCGCGCTGCGCCTTGAGATCACCGGGTGGGCACTGACTAAACTCCCCCCGACTACTCGATTTCCAGCGAATGCGTTGGCAATGGCGACGGCCTTCGCACACACACTTTTCCTCCATCTACTCAACCTACTCACATCAGAGCGCACTTGTCCTCATGATCTCATCTCCGAATGCCTTTGCCACAAACGGATCGAAACCACAGACTTCTGTGATCGGAACGCAGTCCTCGTGCAATTAACAATGAACAATTTGACCAAATTATATTATGACTCTCGGCTGTTACTTACAATGTTATTCTTAATAGCTGCTAGATCTACGTTTCCGAAATAAGAAATAACGTTCCGACATGAGTGACAATAGACGCAGCACAAGTTCACTACTATCCGTGATAAAAAAAACCGCGACTTCCCATCCGGTCGGAAATTCCCCTTAATATCGGCTAAAGACGCTTGATACCAGTAAATATCGAGAAGCGCACAAACTACGAGAACGCGAGGATGAGCGGCGTCCGGCTCGCGGCCCGTGTGCGCGTCGACTGCTAACGAACCGAACTTGACTTTCCTCGGCGACGCACAGAGTCAGGCAGGCAGGAAGACAGTAGAGAAAAAAAAGAGAGTGAGTCAGTAAGCGCTCGTGTGTGGATGCATGTGTGAGAAAGAGTGGAATGGGAGGCGTCTTGCCGTACTGCGGCCCTGCGGGTCGAATCGTCTGCACTCTCTCTTTCGTTGGTCAGTAGCACAATCAGCGCGACCAGCGCGACCAGCGCGTGACAATTGCCAAACTCCACAGGTCCCTGTGCACCGTTAGCACTGCTAATCGTATCTGCTTTACAAGAAAATTCGACTCGTTCGATCGTTGCTCTGCGAATTAATGAACGCGACACGAAATATACTGTAATCAAGTTCAAGGGCAGCTACGAGAAAGTGGAGCTGATTGTGGAGCTTTGAAAATCCCAAAAAGTGAGAGGCTGATAAGGAGGAACGAGACGATCTGCATGGGTCAATAGAATTTCCATAGGTTCCCCACGTGTCGTACCTTCGGATCTGCAGCTCGATGGAGACGCAACGAGACTCCTGGCGGCATTCGTGACGGCGAGGAGCAACGGGGTTGCTGTGACGTTCAAACCTCGAAGTTTCGAAGCACTTTCCTTTCGTACACTATAGCTTTTCACTCGGCGGCGAAAAAGTGGCGAATCGAGAAACGAATCGTCGTACTGCGGCATATTGTAAATTAATGAATTTATAACAATAACAAGTACACCATTTCGAAAATTGAGAAATCAATCTCATACTGGTTTCTTCAAATTCATCCCGACGACATTTAATCACCAACGCCTAGTACTTTAAGGTTTTTATGATTGCGTACCGTCGCGCACTAAAATCATTCACTGAATATTTGAAAAAACAGGCTGGAGAGAGAATCGGTCAAAAGATTCGAATTATCACTGACAAAGAGAAAAGAAATTCAAATGGCAAAAGAAACGACATCCAGCAATCGCATCGTATTGCCAAAAGGATGAACCTCGTGCCCTCTTCAACGGCTCAACTCTAATCTCGGAGTATCAGCTGACACGTGCTCTTCGGTTATCGGTTGGGCAGTCATGGCCAATCTGAGCTTCTCTCGATCCGTCGCTTAAACGTCCGGACCACGTCTACACGACGTAAATCGGTTTTACCTGCGTCGACGAGTCTTCAGTTTTGAGGAGTCAAAGCAGCCATTGCGAAAGTCACAATCTCTTCTTCCGTGGCCGAGTCGAAAAATGTCGCAATAAGAAACTCTTATTTAACGCAATACGTGCTGTACGAGCTGCAACGATCGCATAGAGACTCAACTGCGGCGTCTTGAGTTCATCAGTACCGGTGACTATCTCAATCTTCCTTGTAGATCTTTTTTTATTAAAAGCAAATACAGTGCGGACCATGGGACGTCGACGTAATTGAACGGAGTTGCGAGGACGGGTGCACGTGGTCGGCTGAAACGGCAGCCGTTCAAAATAATGCTGTTTATAGAATCGTCCGTGTCCGGTTTAGCGATGAGACCAAAATCATTCCGAGAGCTTCTATTTTGAAATCGTGGGTGTCCCCTAACCTATATCGTAAATGCTGGCTACTTCCGCGCCGTCGGATAAATTGAGCCTCATTGCAGCGATGCTCTTTCGCGGGATAATTTCGCTTGCATCTTTCTTCTTCTTCTCTGTTTATCCGACGCTCGTGATTTTCGGGAATTTCTAAAGAGAACCAGGTGCAACCTTATCTCGGCCCAGTGTGTCCGACCGATTCAAATAATTCGTATCAATCAATATATCCATTCGTTGGGAATATTTTTTAAGGAAACTTCTCATATTCTCGATAGTTCAAAAAGCCTTTAGGCTGTCGCGCACAGAGCGTAAATATCGTAACGAAGCCACAGAGCATCCATCATAAAAAGAACGATTATCGTCACTGAGATGAAACAACGTTCTCTGACAAACAAGAGCTAATTTGTACTCGTGACTAATCCTGATGAACTAATTGACAACGAGTTCACCGATAACCGTTTATTGTTTCTCGTGATCCGATCGCAACGAGACGAAATGAGGTTCGACTGCGCGTACGTCGCGGAGAAGCGACGTCGACGCGAACGGGACTTGGACTGGCCATGTGAACCAGCGTTAAGACATCGGACGCCAATATCTCTGAGTTTGGCTGGGAAAGAAGCCTCGTCTATTTTAACAAGTGAGAATGGTGAGGGGACGCAGCAACACGTATCATCGTTTCCTTTCCTTCTTTCATTCGCAATGACGCTGCCGTGGGAGAGAGCAGGAAAGGACGACGAAGAGGAGAGGATGTGCGGAGGAGCAGAAGGCAACAACTTATTTGCGGAGACTTCATACGCGATACTGCCCACGTCACGAGAAGATGGACTTCACTCGTAGCGAATACAAGCAGCAGCGAGTACTGCTGATGCGGCTGATGCTGCTGATGTTGCTGATGCTGGCGATCGCCTGGATTACGCTGTGCTGTTCGATTAAGATTAGCAATAAGGGAGCAACAAGGTTTAGAGATTCGGTTTACTGGATTAGGAGAAATGCGAAGAAAGTGAAAAAAAATGGAGCTACGAGTGGTAGATAAAAATTGGAAATTCACTATTTTCCTATAGCGTCATCCTGTTCCTCTATCTCGATAAATGAAGCACGACAAAACGTCGATTTCTGTTACGCAATGCGAATGCGGGACGAGGAAGGGGCCAACTACCAAGGAATTAATGAAAGCAGTTTTATATGCAAAAAGCGAGACAGCTGCATGAATACTATTGCCAAGAGAAGTATCGAGCGAATTAACAAATCGACAAACGCAATGTGCCGATGCGACTGACGTAGTCATGGCTGTCAAGTTCACGAATCAGCTGTACGGGGTGTTTAGCGATGCATGTCAAGACGACGACGTCGCGAAGGAACCTTTTTAAAGATGCGAAAAGTTGGCTATCGTGAAGATCCTCTTCTTTTAACTGACTTTATTAGCGATACATTCTAAACAGGCTTTCCGTAGGTTTTTTCTAAAAGAAGAGATGTGATAGATCGTAATAAGACAAAACGACATGCGTTATATGTATTCGATGGTACGCGCATGTTTTTGACATTTGACATGCTGTAAAATCGGTTACGGAATAGAGAGAGAAAGGAAGAGAAAGTATGTGAAGAATGTGAAGACATAAGGAAAGTTTGTATTTTTGGAGCGAGGATAAGAAATAAAGAGTAAGAAGTTTGATTAGCTGTTGCACATAGCGAGGTGCCTCTGACGTTGATGTTTGAACCCAGTCGTACCTACTACTAACGCTGGCGCTGTCGCTGACACTGGGCAGCGGCGGCGCTGAGCATGATGTGTCGCGTGGGGAGAGAGGGGAGGGAGGTGAAGGGCGACAAGTAATGACAGCAAGATATTTCGGAGATAGAATCGTAAGTCGAACTGTCAAGAAGCGAAAGGTCATAAAACAATATGGGAATCGTATTGATGCGCCCTTTGCCCTTTCCCGTGTAACACGCCTATACATATGCATATGCCTCTAATATACACCTATTAGTAAGCTACGATCACCCACCTCCATACTTATCCGGCTTTGGTGTGGAGGCCATCGTTCGCTCGTCCGTCTTCTCAAACTACGCCACTATTTCACCATTTTCACGATTGATCACCATCACCATTCGAATTGCTCTCCAGTCGCAATTTAAATCTTATGTAAACTCGATTCGCACCGCTACATTTTCGTTTGTCAACCATGTTCGGATGAGCACAGGCGAGCGAACGAGCGTAGCGACGCCTGGTGCCGAATCACGAATGAAACCTAAAAAGCTTAGAGAGCCTACCCAAGCTAATCACAGCTGGTGCACTATCCCTTAACGTCCTCGTGTACATACTCGAAAAAGTTGGGTATGAATTATTACTAGAAGGAAATACGAAAAGAACAGCGGCCTGCTCTTCCCGAACAAGTCGGCATCGGCCGACATCGCTCGTTAGTTGGCAATTCCTCTCACTTGTCGCCACTGTCTGTCTCTTACTGTTCCGTCACGTCACGGCTCAGGAGAAGCCTCTCTTCCTCAAAGGGGCATTGCCGTTCTACCCAGTTCTCTTGCAATTGTTCGCAAATTACCCGATACTCTACTTCTGTCACATTTATAGTGTTCTTTATTATTGATTTCTACCGAGTGACTAACCAATCTGGCCGGCACAATTGATTTCGAGTGATTTGGACTCTGTATGTCACAAGTGGCTAACGTATAGCAGAGCGCAGGTGCATAGCTTCAACACTGTCAAGTATGTGCTCCGCACTACGCAACTCCGCTCTTATTTCCGTCAATTCACGTGTTGTCGTCGTAACTTTGTGATTCAATTTGAAAAACAGAAAGGAAAAAGAAGAAAGAAACGATAATCGCTAAGTGACGCTGTCCAACATGTTGATCGCCGCACACGCTTCGCCAGCTCGAACTGACCAACGTTGAATCTTATAACGCATCTTTTTCTACTTCTGCCTCTTTACTTCTTGGCTTTTATAATATTCTCTCCACTCCGAAAATTTTCGGATAATCCGGAGCGATCGGTTCTTGCCTGCGATCACATTGTTTACGTAAATTTGCAGACGAGTCCTCTCCGAAGGTGTGCCAAGTTCGATAAAGTCACGTGGGTGCACAGTTGCGTACGGATTTGAGGAAATTGGCAGTATGGGAAACTCTGGCTTGAAGCAACACTACGAAACTGCGAAAAAAACAGGTGTCCTCAAGCTGTCAGAGAGAAAACTCGAAGAATTTCCACCGAATCTTAGCGCCCTCGCTCCGCTTCTGCGCACCCTCGACCTTTCTCACAACATATTTACCAAAGTTCCGGGCGACATCAGAAATTTCACACAACTCAAGCACCTAAATCTCTCGTACAACAAACTGACAGTTTTACCTGAACAAATTGGTGCGTTACATAAACTTGAAAGTCTGAATGCCAGTGAAAATCATATACAAACAGTTACCTCATCCCTATCTAAACTGTTGCACTTGAAACAAGTTAATTTGTCTGGTAATCATATTGTTGACTTTCCTGTTGCATTTTGCAACCTTAAACATTTGGATGTTCTTGACCTTTCAAGAAACAAATTAACTGCAATACCTGACAGTGTTTCACAACTGTATACGATTGAACTCAATCTTAATCAGAATCAGATCTCTTTCATATCGGAAAAACTAGCTGAATGTTCACGGCTAAAGACTCTACGTCTGGAGGAAAATTGTTTACAGCTGAACAGCATTCCCAAACAGGTCTTGAAGAATTCTAAGATTACCAACTTAGCTCTGGAAGGAAATCTCTTCGAAGCAAAGCAACTTTCAGATATCGAGGGTTACGAAAGCTATATGGAAAGATATACAGCAGTCAAGAAAAAATTATTTTGATTAACTTTAAACAATAAATTATTGTACTGTATTCAACTATGAAGATAAAGGAAGGTTTATTTATTTGTAATAACTTTTACATGATAATTTATTTAATATATCCTTTTCCTTTCTACCTGGAGTAAAGATCATGACATTTCAAAAATATACATGTTCCATGTATCAACATATGAACTATTTTCATGAGCATGAAAAATTTTAAGAAACAACGATCATTCGCCGGTGGGAATACCGATTACAATAACATGAAGCTGTTAAAAATGTCCCATCATTTCGAGGATTAGATGAAATGAGGGAAGGGCTATACGAATGGCTAGAAATTCTTTGTCATCTAATCAAAACAATTCCTCGGCAATGGACGTTCCACTGTTTGTTCCATTGATTTGTCACTTTAAGCTCAAAATTGTATTTCAGAGAACATATGCTTCGAGTATCAGTAAAAGGTTTTATCGTAAGTTTGAATTAATATTTCGAAATAGAAAAATTATTGAAAAATGGGTGCAGTAGCAGTCAAGAGCAATGGACAGTGGCCCGAAGAATTCTGTGCACACGTCTGAGCGAAGTGATGTCGACCATAGAGAAGTTTAGTCGACATTCGTAGTACTGGAGCAAGTGTTTCCTCGAAAATGGCGGACGGTGCACATTCGAATTTCCAAGGGACAGAATGAACATGCACCAGGTTTTCCGAAGGAAGGTGTTTTCTTGAGTGGGCGCGCTGAGGAAAGTGGTGGTCGATGGGTGTGCCGGACTATTGCGATCGCGAGCGGTGATCAGAGGCCGTGCAGTGCCGTGAGGTGCCGTGCAGTGCTGAGGAGACGAAACGAGACTCGATGAGATAGGTTTTGCCGCGCGCGAGTGTGTGTCGGGCGAATCTGGCGGGGCCCCCCATGCTTGTAAATGGCTGACGAGTTGGAAAATGAGGGATAACAATCGCTCCTGATTCCACGGCCGAGACGCCAAGGTATGCTCTTCTACGAGGTATTATCGCGGCCAATCGTACTGCCCTCGCTTCACGAAGTTATAATCTAAGACGCCCGCCGAACGATTATGGGCAACGGCGAGTCACTTTGAATCCCGGTATTGCCGACTCTCGGGGGTGCGATACTGCGATCTCGGCTTTGCTGTATCGTGGGAACCATTCCTCGAATTTTATTCCCTACGCCACTCAAATCCACTCTCGACTATCCTCATGTCGATTCTCGGCATCCTTGCCCTTTTCCTTTCCCTGTGCACCGGCTAAATTAGATAATCAGACAACTAATGTTCGAAAAGCAGGACTTTGTATTGAAAAACCCAGTGGACATAGGAGTGTGCCTTCTGTCAACTTTTTCGAAAGACGATTGTTTGCCAAGTTAGCTCATACTCACAGTACTCACAATATTTCATTATAAAATTCGTTCATTGAATGTATTTTCAGAAATTTATTATGTTACTTTTCAGTGCTTGGCTGTCTGAAATCTGCTTTATTCGATGACTGTGCTATGTGTTACATTACTTTTCACTTCACTGTTGAATAGCCATTGTTTTCTCACCCCAGTAGCAGGGTAGACAATGTCGGAGCCTGAGGAGAGTCTGGCTGTGCCAGACAGTACAACTAAGGAACAACGCCTTGGTTTCTCTCATGGTGAAGATGTTCTTCTCCAGCGTAAGGATGGCAAATATTATCTCGGCACAGTGGTTGAGGTAACCTTTATTCATTTAAATGATTAGTCTTTGCATATGAATTTGTTCTCTGTGTGCTTTTATATGTTAATCTATAATTATAATTTATTTTTAGGTCGATTTAACAAGAGAAAGATGTCTTGTCAAATTTCTGGACAATACATCTTCTTGGTCGTCTGTTAAGGAACTGACTAAACTGGCCATGCCAGATTCGGATGTAATGTGCGTACTATGTAAGAAGTCTCAGCCCAAGGCTGAAGATGACATTGTTGTATGCGACAAGTGTGGTCGTGGCTATCATCAGCTGTGTCATCAGGTATGGAAGTTTTCGATTATTGCACAAACAATAAGATAGAGTAGCTACCAATGCTTCTTAAAATTTTAATTTACTCTTCATTCCCTGTAGCCTCAAATAACGAAGGAGGAGACAGTTCCTGAGGCACACTGGATATGTAAGCGATGCGTTGAAAGTCAACCAAGGAACCGTGAACCCGTTGAACCAAAGAAATCCATGGTGAAGGCAAACATCAGGAAAGTATGCAGTGGCAGGGATCAGCCTCAGCCGCCACCGGACGACACCACAAAGCTACCATACGACGTGAGTCTCTCTAGTGCTTGTATATTGTGTGTATGCTGAATAGAGCGAATAGCTGAACAAAAAGGGAGAACAGAAATTACGTGTTTAGAACTTAGAGAATGACTGTACGCTTAAAGTTAAATCGAGTGGTGTCGCTGAGGGAAAGGATAAATTAGAATAGTAAAAAAAAATGCAAGCAAGGAAGGAAGGGGTGATATTTTCGAGAATTACAGCCGGACATGTTAAGCTGGGATGCTCATCACAGAGTGAACGCCGAACAGATTTATTGTTATTGCGGACTAAACGGAGAGTGGTACACGCAGATGCTGCAGTGCGCTCGTTGCAAGCAATGGTTTCACGAGAAATGCGTTAGCTGTCTAACCTATCCTCTATACAGCGGCGATAGGTGAGTTGTCTTGGCACCTAATTGACTGATAAATTCGTTAATTAGCCCATCGTGCATCACGTTGTTTCAACGGATTCGATGTTAATTTGATCATTGCAGATTTTATGTATTTGTCTGCTCGATGTGCAATTATGGAAAGGAATTTGTGCGACGACTGGAATTGAAGTGGGTCGACCTGGTGCACCTGATGTTGTACAATCTGACCGTTTACAATGCTAAAAAGTACTATGACTTGGACACTGTAATCGTGCCCTACGCTAACGACAATTGGAATACTTTACAACTGCCACCTCGGGTAAGTGTTTGCCATATCGTAAAGCTTGTTTAACGTGAATCTGGTGAGAGAGGACTAGGACGTAGCTCGGACGGCAATGACAAACTGGACTTGTTGACTGGAGGTAGATTGGGCATAGTTTGTAGCATGTTAGAGCAGACGCCCATATCACGGCGGAATAAATTTTCAGATTCGAGACGTCAGTGCACAGATACGCAGAGAATCCATACTCGCGATATTGACAAACAACAGAAATAGATTTAAGTGTGGTAGGGAAATAAAGAAGCGTACTACGATTTGGGGTCTCCGAGTCAGACTGCCGCCGCCCTGTCCCGTGGTCCATCTGCCTACGAGCGGGATCATTGACGACTCTGTATTACGCCGGTGTTGGGGTGCTAACAAAAGACTGCAATACCTTCCTCCGCCCATTGGGTCAGTCTAACTGGTTACCTTACTAAATTCTACTCTATCAGCCATCAAAGACGTCGATATCGCGAGACAGCCTAAGTATTATTTGCTTACCTCTATACTTTGGACTTGTCACATATTAGTGCGAATTATCGTACGAGTAATTTAAACGAGTAATCTGATATTATAAATGCTGAAATTACACGATCCTTGTGAACTCGCGAGCTCGACTTGACTTTGCTTCGTTTTCTTAATTTATATTTTCCTAATTCATCCCCATATCGCTGCTACTTCTGTTATAGACCGGTATGTTTACCAGAGAGTACAAAACAGTTGAATGCACTGCAACAAAGTCCAGCTGAGAATTTGGAAATCCCTGTCAATCCATCAGATGTGGTGATGAGGGGCACGATTTATCAGAATTCGGAGGCCGAACAGAGCTCCTGCCCGAGTCCTAGTCCACCTGGGCAAACGACTCAGTCGTTACGAGAGAGGTACGTCACGCGTCAAAAGTTCCATGTTTATCTCGTTCTCGGGGTTGTCAGATGACGTTCCGTATATTCAATTGCTATTAAAACAATCGGTCCTACATTCTCCTCCTAGGTATAGCGGGGGTGGTTTCGTCAAGAAGTCCGTGCCCTTTCCCAAGTTAAGCTTACAAAGAAGGCGTAGATTGATGGCGCTAGGTAGTTCGCGAGAGAGGATGCTGCGGAAACATAAGAAAAGAGAGAAAGGCAACGCCGAATCCTCGATAATAAAATCGCAGGGCGTGAGAGATGCCAGATATAAAAAGGCGAGAAAGCTTCTGAAAAATGCCATTGCCAAGGTAAGAGGCAAGGACGACGCTGGGGGATGCGAGGGGAAAAGGAGCGTAAAACCGAAGAGAAAGTCTCGTCGGGAAAGAGTGCCTGGGGACGGGAACGGTGCAGTGCTTGAGTCCGACTCACGGTACGTTTGTCTTTCACAGAGCAAGTGCAGGACTTCCGACGCTTCGGATCTGCCACCTACACCGCCAACTTCGGTGTCAGGTCCTCCGACACCGCCGGCCGCAACGTCCGCGATTTCGGAACTTTCGGTGCCGAGCTCGGTAGAGCTTCTACATCCGCTCCCACCATCCACTCCAGCCGACACAAGCGGCGACGAGACGAGTTCGAGGGGAACTTTAGATTCGTTTATACCACCACCCAAAGACTTCGAGGGCAAGAACAATCCGTTCAGAAATCTAAGCGACCTCCTGGGCTCTCCCTGCGTCCCTCCAGTAGCTGGTACCTCAAGCACTCCCTTAGCCCACCCTAATCACTGCCCGATCACATTACCGCTCCCCCTGACACCCGTGATATCTCAACCTCCCATTGCGCGACCTGCCAAGCGTCAACTCTCCGAGAAGGATATCATCGTCGACAGAAATGGCCAGGTCAAGCGCAGAAGGCAACATCGAAGAGGTCGGCCATCTCAACATCACCACCAGCATCCACATCAGCACCAGTCGCAGTCACAGTCTCAACCCCAATCACAGGCGCAATCGCATTCCCATCAGCATCAAAAGCAATTGCATCATCTTCATCATCATCATCATCATCACCATCATCTTCACCATCACAGTCAGAATCAACAGCAACAGCATACACAAGCCTCGACCCAACAGCAAGGGCAGGTCCTGTCGCAGCAGTTTCAGCCGACGGCGAGTAAAACCGCGGCTATTATACCAGCCCGCAACAACGACGTGAAAAATGAATTTGTGAGAAATCTTCGTAGTTCTTTCAATAGCTCCTCGAGCAGCGCCAACAGTCAGATTGGAAATTGCGTGGACTATGCATTGAACGGCAGACGATTGAGGCAACGGCAGAGCAGCGAGAAGCCACCCGTCCCAGATCCGCAGCCTCCGAAGCGAGGCAGCGTACTTTCCTCTCCAAAATGTTCGCCAATCAAGCAAAATGCTCCAGACATATCGATGGACGACCTCAAATCCTCGGTAAACATCTACTTCGGTGCTGCGAACAGAATAGCCGCTGGTGAGAAGTTCGTCGTCAGGGCCAAGAGAATCGGACCGAATGGTCAGGCTCAATATCTGATCGAGTGGGAGGGTCCCAACACATAACGGTAAACGATTGCTCTTTGGGTTCCCCTTTGATTTGCCATCAAGTGGAATTTCGCGTTTTTCGGCATCTATCGGACCAAAATGCCGATCCGATCCTCGAGCATCCGCGCTTTTTATTCTTATGTCTTTCATCTGTCATCGGTCATTCGTCTTTCTTCCTTGCGTTCACTGACGACCATTAGATCAGCGAATACAGTCGCAAGTCACTCACTGAGCATATACACTGTGCCGTTCCACGAGAGGAGCCTCTCTTACAAAATAATCGTCGTTAATTATGAAAGTGCATCTCGGCATAACAAGCGCAGCGCGTTCAAATGCTGTGCAAAAAATTCAAAAATAAATTTCGTATCAAGCGCTCGCCTGCTGCTCCGGTAAAATGCACAAGAGCACACTCATCGCTGGCCGATGATTTTAATTTTTTAAATAACAAGAGCAATAGTAGTTGCCGACTTGCCGATCATGCGCGGGCATATCCATTCCTTTGTAAAGCTAACCACTTGACACGTTATTCGTATTTAGTTAAAACCGTCCAAATTTTTAACTTACTCGATCAGCCAATCAAACTTGACTGATTTCTAGTCCAGCATTTACAACCGAACGAGCTTCACCCAAAACACTTAATTTTTCTTACTGTCTTGAAGAATTTTCGAGTGTTCTTAAAAGTTTCCGACTTGCCGGTAGAAACAAAGCTTTATGAGTCTGAGAAGAAATCGGTCTAGCCTGTCGGCTCTTTTTTCGTCCTATCATTCGAATCGGCTGAATATTTCGTAACGCATTCCCAGCAGCAATGTCCTCTAAAATCCACGAATGCGCGGTTGCCTTTTTTCCGTAGCAGTTCTTTTGTAATGGCGCAACGGCTCAAGTGCTTTATCCGAAGGCGACGGAGGGACGAAATCCGTGACCGCATCAATCGCAAATTGCGAGGAGTCTTGTCTGCCGTCGAAATGGCTTCTTCGCAGATGTGCATTTTGTTGCGTCTTTTTAATGATCAAAAACTAATAGAGCAATATGAGACTAGAACGAAATAATCTAGCTATATCCATTCGCGTCTTGTACGTAGCTTCCCAGGAGGCGAGGGCGTCCCTTGGAAGATTTTTAAAAGCTTGCAAGTCTCGAGGCGTTAGCTAAGGACGGCGATGATCAGGATAAGGATTGTAAAAGTGAAAATCAGAAGGACGTCGAGCCGGACGGCCTCTCGATAAGCGTCTAACGTTTATCCGGCCGAGCGTGTGTCTCCTCTTGGTACGCATCCTCGCTTGGTGCGTATTTACTTTATTATTTCTCTTTAAGGGGGACTCACAAGTGTGCGACGCGCTTAGAGAAATTCACCTAAGATAGGTCAATTTAAGGCGGTATTTATTGAAATCTCGAAGTGCGCGAGGGCGTTAATGCGTTTTCATGCGTTTTCAAGCGGACAGGTCGCGTTGCGCCGCGACGTGCCGACGCTGGGCTGTCCTAAGTTTTCTGCGGGCTTTACGTCGCACAAAACGCGTGCGGATTCCGTAGCGACGAAAAGACGCAAGTAAAATCATGAACGGCGCTCTAGCCTCTAGGCAATATTCTTTCTTCATTAGGGAAATGTAGGTAATATCGGACGGAGACAGGAAATGGACACTGCCAAACTTCTAATTTATATTTTAAAGAGAATATTAGCTATTGCTTTGCTACTACCGTACTTAAACTTTAAAGGAAATAGGTCTCTGATGTCTGTGTTCCTTTTTTGTTTAGAGTTCATGGGGGTAAAGTAGAAGGAAAAGGTAAAAGAAAAAAAAAAAGAATTCGGGAGATGCGGCTGAGTGTTTTCTTTTTGTTGTTGTTGTTGTAGGTATTTCTTTACGTATGTCGATTGCATCTGACAATGAATGAGTGATCTATTCTCCCGTAATTCTCTCATAGTAACTCGAGAGCGTCGCGACGACGACGGCGACGACGCGAGTTAGATAATTGGGCGGCACTATGCGTCTAGTGTATAGTGTATAGTCTAGTAGTATATACTTATAAGATTTAGAAGGGCTAGCGAGGCTGGCCGTGCGAATCAATGCGAATGCCCGACGAGGACGCGGCGAGGGCTGAAAAAAAAATATAACTGCCAGTATCGTGTGTAAATATTCATTTTGTAAGGTATAAATATATAAATATGTCAGCAGATACACTAATAGATATACTATCGCAAAGTGTCTTTCTAATAATGTCACGTAGGGAATCGTACGAATCGATAGCGACTGATAAAGGAGAGTCCGAATGAATTCTCGTAGGAGTTGCTCGAAATTATTTCCGCGCGTAACGTCCTTAGAGAAATACTCTGTACCTTTGAAGATGGCGATTACTCGGAACAAGTTCGCCGGGTCGCAATTCGACCTTCTGCGCATTCGTTTGCGCATCACACACTGCCCAGGCGCGTTTTGCTACCTACTTCAAGAGGAAGATGATTCGTCGAGGCCAACATTCCAAAATGACGTAAGCTGAAGAGCGATTCTCGTGCTCAAACGACGCACACCTGATTCCCTCGCGTCCAACAGTGCAAAATGCAAAACACTTCACTTCCGGTCACTTCCGGTCCACCGGTACCAGTGACTTCCTTCCGGACGATTACTTAGCGTTATTTCGAATCGCCTCTTTCTTTTGACACCTTTGCTCCCTCTGCTCCTACATATCGACGATCTGTTACCAATCCAGATCTTTTGGGACACGAACATCCTTATTATAGTGTAGCCGAGCGCTATTCGAATCTTGAAACTCTGTACCCGGCGCCCCCATAGTTTTAATAATCGTGAGTGATTAGTAACCGCAACGGCATAACGTGTATCTTGTAAATAAACTAAATAATAAGAGTAACGATGAAAAATCTAATATTTGCCATACGTCTTAATTTTCAATGTATCGACGATATTTTTATGCATTTTTTGGGGACATACTACATACTAAGACTGTGTGTGTAGTTTGCTTCAGACGAAACGATCGATTAAGATTTAGTATAGCTAAGCTAGAGATCCGAGCGAGGTGCGGGGCCTGTGCGATGTGTTTTACACGCTACGTGTCAAACTTGTGCAGCGCGTGTGGCCTCCCCGAATATCACACAGAGATACGAGCTACGAGGAGTTCAGGCACGAATCTCCTTTTGCGAAAAACTGTAACTGCGGTAAGGAAAAAACTGTAATTTCGACGTAAGATTAGATTGAAAGCAGAATGCAGGATGCACGTTGCCAAGCGATCGCAGCTGTTCTTGGCACGAAGGACTTTGGTTTACAGAACCGAATATAAGTCCTGGCAACTTCCTAAAAATTATTTCATCTTGCTCGCTTCTGCTCGGCGATTATCTTTGTTTTACTCAGCTTGTGTAAAGAGACTGATATATAAACCTTTCACTTCGTACGTATTTCGTCTCAATGCTTTATACCCATAATTAACTTATTCCCAGTTGGCTCAAACAGTCGCATCCTCTATTTTTCTTTTTTTTCACCCAAGAACCAGGTTGTCTCCCAGGTCTTGACGACGATTAAGCTCTGTTGGACGCAGTCGGACGCTCGATAACAATCAACACGGAAGCAGGGAGAAGCTGCTGCAGAATTGCTTTTATCGAAATATACTTTGCGAGGTGCACTGCTTAAAGCTTTGAATTCGACTTGAAGTGAGATTTCATGATTTTTAATTTCTTTAAAATAGGACAAGGTGGGTTAAGACTTCAGGGAAATAATACCGTCGGACCAGTTTCAAAAATATATTATGGTCTCCCCAATCAATTAAAAGAAAATATATAGATTTTGTAACCTTTTTCGCTCGACGCAAAAATTTCTTGGAAATCTTAAAATGCTATAACGTCTCGATCAATATTCTTTTAAATTCTTCATATCGCACAAGTGCAATAGTTTATTGATCTCAAAGGGTATCCTAATATAGTTTGTTACAAATTCAGTTATTAAATAAAATGTAACGAAACATGCACGCAATCGAAATTTTTATAAAGTATTGTTACATTTTGAATCCGTTGCAGAATCGCGGGTTGCATTCGGAATAAGATGCAATGTATACACTGCTGAATGCCGGGTAATGATTCAATGCTATTGTATTAGTTTGATTGACTTGACGCTAGATGGCTGCGTAAGCTTACAAATCGGTGTAGGTTATGAACAATTACTTGTCGGAACAAAATACACAGATAGTAATGTGTGATTTTTCGTGGATCGTTAGGCACTTGCGCCGCGAGTGTCGTTATCTAATATCACTATCAATTGCCAAGAACGATGCCGGTTTTGTCTGATCTCTTTCGCTGCTTAATGGAGCACATAACCCAGCTTGACGTCAGCTAGTGTCGTTGGTGTCGTTATTGCCTTCGCCGTTTTCTGCTGTATTTCGGCAATACTGGCTACTGTAGGGACGTACTGGAAAAACTAATAAAATTTCTAAATTTCACTTGGTTAGAAATGGAAGAGTGCGCGCGCGCAATATATCCTGTGTTTAAGAAAATCATTCATCACGCGCAATCACGCGTCTACGTCACATGCAGTAACATAGCAATGCGTAGCCAAATAATACTGTAGATACTAACCTTTGCCCATTGGTTTCGCTTGGTTTCGCTGCACATTCTAAATTTACAAATTAACGATATCTTAGTGGAGTTTTATTTAATTGTCAATCGCGTCATATGCCTTTGGACAATATGACAACGCTAAAAGGAATATTTCCGAAGCCAAGTATGTGCTATTTAGTTATTGTCAATAATAAATAAATGTTTTACGGATGTATTAGTTGTATTATTTTGCAAACCCTTCTTTGCAGAACCTCTTGGCGGAAAGAATTTTATTCGAGAAAACGTGAAGAGCCTTCGTCGTATGGAACGAATCTATCATACTAGTAAGGAAATTAAAGACTTACCGATGTTACATGCGCAAGGACGTCGGAGTACAAGCAGCAAATCTCAAGACATTAATTCTAATGTAAATCGTGCTCCCCGACAAACAAAGCAAACGGAAAAGTCAGAGAATTCAAGACTCTTGTCAAATCAATCGAAGGGAACAGATAAGCAATGCTCTTCTGTGAAAGCCAGTGTTCCTATATTGCCTATGAAATGCAATTCCAATACAACCAAATCTTACAGAGTGATTCCAAGCAAAGTTTCAGGAGCAAAGTTAGGTGTAGGAGATAACAAATTGTCTGAAAAGAAAGTTTCACAGAATACCCACACAAAAGAATCATCCGATCTTAAACTACTTTCTGAGCAATCTCCTAGTGACAGAGACAAATATGACTCTAAAACCACATATAAAAATCAAGGAATTCAAACGTTTGATACTGCTGACACCAGTTCTAACGAGCAGTGCTCAAATACTAATGAAATACCAATAAATAGATCAAATAGGGCTTTAGATGAAGGAGATACAGTTCTTGTTCCTACGACACGGAACAATGACAACACAACAAATAATTTAAAAGTCGACAAGTATAACAATATTGCCAGCAAAATGGCTGTTCAGTTAAATAATGGTACACTACCCTCCCATTATCGAAAAGGAGTTGTTCCTAAGTATGAAAAATTTCTTTCAAGGTTTTAATTTACAGAATATAAACTTTACTAACAAGATTTCTTGTTTGCAACAGATATCTAAGAGAGAGAAAGGAAGCATGGCAGCAAAATGAGGAACGAGCTAAAAATGCATCTTCTTGTCTTAATTGTCCAGAAGGTCATCTTCCTCTTCCAGACAGTGAACGCAAGGAGACATTGTCTATGTTGAAGAAAAGTGGGTCTCAGTCTAATAAGAAACTCTGATGATTCATTGATTTAAAAGAAGTATAATACATATTGCACTGTCCTTTTTTTAGATTATCAACAGTTTGTCGATGAATTGAATTCTATGCCTATTAAAACAGATACCTTACGATCTCAACAGCGGAAGGCAGAAATTGAGAAGCAGCTTAACAAATTAGAGGAAGGAATAAAAGTCTTTTCAAGACCTAAAGTGTATGTCAAAATCAATGCATGACTTTCACATTATGTTGTCAAACAAATATTTAAACAATACAAGAAGTTTCATGATTTTGTAATACTGAATTCAATTATTCCTTTAACGTCACCATTACCTCAGTTACACAGCGTATCAAGAAGTTCTCTCTAAAATGAACATGTTTGGATCTATCGTTAAGCATCTTTATTTATTCTTTCTAGCTAAACTTTTGCCTGAATGATATTGAGTGAATCATATTGTGCTCTTAGTTGTATCAACTTCATTTATTATATGCACAAAAGCCTTAGGGTCAAAGCGCACTTGGCCAAGACTGAAAAAAGGCTCTTCGGTTTGAAACCATTTAGTTTTATTAAAGTCTTTGAAAAATATTTTAATTTCATTTTCGGCAGACTCTGGAGAATCTGAAAGAATAATAATAATATCATGCGAGGCTGAACTTTTGCATGAAAAGTAAAGTACCTGATCCGTGTGCTGCATTTCTGGTATCTGATAAACCAAATGTGCCTCTAATAGTATTAGGTGCCCAATACTGAGCCTGATAAACTTTCGTTGGACCCATTAATTCTCTCCATCTAACTACAGCATCGTGACCTGCCAATATATGCATGTCTGATGGTCCACTGCATACAAATGTGATTAGCCGGTTGTAGAAGAATTTACCCTTATGCTCGGCATAAAATTTTTCTGCCTCCTCGTGTGTAATAATCGTTCGTCGAGATCTGACAACTTTGAAGTCATTGTCAATTATGATGTCGCGTATTTTCTGAAAAATAGAGAAATATCCTGGTGCACTCACGGAATCCCCTACAAATGAAATTTCGTGCATGTGAGACTAGAACGTCAGCAGATAAAAATGCGTTGTGGGAATTTGGTTGTCTACCTTGCTCTCTCTCTCTCTCTCTGGGCAGTCGAAAGAACAATTAAAAGCTATAGTAGGTTAGGTTTCATAAACTTACCTGAAGGGCAAACGGCGATTTAACCACGTGGGGTTTAAGTATGGCCAGAGTTAACTGGAGGGGCTTCTTCGTAATCATTTTGTATCTCGTTGCATCACACCTTGTCAATTTGGATGGCACGCAACATGTAGCGTCAGATCATTCGAAATAAGTATTTTTGAAACGAATCTTGTATTCGATCTGCCGCCAGATGACGATACTAATCTTGATTTTGCAATATGTTTTAAAAATGGCTCAGATGCTCGGTACACGCAATTTTAGATGTAATAAATTTTCAACAGAAAAATTTACTTTTTAGCCTAACAGATACATAAACCTTCCGATTGATTTTCTGTTTCCTGCACAGCATCCCTTTCAATGTCCATACAGAGTCAGTGAAACATAGAAACTAGTGAAAGTCCGGAAGAGTCCGAATAAAAGTAGGGACAAATGTGGATCACGGAGGAAAATATAATCTTCGGCTCATCAATTACAATCGTGCTCTAACCTCACAAAGCTTGTATATTCCCATTAGAAATGGACATTTATCAAGAAACTGTCGATGATATCATTCACCTTTTAATATCACATGTAGCAGTAACATTACAATAATCCTAAAATACGAAGGAAGAAATTTTAAAAAATGACGCATATACATATATTCCGTTGAATTGAGGACAGTGAAGGACCTCGGGAGACCGCGGCGCATGAGTGCAAATATAATCAAATGCAGTGCAATTGAGGGCAGTTTGATGCAACGGATGTCCGGGTCGGAAGTGACGGCAGTTGAGCTGCGCCGCTCAAAGGCCGTTTCCAGGTCGAAAGATCTCTGGAGTCTTCGCGGCGACCGTTGCTACGACCGAGGCCGTAGTCGTAGCAGGAGGAGCAATGAAATTAATCAAAGCTCCCCAGGTCGCCGCAATGACCCCATCGTTGGCATCGGTGTTTTTTTTGAAATTGTGAACCGAATAGCGATTGTACAGTCCCCAAATGCTATTCATCAGCTTGCTGTTGTACTTTAGCGGAGTCAATTCCCTAACTGTAAAAAGAAAAATAAACATCACATAACTGATAATCGTGCCCCGATAACTCAATAAGAACGAAAAGAAAGATCTCGATATCTTTTACCTTCCGTGGAAGATTTGTTGCTGTATCCATTTCCCTTGCTCTCGTTCTCGCTTCCCTTTTCAGCCATCTTTGAAATCATAAAAGCACGCTCTTGATTCTGTCGAACCTTGCGCGTGGCAAATGCTCCTTGTGGAACGATAGCCATTCTCTGGCAACCTAAAACCGAGCAAGTAAATTTAATGACTGCGTTCTCCGTGAACTCGGGCAAAAGCACTAAAGAGCCGGCGTTGATACGAAATAAGAAAAACAAGATGGCTCTGCTGCGTTCACTACGATAAGAAAACACTACGGGATACGGACCCAGGCACTTGTCGAAGAGCAGATTTGCGATTTCCTTAAGAGAGAGACTCTTCCTGATTACTGCCCTTCGTTTATTTCGACTAAATGCAGTTGCGAGTTTTCCAATATCTTGAAACTGCATGCAGACTCGTCGCGGTTTCGTCGAGAAAATAATCATCAACGGCTTTCTCACGTTAGACGGGAGATACGCAATCACCGAATTGCTGTGGTTCGATTTGCTTCGGGCTTTGGAACTATTGTGGAGCTCAGACGGAATACTGGCGTCGTACGTGTCGCGTCTCGGTGATTTATAACTTTACAGAATCCAGTGGAGGGATCCCAGTATGACGCTGCAGCGATAATATGTTTCCTTAACAAAGTTGCGATATCGACCATAGAAAAAGCAGGGCCGTCGAGGAATTGCTCTCTCCCTCCGAACGACTCTTACTTCCCGCGCGTCACAAGCGTCCATGACGATTACATCGTGTGCAAGTGCGTCCCTGGACCACTTGCTGAGAGTTCATCACAAGTCAAGGGGTTGAGCGCTGCTGAAACGAACCGCTGGATCGTCTTTGTAAATCCTAGTGGCATTCGTTCTCTAACGTTTCCGTCATTTAGAGCGGCTTCTGGAAAAAGTTCAATTTTCGCGTGGGACGCAGCACAGATCGGGCCGACTGGATTGAATATCGCAACCGGGCTGGAAACGTGGCAAACGTGTGACCTTAATTTTGATAAGTCTCTCGCGCGATACAGAGCCACTCTTCGTGCACTTCCACGTCGCAATAATAATGCTAATAATTATTTTTGTAGCCTCAATGTGTTTACAGTTACGATCAAGGAGGGTGATAGGAGCAAAAGATTCAGGGGAAAATGTGACTGCTGGCCTGTTTGTCTCCTATATATGTACGTGAGAAACTGCAGAGAGTCGCTAGGACGACAAATCAGGATGACAGTCGTAAATGACGACGGTAAATTCATTCGAATTGTATAATTGCGTTTTTTATTCCAAACCTTCATCCTAGTTGAAAATATATATGATTTTGTTAATATCGCTTATCCGTCATTCGTGCAGGTCTTTTTTTTCGAGGCGGGGTTATCAGCGAGGCATTTAGTCGCAAACGAATACCAGGCCAAACTTCTTGTTGAAAAAAGATTATTCGACGAATTATATAAGACCCATCGCAAGACAGGTCATAGCGCATGGTTCATCGCGTCAGAGAGACAGGGCGAAGGTGTCACCGAACTGGCACGTAGACGGGGAACCGTTGTCTATCAGAGAAGAATCGCGTCACTTGCGGGCAGCATCCGCTTCCCTCGTGGCCTCATTCTTCCTTCTCGTACCCATGTGTCCAGACCGGTTTTTTCTTTTCGATAAAACTTCTGAGACCTTCTTGGGAATCCTTTAGTTTTAAATTTTGGACCATTATCTCCGTCCCTAGACTGTAGGCCGTTGATAAATCAAGGTCGATCTGCTCTTGAAGAAACTTCTTCCCGATGGTTACAACGGATCGACTTTTCGCCAGAATTGCATCCGTAATAATGGAGATTTCTTTGCCTACGCATGAAGCAGAAAAAAATATAATAATTTCTCTCTTTGCGATCAGTCATTGAAAATCGCGCATTGAGAATATTTACCGAGATCTTCAGGGGAGACAACTTTGCTAACCAAGCCCACTTCGTGGGCTTCCTGTGCTGAGATGGTCAATCCCGTGAACAGCATCCACGCAGCAATTTTTCGCGGCACGCTGCGCACCAGGGCGACGCCAGGGGTCGAGCAAAATATGCCAAAATTTGCTCTGTAGGATCATAGCGACAGATAAATAGACAAGAAGACATTTTCACGAATATCTCTCGTAACGCGAATGGGACGTCTATGCAATTAAAATAATCAAAGGATTACCCTGGTGTGCAGAAGGTGCTTCTGTGGGTGCAAATAGCAATATCGCAGGCAGCCACCAGTTGACATCCAGCTGCAGCAGCCAAGCCATCGACTGCTGCTATCACAGGGACAGGAGAGGCTGTGATGGCGGACATGAGTTCCTCGCAGGTCGAAAAGATTTCCCGATGACGATCAGTGCCTATTGCTGTCGTCTAAATATTTCAGAATTCACTATCAGATGAGTCTGGATCGAGTACGCGATTCAGCGACGCATCGAGAATAATCGAGAAGGCGAACGACTCGCTATGTAATACCTTTAAGTTATCTTTATCCTACTGACCAGTTGCTTGAGATTGTGACCAGCGGAAAAGACTTGCCCGGGTGCGCCTGTAACAACGATGGCTCGCAGCTCGGTGGCATCCTGATCTTTGGTGATGTCTCGCAGCAAGACGTTCAGCATCTCGAGCGACAGGGAGTTTCGCGAAGAAGGGTCGTTGAGAGTGATAGTTCTAACCTAAATGCGCGACGGCGATCGGACATCGAAAACACTGTAAGCGAGTGACAATGGGATTATTGTTATTATCCGTGACGGTACTTACACCATTTTGTTGTGTCGTCACTGCGTAGTCACTTCGGTGTCGCAGACTTCTCGATCTCGAGAACGTCCTTGTAATAGATCGGCCCACCTGCAACATTCTCACTGAATCTCGGCAGTCGCGACAATGCGACGCCATCACGCGCCATCACGCGACACCACGCGACACCACGCGACACTCTGAGACACCAAGATACGATTAGTGATGACGCGCGTAGCAGCGATCGAGCCTGCACCCGACCGTCCGACTGCTCGTCTGTCGCTCCGTTTGCCGCCGCACTCGTAACATTGCGAACTGATGCAACCGAATGTATTTCAAATAAATTCCGGCTAAAGAACGACGGCTGTGCCACGAGGCATTTGCGATACGCTACGCGCGCGTCCTTCGAACGCTAACAAAACTGAAGTCGACTTGAAAGACCATTTTCAGGGAAACACATTTAATATTATATTAAATTTGGGAAGTCAATCCTAGTCCCATGTTCGAAGGATATATCTTTTTATTTAATATCTTTCAGCACGTACGATCGTATGTGTTCGTATACAAGACCGGCGTTACTGGCCGTCGATCCGTGTCCCGTTGAGCGTTGTCAGGGTAACGATTGTTTCCCCTAACAGCGAATATGGCAGACGCCGAGGGTAAGTTTGTGTGTAGTATGTCAATTTATCTAACCGCCTTTTATACAAGATGTTATAATACTTTCCGTGTAAATATCGAGATAGCAGAGTGAGTTCTTCCGTCGGCGTTGGTGCTAGGATCGTTTGTCGCTCTAAGAGAGAGCACCGCTCTTCTTCGATAGAAGTATTTTCTAATTATACTCGCAGATGTCCCAAGCGGTTCCGACACGTACGATACACGCCGACCGACAGCGGGACTCCCTGGAAATACGAGAAAAGGAAGGTAAAAAAACGATAAAAAAGGGTCACACCATCCGTCCGGCTTTTTCCATTCGTTCCGAAAATAAGCTTCTTTATGAATTAAGGTGGTGCGCGTGGAGAGCAGAGTGCGTCGGCTCGAAGGGATCTCGACGTTCCGAGTAGTAGCGATAGCGTAGTTGTGTCGGTAGCAACGACACGTCCACGACAGTCAACAAGACTTTGATCCACCTGCGTGTCTCTTTGCTTAGTTCTCGGCCTTTTCTCCCGGTCGTTCAAATCGCGCTTTTCCGATGCTGTGCTGCGTGTCGAAAAAGTCGGCGGCGGCAGGTATTGATGCTGCCGAGTTGACCCTGAATACGTGCTCGCGAGTAGCCTCCCTGATCCTTGTGAATCGCGCGAATGACTCGTATTCCAATTCAAAGTCTAATCTAATCGTTACAGAAAATGGCACAAGGGTGAAGGAGGTGGACGAGGACCTCGAGAGGAGACTCTCATTGCGGGAAACAACAGGTGGGCTGTAGAGAATTCTCTAAGTAGTTCAAAGCCTTGGAGGACGTCGAGTCTCTCGAATAGTGTCGAAGGCGATTCCGATCGACCTCGCGGATCGATGCTAGGATCGAGGATGACGTCAGCGCCGGAACTTACGTCACTGGTTGTCGTAGGAGGATCTTAGTCGAACCGGAAGAGCCCGCCGATCGTTTCTAGTCTTGACCTTCTTCGTTTCCCCAAATCCAGCGAGAGCGCGTAGTTCGTTCGGTTGTCTTGTTTGCGAGCTAGCGCGACGATGCGAGTCCGAATAAGGAAAGTTGCTCCTCGTGGGCGACGCGATTGCGGGGGCGCGCGGTTCCCGCGTCATTCTTGAAACAAGGAGAAATAAGTCAGAGCAAGGAAGTCGATCCAGGTGTTCGGAATCGCGCAGAGGTTCTTCCATTCAGTAGTTGCTGGCTGTTCGCGTGGTCTAACGATTTTTCTGTAAATTCGCGGCCCTGTGTCTGAGTGGTTGAGCATCTTTCGGTCACGAGAGCGATACTAAGCGCGAGTAATTGTTAAATGAATTCAGATGCACCGACGATCCTTCTGCCATGCGCCATTTGCGCGCGAACGTTCAAGCCGCAGTCGCTCGAGAAGCACAGGAGGATCTGCGAGCGATCGGCGCTCAAGAAACGGAAGCCTTTCGACTCGGCGAAGCAGAGGATCCAGGGAACGGAGTTGGCCGAGTTCGCGCCGAAGCGGGAGACCAGACGGCCGTCCCAGGACGGTTCGCAAGAGAGGATTCAGGACAGGTCTCCGAAGTCAAAGTCCGGATGGAAGCAGACGCACGACCAGCTGCTGCAGGCCCTTAGGGAGGCGCGCGGTGAAAACGTAACTTGCTTATGTCCTTATTCCACATCAGTATTTCTCTGTCAATTTGTTAAACAGGAAAATGACTCCTTCCATAGGTAGATGTGCCGCCGCGGCGGCAGAAGACGACGGCGCCCGCATCCATGACGACGACAACGACGACGATGACGACGACGAGTGCGTTGCCGGTACCTAGTGGCGCCCCGACACGGGCCAACGAGAAAGGCACGTGTCCCACGTGCAATCGGCAGTTCGGCATAAAGGCCTATGATCGGCACGTCGCTTGGTGCAAGGAGCGAGCGATCCGACTTCCTCTGAGTCCAGCGACGAACGTGGCCAAGGAACGTCTCGAAGCTCGAATGAAATATCGAGCACCGATTCTCAAGAATCGCCGAGCCTTAAATCGTGAAAAGTACTCGCCTGGCTCGGTTGGCAATGTCAATTCTTTGGGATACAAAACGTCGCCGACATCGCCGACATCGACGACATCAACGACATCGGCGACAGCTGCCAGGGAGAGTCTCTCGGTGCCGGCCTGTAACAAGATCCAGGAAACGGTCCTCAATCCGAAACAGGCTGTCAGTTCGACGACGGGGTCAGTTGATGCTTTTCTATGATTTGCGAGACAACTTTTTTTTTCCTCTCCAAAAGCTTCCCTCTCGGACACTTTTTTCTTATCTTTTATCTATCGCGTTATTTGCAGCAGGCGTTTGTCCCGTGGTGGAATTCCAGTAGCTGCACCTCTGACCTCAGTGCCTCCCTGCAGCGGCAGCGTCACTGGTTCGTCAAAATATTCCTCCGCGGATCGCAACAACAGGTAAGTATCAAGATGTCCCGAGGGAAAGTACGAGCGACATTGTGCTCATCCCTTGGCACTTGGCAGCTGACAATCTGACAATACGGTCAGAGTTGATCGATGAAAAGGCTGAGAGGCGGAAACGGCCAAGGGATAAGAGCGTATCGTCCTCAAGGATTTCTACCTTTTTCCTTTTTGCTTTCTCTTGGTCGTTATGCCGCACGAAGGGATATTCGAAACGTAGCCATCGAGAAGGCAGTGTACCGGAGGCACGGACTGGGCCCTAAACTCCCACGAGTCTCCGTCCGAATAGATCAAAACTATAATTACCTTCTCGGTGGTGCAGCCGCAGCCCATAAAATTTCTTAAATCCACGACTCACGCGGCACACACTTCCTTTCCTTGGCTGCTTCTTCTTCGCTTTCGCTTCTATTTCCGCTAATGCTATCCCTCCTCCTTCCCTTTGTCTCGATCTTCTTTCCGAGATCATCGTCTAACGAAACAAAAGAACGTATGACACGAGAAGAAAATGGCAGATATTTGTAAATCCGAAGGGGTTGTAGGGGGAAAAGTAGGAAAGTTCGAGAAGCCATTTCACTCGCGTCGAAGTACATCTGCAAACCTGAGAAGATTAAGGTCAGTGAGGAAGGGACGGTGCGAGTCAACGACGTTAACGTAAACGAAGGAGTTATTGGCATGACTGTACGACCGTGCAATGTCTACCGGATATCATATTTCGATAACGAAGCTGGACTCACGTGCAAGATGACGCAGAACGTGACGGAATCGCGGGTGCCGCAGGGAGACTGCGGAACGACTCCGGATGATCGATGCGATGATGCGAATAGCCCGGGTCATAGTCCACGACGGACATCTTCGAGGATCTCCGTAGCCGCGAGCACCGAGAGGAACACGACCCTTGCTGAAGACGAGGGCTTGGATCTTACCTATTCGATAATTCACTCGCTGGACGGCGATCGACCTAAGGACGAGGATCCTGACGAAGAAACGGGCGATACGATCGAGGAGACCAGGACTCTCGAAACGAGCGGAGAGGAGCAACTTCCGGTTGTTCAGGAAAGTGCAACCAGATGCGCCACGTACGTGATAGAGGAGGCTTCCGGCGAGAGGAAGATGACTCGCCGGAAGATGAAGACGCTGAGGAAGAATCGTGATGAGCCAGAGGAGGAGACTGTGAGGATCATATCCAGCGAGGAACCAGTGCGTCTGCGCATTCGCGAGCAGTACGTAAATGGGAATTTCGAGTGTCAAAGCGAGGAGGAGAGCCTCGGGGAGAGAGAAGAAGTCCCAAAGAAGGGCTCGAGCGAAAGACGCATCGCAAACGATCTTTCGAAGGATTTCGATTCAAGGACGGCGTCAGCCCGAGTTACGGAGAGAAAGATTCGCGAGCGAATGAAGGCCTTGCGGGGAAGCACCGACAGCCTGATATCCTCGATCGAGCGAACCGATCGGACGGAGCGAACGAGCTGCGCTGCTTCCGTCGAACCAGCTGACCGAGCGCAGCGCCACTCGGAGCCTCTGCCGGCGATCGTGACGAACTACGTCCGTAGACGGTACGATTCCCGAAACCTCGGGAAATCCAACGAGAACTCGTCGTACTGGGAAAAAGTGTCACAGGTCGTGGAGAATAGACGGGAGGTGAAATGGACGGAGCCATTAAATAAGGAGCGACTTCTGATAAGAAATCGAAAGATCCAAAACCTTCCACCCATGATCCCTTCCCCGAAGGCTTCACAGCCCAACTTCCACAGGTAGGCGCTTTACCATTGAGCTTCGATTTATCTTCGATCGCGCTTGTTAAGGGTTTAGAGGCTTAAGCTCGCGCTTACAATTCCTTCGAGTTCCCAGTGACGTCTGAACGTCGTTTACAGGTTACCAAGAGCCGGCTGGCAGTTCGCTGTCATTTTCTTTAATAATGATTTTTTTCAGTGACATCGGAACATCGGCCGAACCGGTTGGTACCGACCTACGGAGTGACGATCCGTTTTACCTGGCTGAGAGGCAAATGAACGAGCTCTCCTCCACGGACGCATCCGATCGATCGATCGATCCAACGATCACGGACGATTCTCCTTCTAACCTCAACTCCAACTTTCCTCTATCTCGTTCACCCTCGGCCTTCGTAAAATACGTCGGGCACTTTGACCTCAATCGAAATTCCAATCCGAATCGCTCCTCGGAGAAGCGTTCCTCGGTTATCGCTCCGCCATCGCAGTTCGACGATTTAACGTCCTCCGAGTTCTCGAGCGATTCGACGGAGACTAATTCTATTTCGCGTGAAATTTTCGCGGAGGCATTTCGCGAGTCGGCCGCGTCGAGACAGCATCGAATCGTGATCGACAAATCGAGACCGTCGGCGAACCACGACGCAAATTCGACTTCGGTCCGCGATAAGAATTTCGCAAACTCCAGAAAGATTCTAGATAGGGTCTCAGCAAAGATCGCTAGACCCAATGTCAATCGATCTCAATCGGTTCGCAGTGCTTCGGCTCCGAGGCCGCCGCCGGTCTCTCAGGAACGAAATCGGTCGTTGGGCTCCGGTAAAAAGGGGAATCCCCGGGCATCGAGCCCATCGACTGTCAAAGCAGCTACAGATCAGATCTCAAAGGGCAAGAAGAAAATATTCGTTTCTGCTAATAAGAATAATCTTCCCATTTCGAGTAGCAATTTGAGTCTGAGCTCGATCGTTTCCTCGGAGCTAGACGTTAAAGGACCGAATTACATGCGCGAGGAATTCACGAGTTCCTTCGAGGATGACGCTGCTTCCTCTTCCTTTCCGCTCCTGAGATCCTTTTTAAAAACCGATTCGGCATTCGCCCTATCGAGTCCGATGGATCGAACCGATCGAACCAATGCGCAGCGAAATAGCGAGGACGACGAGGAGAATCTCTCGTCGCCCGACAGCTACAAGCGACACGATAGGGATCCTACCAAACACACGGTCGACTCCGCCTACAGCAGGTCAGCTTCTTCGTGCTTTCTCACTTTTATCCTCTTTCGCGATTCTGTCGCCTCTGCCTCGCACGTTTAATCGCTGCAGATCAAGTCTTTGGCTAATCTGCGACTATAGTTGCGTAAAACGCTTGAACGGAGCAGAATCATTAAGTGCCAATTAGAATCGCGTTCCTATCGATAAACCAAAAGCTAACGTACGTTCCTCCTGTTCTTAGCTTGAATCGAAAATACTCGAATCACGGACACAGCGGCGATGACGTCGTGAACCTTGGTAGCCGAAGATTCTACGAGGAAGACGTCGTGGAGACGCCGCCCCGATGCAAAATGTCGAAGTTCTGTCACGAGTGCGGATCAAGATTCCCTGAAACTGCCAAGTTCTGCTGCGAATGCGGCGTCAGGCGACTTGCCTTCTGACTTTCTGGCTCTTAATTCCTTTTCACAGGACACCTCGGGGACTCTTCGCATTCAGGAAATTTATCGTGATTTTTTAAAACAGTTTTACACGACAAAACGTTAGAATAAGAATCACGATCGCAGTCATGATCATTGTAATCGTCATTAAGTTACTTATAAGTCTTCATTAACGCTAGATCGATTGTACGTAGTAATGCGGCAGTAAAACCATTTATCAGTAAATATATCTAGGAAGAAAAGCATCGAGGACTTGTATATTGAATTTGTATTTGAAATAAAAGTCAGCTATGTCGACAATTTGGCAGTTTGGCTCCTTCTCACTACTTCCAGATTGAGGCATCGACCGATTCGATCCACCTTCGCTGATAAGTAATCTGGAGTTTTCCTTAGCACAGAAAACGATCGCATCCAATTTCATGTGTCTCCTGGTCGAACAAGTGACTGTAGACTTCGGCCATTGCGACCCGTTGCTACGTTGTCTCGCAACGTAATTCAAAGCCTTCAAGAACTTCAAACTGTCGCACGATCGAATCGTGTGGCTACTCACGAGGATGATCTCCAGTCTCCACGTTAGACTTTTGAGTAAGTTGCGAAATGTCGAGTCGAAGTTCCCGCTGCTGATGAGAGGGCGCCTTGGGTCGAGGCTCGGGTCGAGGGGTGCTCGACATCTTCACGTGAACGTCAGTCCGGGTGAGAAAGCCGGCTGCAGTATCGAGGAAGGAGAGAGTGTGAGACTAGGGTCTATTTACAATGACGAAAAATCGGACGTAGATAAATAAAGCAGGACCTCGGGCTTTAAAACTGCGTAGAGCTACCCCATGGTAGATCACTGTTACGACTGCGTCGTTCTGGGAGCTGGAGGCGCTGGGCTACGAGCCGCCTTTGGGCTCGGAAGCAAAGGATATCGGGTAGCCGTCATCACGAAGCTCTTCCCCACGAGGTCCCACACTGTGGCGGCCCAGGGCGGCGTGAACGCTGCCATAAGCAACGTCGAGGAAGACAACTGGCTCTACCACATGTACGACACCGTCAAGGGCTCCGACTGGTTGGGCGACCAGGACGCTATTCACTATCTGACGAGGGAGGCGCCTCGTGCGGTCTACGAGCTCGAGAACTACGGTGAGGCCGGTTCGGGTTGACGGAGTCGAGTAGCGACCAGGTTGATCATTAATTATCTCCCAGGGTGTCCCTTTTCCCGCACCAAGGACGGGAAGATTTACCAGCGGGCCTTCGGCGGGCAGTCGCTTAAATTTGGCAAGGGCGGCCAAGCTCACAGGACCTGCGCGGTTGCCGACAGAACGGGCCACGCCATACTGCACACTCTCTACGGACAGAGTCTTCGCTACGACGTCCACTACTTCGTCGAGTACTTTGCTCTGGATCTGCTGATTCACGGGCAGTGCTGTAAGGGAGTCCTGGCCCTGGAATTGGAAACCGGAATCATGCACCGTTTCCGGGGACATCATACCGTAAGCCTCCTCCTGGAGAGTCAAGGCCTTCGAGATGACTAAATTTTTTTTTCCTTGCTTGGTCAGGTAATAGCGACAGGCGGGGCGGAGCGCTGCTTTTTCTCCTGTACGGCAGCGCACACGTGCACGGGAGACGGCATGGCCATCGCCTGCAGGGCAGGACTGCCCCTGCAGGACATGGAGTTTGTCCAGTTTCATCCAACCGGTGGGTCATCCAACCTGTTCAAATTCAAATTTGTATTAAGATTCGCCGATTGACCCACCCGCCCTGCTTACATGGATGGACTGGAAATCCGGAGTCGTCCTTGACAATTCTTTTTCTCTGACGGTTCCAGGTATATACGGAAGCGGCGTTCTTGTGACGGAGGGCAGCCGTGGCGAAGGTGGCCGACTAGTAAATTCAGCCGGTGAATTTTTCATGGAAAAATACGCGCCGAATGCGAAAGACCTCGCTTCGCGCGACGTTGTTTCTCGTGCGATAACGCTCGAAATATTCGAAGGAAGGTAAGTAAACATCGGGTCGTCTAACGGGTCGAAATTCTGAAGCGACTCGGCTTACTCGGGTCGGCTGGTTGGGGGTCGATGTTTCTTTTCAGGGGTGTCGGCGAGAAGAAGGATCACGTCTACCTGCAGTTGCATCACCTTCCGCCTGAAACAATAAGGACTAAATTACCTGGCATCGCCCACTTGGCTTGGGTCTTTGCTGGAGTGGACGTGGAAAAGCAGTCCATTCCCGTGATACCTACGACGCACTATAACATGGGCGGTGTCCCGACGAACTGGAAGGCTCAGGTGAGCCTCCTCGCCCTTTTCATTTTCTATTCTTCCGTCTGTCGGATCTTCCTTACCTTGGTCTGTGGGTTCTCGGTGCGAAGGTGCTCACAAGAGATAACGAGGAGGACAAAGTGATGGAAGGACTGTGGGCGGCTGGTGAAGTTGCCTGCGCCTCCGTTCATGGCGCCAACCGTCTCGGAGCCAACAGCCTCCTAGAACTTCTTGTTTTTGGCCGAGCGATTGCCGATAACATCGACTGCCTCACGAGACCCGGCGAGCGGCATGCGGATCTTGTCCCAGTGAGCTCATAATTTTCAGTGGTTCCTCTCTGTCCTCTTTAAAATTCTTATCGTGAATCTTACAAGCATACACACGCACACGCACACACGCTTACGCACACACGCACACATGGACACACTCGTAAATTGAATTCCCGAACCTGGACTCTCCTCCTGCAGGAACTCGGACAACAGGCCATATGTCGCTTCGACGCCACCCGCCACGCCAAGGGCAGCATCCCCGTCGCTCAGCTACGCGACGAGATGCAGCGCACGATGCACAAGTACTGCTCCGTCTTCCGAACGTGCGACGTCCTGCAGCGTGGCTGTCGAGAAATGACTCGGCTTTACAGTTGCAGCCTGCCGGACCTATGCGTACGTTCGTGTGTTTGAATATCTCCCTCCCATCGTCATCGTGCCAATACCGAGTTCTCTCTTAAATGCCCAATCGTCAAATGACACAGGTGCAAGATCGCTCGCTCATTTGGAACACGGAACTCGTGGAGGCCCTCGAATTACAGAATATGATGCTCTGCTCCATGCACATCGTATACTCGGCTGAAAATCGCAAGGAGTCGAGGGGAGCGCACTCTAGGGACGATTACCGGGTAACTCGTGGCTATTTTAAGGAGACCGACGATCGACGTCTCTTTCTCTCTCTCTCTCTCTCTCTCTCTCTCTCTCTCTCTCTCTCTCTCTCTCTCTCTCTCTCTCTCACTCACTCACTCTTTGGAAATCTTTTGAGTTTCCTCGATTATAATAAATTGTATGTAAAGTTTTGCTTTTCTTTGTCTCCTCGGCAGAATCGCATCGACGAATACGATTACTCGAAACCGATCGAAGGTCAGACGAAGCGGCCGATCAATGAACATTGGCGCAAGCACACCCTCTCCTGGGCCTACGAGGATGGTTCGGTAAGCCTAGTATTCCGAGGTAAAGTAATGGTCTCAGGAGAAACGTTATCTACATAATTCCCCTCTTTTCCTATAGATTTCAATTTCCTACCGCCCAATCGTGGACACGACTCTCGATGAAGCCGAGGCGCAGCACGTACCACCGGCAATCAGGTCGTATTAAAGTAATCTAGAGAGAAGTTACGTGAAAAATACAAAAGTTGTAATAAAATGTGCATTTGCGTGCCGACACCACTGGAACTGACCTTGGTGCTTATTCACTGAGAGAGTATCAACCTCGATACGCGGCACTGTCGAGTGTCGATGACGCGTCGGCGGCCGCCTGGAGACCGATAGTAGCGGGAGGCAGGAGCCCAGCCCACAAACGGTCGACCAACGAGCGTCGGCAAAACTCGGCGCCGACCCGCCACATGGCGCCCGAGACGCCGACGATAATCTTCGAGTGAAATTCGACGCCAGAGCCGTGAACCATAAGTAACGGCGCCAGCGACCCGGATAATCGTTCGACGAAAGTTCCTAGTAGACACGGTCCTCCGACGTTCTTCGTGTCATTATCCGACGAGAATTTAAACGGCAAGAGACGCAACCAACAGGTGGGAGTCTGCGCAATTTAATATTGGCGCGCCCTTCTCGTAGGACCAATCATATCGTTCGAAACTACCTTTGGAGTACCACCACAAAGCTAGAGGCAAAAATAAATGTGGCACTCGTGGCTGCCGCGCACTACGTTGCTCGGAAAATTTTCTCAGTCAGATTCTGAGTCAGCGTTCGATGCTGCCTCGGATGTTTCACTGGGCGGTTATCCGTGCAAGTACGAAGGTGTATTCAGTGGCGGACTGCGGATACGGTTAGAAAGAACGGGCGTCGCGACGTACCGCGCCGGCGTGCTGAAAACGTCAATCACGCTGGGTAGCCTGTTTTAAGGTTGAGCTAGTTCGAGCTCTGTCCGTGAGAAGGGAGAATAAACAGCATTGGAACTCTGCCGGTTAAGGCAGAGAGACACGGCCGTTACTCTCCTCGTGTATTTGCCTACAGCGAAAAAGGAAAATTCCGCAGTGTTGTTGTTACGGACGTAGCGCGTTATCGCGCGCACATCAGGCACTCAGTGTTGGCAGCAGTGGGGACTCTCGACCAGTAGAGGTACTCCGTGCTCGGCCAGTCACATCGCCGTGCGAGAAGTGCGCGAGTGAAAATTGGGGTTAGTCCGTGTTTTGGGTTCGCCGTTCGGGGATAACGTAACAATTACAGATTAACAGCTGTTTTAATAAACATCATGAGTGGAATGCTGAAGGTTTCGAGTGCCTTTGCGCGGAACATATCCTTCACGACACTGGTAAGGCTCGAACGATTTTTCAGTTACATAATTTAACTTCTACTGCGAATACAAATTCGTCTTAGTCCTCGTCTTCCTCGTACGCGTTGCTGCATCGTTACGTAATTTTTCTACCTCGTTCTCGACGCTCGGATTACGAAAACGTCCAAATCGAGACGCAGGTCCCTCCGTTGCTCCGTTGTTGTGCATTTCTGATCTCCTCTGTAACAGTCAGACAATCAGACCGAATCGGACAGTTTTAGCCTTTTATTCTTTCCTCCCCACTTCTCATTTCGCTGTTCTCTTTGACGAGTTTATCGTCGGATGGTCTTGATCGTGGCAGGCGAATCCGTCAAACGTTTGATTATCCAATCAGTTAGAAGCAAAGAGTGTTGTGAACTTACGTGCACTTTCCGAATTGATGTGCACATCCTGCGGAAGGGTAAACTGCCAGGAGGAGCATCGACGTGATCGAAAGGACATTAAGAACATTGACGAAGGTGCAAGGAGTGCAGGAAATCCAAGGACAATAACGTGCGCGTTGCCTTCGCCTCCTCGAATCAGCCACCCGAATCATTTTATTAAAATAAAAACTCGGTACACTGGGATACATGAAGCAGATAAGGTAGCGGTTACTTGTTTACAGAATAAATTGGGACTCCCTTCGATTGTCACTCGGCATTTCCATTACACACCCAGTGGCAAAGCCACTAAGGTGTCTGAGGATATCTCGAAGCAGTATCCCGTGGTCGATCACACCTACGATGCCGTCGTCGTCGGCGCTGGCGGAGCTGGTCTCAGGGCAGCCTACGGCTTGGTGGCAGAAGGTTTCAAGACAGCTGTCGTCACGAAGCTTTTTCCAACGCGGTCTCACACTGTGGCTGCCCAAGGTGGAATTAATGCAGCTTTGGGTAATATGGAAGACGACAATTGGCAATGGCACATGTACGACACCGTGAAAGGTTCCGATTGGCTGGGAGATCAAGACGCTATTCACTACATGACGCGCGAGGCTCCTAAGGCCGTCATCGAGTTGGAAAATTGTGGAATGCCTTTCAGCCGTACTACGGATGGTATGTACTTGAAGGTTTTGCCACCCTCTTGTAGGAAAATCCTATTTTAACATGGACGAACGGCCATCCGTTCGGTAAATCACGTGACCGCGTCTACGTCTATGATCACGTGATTGACTATCGTTTACTACGTATTTACTCCAGACTTGAACTGCGGAAATAAAAAATGCCGATGTTACGCGCCAGTCTCTCCCAAGTTTTTTTTTTATCTATCGCTTCTATCTTTCCTGACTCTCGGAGGCCTGGATCTTCCTCAAGATGAGCACCGCTGTGCAGCAGATTAGGAACACCGAGAACTTACGAATCTTCTCTTTCATTCATGCGTGACACTAGGCGAGCCAAAATGATGGCGATGCTCATCCTGATCACGAGGCTGAAGCATTGCCAAGGGAAGACAACAAACAAGCAAAGAATTCGCTATAACGACCGAAGGCTCAGATTGCTTGAGAATTAACCGTAAATTCAAATCTTTCTCGAGACCTAAAGATTTAAATAATCCGGCATTATTTCCTTGAGGCGTCCTAACGTACTTTTCCCTACTTTCTTACTCTTGCTCAAAGACCGAAGTAACGGACCTTACGAGCGATCTTATTCCACTGCTAACTAAAACGAACTGTCTTATAAATTTAGGTAAGATCTATCAACGTGCCTTTGGCGGTCAGTCGCTGAAGTTCGGAAAGGGAGGCCAGGCACACAGATGCTGCTGCGTGGCAGACAGGACAGGTCACTCCCTACTCCACACGCTCTACGGACAGTCCCTCAGTTACGATTGTAACTACTTTGTCGAGTACTTCGCACTGGACCTGCTCGTGGAAGATGGCGAATGTCGTGGAGTATTGGCGCTTTGTTTGGAGGATGGAACGATTCACCGTTTCCATGCAAAGAACACGGTTCTAGCGACGGGCGGTTACGGCCGCGCATACTTCTCTTGCACATCTGCGCACACGTGTACCGGCGACGGCACAGCTATGATCTCCAGAGCAAATCTACCCAACCAAGACCTCGAATTTGTGCAGTTTCATCCGACAGGTAAGGGGGACGATCGATGCGACGAAGTTAGGATGAATTTCGATGATCTCGATAGAAAAATATAAAAAGGCTCTTTTTCAATCCTAAAGGTATTTACGGCGCCGGATGTCTCATAACAGAGGGCAGTCGTGGCGAGGGTGGTTACCTGATCAACAGCGAGGGCGAAAGATTCATGGAACGGTATGCTCCAGTTGCCAAGGATCTGGCCTCTCGCGATGTCGTCTCCCGATCGATGACAATAGAGATCCGGGAGGGAAGGTAAGAATTGGCAAGACTCATTTACGAACAAACCTAACCAATCTAATCGGCTTTACTCGCAGAGGCTGCGGACCCGAAAAAGATCATATTTACCTGCAGCTGCACCATTTGCCGCCTGAACAACTGGCTGCTCGACTACCTGGCATCTCCGAGACGGCTATGATCTTCGCGGGCGTCGATGTGACCCGCGAGCCCATCCCCGTCCTCCCCACGGTTCACTACAACATGGGTTCGTAAGATTTGGCTGAGTCGCTTGTGTCTACTTTCCAGCCTTACTTTACTTTGCATCGTTTTCGTGATCTACGTTAACGCTGTTAAAATCCGCACAGGTGGTATCCCGACCAACTACAAGGGCCAGGTGCTGACCAGGTCAGGCAACGATGATCAGGTGGTCAAAGGGCTTTACGCATGCGGCGAAGCTGCTTGCGCCTCCGTTCACGGGGCGAATCGCCTGGGTGCTAATTCCCTCCTGGATCTTGTCGTTTTCGGTCGGGCCTGTGCCAAGACCATAGCTGAAGAGAATACACCTGGCGAAACCATTGGACCTCTTAAACCCGTGAGTAAATTTATTGCAGGTTTCCTGTCGGCTTGTCTAGATTACATGTAGCCACGTTATATGCCTGTCTGTCTCCTTGCAGAACGCAGGCGAAGAATCAGTAGCGAATCTGGACTGGGCACGAAACGCAAACGGATCCATTTCTACCGCTGAATTGAGATTGAGTATGCAAAGGACTATGCAGACCCACGCCGCAGTCTTCCGGATGGAGGAGACCTTGAAAGAAGGTGATGCTGATCTTAGAATCTTTTTAAGCTTCGATCCTCTCTCAGTAATATGGCCAATTAATATTTTACCATTTTCTACGTCCGCCAGGCTGTCACAAGATGGCTGATCTTTACAAGACTATGGATCAGCTGAAAGTCTCCGATAGATCCCTGGTGTGGAACTCTGATCTGGTCGAGACTTTGGAACTGCAAAACTTGATGATCAATGCGATGCAGACGATCGTAGCTGCGGAGAATCGAAAGGAGAGTCGTGGTGCCCACGCCAGAGAAGATTACAAGGACAGAATCGACGAGTACGACTACAGCAAACCACTCGAAGGTCAACAGAAAATACCTTTCGAGCAACATTGGAGAAAGCACACCCTTACGAATATTAATCCAAAGAGCGGAGAGGTAAGTTACCTTTTATTTCGGTGTGACATGGGAAACGAAGGAAATGTCAAAACGTATGTTCCATATTATTTCAGGTGATTATAGACTACAGACCGGTAATAGATGAGACTCTCGACAAGCAAGAATGCGCAACAGTGCCACCTGCGATTCGTTCCTATTAGATTAGGCTAGAGTTCCTTAAGCGATTGGTCATCAAATTAGACCCTAACCTGATCCTCGTTACACCCACTGTCCATTCCCTGTCCCTTTTATCTCCCAAGCCGCCTTTACCCAAATGACCTCTGGCTACATTGAATGTGGCTAGCGGACTGGGTAAAAGCTGCGGCGAAAACTCTGCTAACTACCGATATTTTACTAAGCAGCAGCAATTTTATTTATTAACAAAATCCTCGTCGTGCACCAAAGTCAGTTCTTGTCAATGCTTGCGTAGCCGTGAGCAAGATTAGTCGTCCTTGTTAAGAGGCTGGTGCTGATATTAACTTCGTTTTTTTTTCCGAAAAGACAGAGACCGCTAGCGATCTCTGCAAAGCAATACTACGATACTAATGTATTATTATTACGTAGATTATTAGTGAAGTAACAAGGGCGGAACGAGTAATAACTAATCGTTCGGCTAGCGGCGGCCTTTTAAGGAGACAACGAGGACGATCATCACCGACGTGCGCATCTTTTTTCTTTTTCGAGTTCTACCGCGCATCCTTCTCTTGACTCTTACTTGCGACCACAAATACAATCAATTACTTTCGGGAGAGATTTTCACTCCGGACCACGTTACTCCTTGAAAGGTTCCGCGTCATGTCGTAGCGTGTCGTATACGCCTAATCGGATCCGGCTGTATACCTAAATTTGGCAATGAGATTAAGATAAGAGAATGTGAACGTGATTTTTCTTAAGCAACGTTACCATATGCGTTACCATACGTTACCATGCGCCTTTAAATTTTTTCTTTCGCGTAATAAAAATTATTCACGACGCGATCGAGTGACTGTAATCGTGTGAGTACTTAGCAGTATTGTAGTTTGATTACGTTCCTGTCGTGATCCACGTTGACGTCATCGGTAGAACAGTGTCACAGTATCAGAGTATCGTGATAACCGGAACCTCACAAAAACTTTTCGATTCCGCGACGCTTTTGTGTTTCCTTTATAAAGTGACTTTTAGCCAACGATTTGAACTTAGACGCTCAGCGAAAAATCTGTATCGAGGATTCTCCGTTCTCACGGTTAATCCTGGTATCTTAAGTGAAAGCTGCGAGTTTGCGAGGAAGCTGTCGACATGTGGTCATTTAGCTCCGAACACTGTTTAGGCACACAGTAAACTTATCTCTGTATAGAGGCGGCACAAATGCACGTTATTATCGATGTGTGCTGGTAGGTACCACCACCATGGAAAAACGCTTTAAAAATTATCCATTACGTGTGTGTATGTATATATGCATATATATAATACACACGCGCGCGCTCACACACACACATGCGCGCGCGCGTCACAATAAAATAACGGTACATCATTCATATTTTTTGACTATTTGATCTTAACCTGCGTCAAGAAATCGAAGCATCGACCAGTTACAGGAAAAAACAGACTGAGCGATTCAAAGCAGTTGAAAAGAGATGACGAATGTTGTCACGCAGCATTTCTATGCTTCTCTGACTGACACGGTGAAAACTCGAAAGAAAAAAAGTTTTCAGGAAAAGTTATTTATTTAGCCCATAGTTAGAACATTAGGAACATAAATAATAATGGGATAAATTAAATAATAGTCAGGACCGGACTATATTTTCCAAGGAATTAAAGGTGCATTTATTATCTCATGCGCTAAATAATACCTTGGAAAAGTGTATGGATACCGGTTCGACATTCATGAAAAAAATGAATGAAGTCGAACGAGGATGTTTGTCTCGCACCAAAGACAAGTGGATGCCTAAGACGTTACCCGTCATTTCAGATACTCATTCGTTTCGTGCGTTAGCTAAGATGAAATTTATTAGGATCACTCGTCCTGCTAGTTTTTCTTCGTGCCCGTCTGTCCTAATATTCGCACACAGCACATACGTAGTCACCGACGCCACGCGTAACAGAGGCGCCTGGACTCCTGTCAAAATATGTACCGTCCACTTTCTCCGCAGCACGACATGCGACGTCCCAGCATCGCGGCTCGGCTGCAACTCGAGTCGAGAAATTTCTCGCGAATTGTTCCTCCAAGAGCCGCGACACCATTCACCTTGGCCTCACTCCTCACGGTCACTCTCCTCCTACGTCCCAGAGAATTCCGAACGTCCGATTAAACTCGAAAGTCCTAATTCCGAGTTGCCAATTCTTCGCACCAGTCGCGCTGATGTCGTGCTGATCTTCCTTCTATTCGGCCGCCTCTTTCTCCCAAACGATACGATCGATACGATGGTGGTGGGTGAGTGTGTCACTATGAATGCGGATGGTTAAGTCTTGTGCATTTTGGTGGCAGCGCCCTGGTCGTTACTCTGCTCCGTTCAGGACGTAGCTTGGAGCTTCTCTAGGGCAGAAATCAAGGACTCGTCGAGGGAGGGTCCGCAGCTCAGTTCGCACTCCCCTATCCATCTCGCTTTGCCACTGGCGTGCGACTGCAATTTAAATTTAAGATTTTTCATTTCATCTCGTCATAAGTTTTACTTGCTTCAGGAAAATATTTCTCCTCTCTTTACTCTTTAGTCGTCAACAGTCGCGCTTGCGCACTTGCTGGTGACGAAAACTTCCTCTGAAGAACTTTTGCTCACCATGGTAAGGTCGCGTTTCCAGAACGCGTGACAGCGACCGTCGCACAGTGGACAGGGTCGCTCAAGTGAATATCCGCCGCATTCGCTGCAGTCGAGGGACACGTGCTCCGCGCTCCACGAAACGCCACATCTGTAATCATATCGAAATATGTATTCTTAACGGACATTGCATTGCGTCTCTTCGATTATTTCGAGTGATCGAATGACGCAACGGTCTTTCATTCTGGATCGCACTGGATTCTATTATCCTAGAGCATTTCTTGCTGATTGTTCAATTCAGCGACGAATTGCGACGTCGGCTATCAATCTAATCGAGCTACGCATTGCTGCATATCTATGAGTCGCATAAGCCAGCGGAAGAGACTCACGTAAAGCAAGAGTTCAGCTGAGCACGAAGTTCCTCGATTGTGAGAATGGTGTCCTGGTACTGGGGGTGCGAAGTCTGAAGATCATCGTCGACGCTGCCGCAGAGGCTCTGACAGGACAAGGACACGTTACTCCTGCAAAGTCAGATTCGAAATTTAGCGATCGTTAAGTAAGACACCTACGTGCCCTAATTTTACTGAAATATAATTTATTCGAGCGGACGCTCCGAAAGGAGGCACAGTGTGACATCTAATGGAACAAAATGGAATCTATAGAAAAAAACGTACCCGTGACGAGATATGTTCTCCGTGGCAGTGGCCTGAACGGACGTGGCAGACATGTTTTCGACGCGCTTCTGCTCTTCGTACTCGCTGTGGCTTAATGCTAAAACAGAGAAAGAAAAAAAGGCTTAATTAGCATTGACGTCGTCGTTGGCGCACTAGTTTATTCCTCGATCGGCCATGATACTTTTCCCTTTCCCGAATGACAGCAGGGGTCTGATAAGCGCGCGGGAAACTGGCCTCGCCTGTCGCTTGCCAGCAGCAACCGTTAGTTACTCAGCGGGCCGTTAGACGGATCGATAGACGTTTGACAAATAAATAGAGAGAGTTAGATAGGCCACGAGCTGCGGGCGTATTCACAGGCGCAAGCGCTTTTCCACTCAAAGTATTTCGTAACGCATCCATCATCTATGTCGTACATTGCCGCGCACTTTTACTTTCCACAAAAGAAAGCTTTCCAGCTAAAAACTTTCGTATGTCTAGTTATGACACTCGGATAAGCCTAAGAGCTCACGGTGCAACTGATTCTCAAATTAAAATAGAAAGGCCAGCAGTTCAAAGCTTACGCCTCGGTACCTGGTACTAGGTTAACCTAACCTAAACAAACGTATTTCCGACCCTCGTGTCGTTCGCGTGTGTTCGTAATCGGTAATTGTCATAAATGACTGTAGACTTACATCATTTCCTTGAGTTTATCCAAGAGGAGTTTTATATGAAGAATGAAAGGAAATGCGTTACTCGTTGTAAGAGAAGACGCTGAGACGCAAAGAATGATTACGTGACGCAGCTTACTTGTCAGTCCAGAACTAAACTAGGGAACGAGGAAAGGAACCAGGAGCTGCCGGAGACGGCGAAGCGTCTCATTACGTAACAAACAGCAACCGAAGATGGGAAATGATGTGGTCATGATGACGGCCTAGTTATGACGCTGATGAAGATTCGCCTTTATCTATTTATAACCCGTACATCCTTTATTCGTCCGTCGTGAACTCGTGGAGTTATAAATAAATGTGGGGACGACGTAGATCGCTCATTCACAACAACACAATGCAAGATGTTCCAGTAGATACACACTCACAACAAAGACAGACTACTTCCCTCATTGTTCGAATGTCAGCAGAGAAATGATTGTTCAATATGCGCAGTCAGCAAGAAATCTTAAAACTTGTAAATTGCCTAAAAATAGCCAATGGTCGAATGTCGAGACTTTGTCTTGGCCAAGAGTTGCCGGGAATCCTAAGGATCTCGTGATCGCACATCTTTACGCGGACTGCGGCACGAGAATAGGAACTCGAAGACGCATTGCAAGTGGTAGGTGAGATCCTCTTCGTAGTAGACGTGATTCTTCTTTAGAGTCTCAAGAACAAAGTAACAATGGAATTCTCTTGGAAAACAACTAGCACGATATTCGTTTGAGGGTAAAAATAAAGACAGGAGATCTTCTCTACCCCGATTCGTTTGAAGAGAATAATGAGGATTAGGTTAGGTCAGGTCAGGTTGGATCAGGTTCAGAGATCGAAGGGACAAATGAATCTTTCTTTTATTAATTTAAATCGAACGGCAAAAGTAATTAGAATTCGATTTGGCTTCCTTTCACGATTCTTCATCGGCGTCAAAAGGTCTGCTTGTTTTCTGTACTGCGTCTATTAAGAAATTAACGCGTAGGGACACTGGAAAATTCAAGCTAAACTCGTTGATTGCTCGATACGAGCCGTGTCGCGCTGAGTAGATAACGTAGCAATCGAATGAAAATTCCGGAGCGAAATCCCACGCGATTGGTGGAATGGAACTGACCGAGTTATGTAATCGTGTTGTAACTTTCGCGGGTTAAGAGGTTGAGGCGAGTCGATGAAAATGACCTTCTTGTACTGGAATTATATTGCAAGCTTTTTGCACTGTCAATTGTCTGTGACTCTCAACCTGTGCAACAAATTTCTCACTTTTAAGAAACGCCTAAACAATCTCCGAGTTTGGAACAGCTTAATAAAGGCTGATTCACACTATGACACAGAACGAACGGACGCGAAGGCAATTTTTATTATTCTCTTGTGACATTCTATGTCATGTTGTGCGTTCGTGCATTCCAGATGACGTGAAAGCGTAAAAGGGGAATCACAATCAGCCAGTCACACGCTGGAATCTGAAGAAGGCAGACTCCATGACTACTGGAAAACTTTGTGCCTTTTTCCATTTTCGCATTGACATAAGATACGTACTCGTGTCCCTGTTCTTCACTTTCGCGAATACGATGCACTGTAAAAAGTTGATTTCGTCGCGGTGTGAATGAACTTTAACCCGCCTGAGGGACAAGGCCCGAAGTTACTGCCGCTGCAGGGCGCTCCCGATGCTTCCTGGCTTCTCCTGGTTGGAGAGTATTGATTAGCAGCCGATCTGCTCGGCCGTTTTACGCTTCATGTCGCACTGCTTGAATCCTCAGATATAATCCCACTGGATATATATCGAGTGTGCGCGTACCGTTCAGTGTCGCGAATAATTTTTTGATCCCTTTTTTCAAAATCTCAGAACTCAAAATTCGCAGTCGAGATATGCAATTCGTTCAGATAGAATGTGCAGGAATACACGCATCCGATTGGCTAATGTTGCTAGACAAACCTCATTTAATTTTGAGAAAGCGGCCCCCTTGAAAGCACATTCACATGCGTAGCCTTGCACGATTAACTCGAGACGAATTAATAATTTCTACCACTTGGATCTTTCACAAGGCACTTACTATGACTATTAATCCGAATGGCACTAGAAAGGTCGTGGCGACCGACTCCTTGATTTCCTCGCCTCTCGAAAGGGCAGATCTGGAACGTCCTCTTCTTCGACCGAAACTGCTGCGAACAACTATGACACTAGGATATTCGCGTACGCTCGCTCTATTCCTCCGTCCGCACTCGTCAAGTTTTGAACGTCGACTGAGCAGCACGGATGCGCCTAGCTCTTATATAAGTCGTCGTGGCGTCGGCCCGGGGTAAAGGAACGTCACTGACCGTCGCGCTAGACGTTTCTCTCGTCGTGACGTTACTCTAACATCTGAAGCTGACGCTATCGAAGGTGTCGCCGATATTCCCCTCTGTCTCCTTCGGCTGTTCCCACGTGTCGAGCACGCATGCTCTTATCACGTGTTTTAATTCGAAGCTCTTCCTATCCATTGACAGCTATCGTTTGCATTGATTCGTTATCGCAGTACTAAGGCAAATTTTAACACGCGACTGATAGCCTTAAGAATCAACAATTTCTTCGCTGCGCAAAGCGTCGAGAACAAATGACAATTTTTGCGAATAAAGAAGCCTTAAACTGTATTTTTGTGCGAATCGGCATAAAATGGCGTACGACCTTGCCAGTTCGGTAAAACCTTTAATTGATGAAAGAATTTAACGCACGGAACGTCATACCTATATATAGCACGCTCTCGACCGACGTTTTTTCCCTCTCGGTATGGTTAATGACGTTGCGTATCTAATAATAATAGTAAGAGTAGGCGTACAACTTCCATATTGATTTGGAGGAGAAAGAGTAAGAGAAGTTCGGCTGAAGAGGCGATACTCCGTCTCCGGTTTCTTCTTTTTATTCTATTGTTCCTTCTTTTTATTCAATTGTCAGTTAATTTGACTTTGGAAAGAATTTATGTATCCATCAAAGACATCGAAAGCACAGCTGCCGCTCCAGCGGGTCAGTTTCATATTGAAAGAGACGTTATGAGATTTCTGCTAATATAAGATCGGACTTCCAACCTGTTGCTGGTCTAATTGACCATCTATTTTTGGCATCGCTCCCAGACAGTCGGTTGAGTAAATACGGATTCGATCGTGAAGAACAAATTTTTATAGAATTCTTCATGACTGGGATTAAATTTGTAGATTGCGCAACTATAGAAGTAGGAAAGAACAAATTTCGCAATTGCGAAACAACAGATAGACAAAAGAGGAAATAAAAAGAAAACATGAGCTAGGTGTGCAAACCTAGTTGATCGAAGGTCGCAAAGATTCGTAGGTCTATTTAGCCAGCAAACCAGCGCAGGAGTTCGACTGATACCGGGCACTTTTAATCAAGAAGCAGAAACTTCTTTGCAATTCCACAAGTTCCTCGTCTTCGTCATTTCCGTCGTAACGTTCCGACAGAATTGCATTTTTGTTCTTGACCCGCGCATCCGACGAATGTTCGCGACTCGAGGACTCGCACAGAGGTCGCGCTGGTCATGACCTCACTGGCGACTAGAGGTTTGCCAGTGAGTCGAGGTTCGATGAACCTCGAAGAATCCAGCATTTTCGAAATAGAATCAAGAAAAGCGTCTGCTCGACGAGAAGACGTCGATTATTTCTGAGGAATTCTGTGACCGAGTTATCAGGTGCTTCGTATTCTTATCAGGTACACAGGAGAAGCTGCATCACGGAAGGAGAACGCAACAAGGTATTAGGTGCAGCGTGTTTAAATTAATAAAAGATATAGGACACATATGTAGCTAATCTGAATAAAGTCAAGACGGTTTCGGAAGACCTTCTTGGTTCAAGGACTTTAGCCGCACGACGATTCTTTGAGGAAGCGTGGAAGGTCGATTCACATCGATGTCCCTGTGTTTCTACGTGCGGCAGATCCGATGAGACCAGTCAAATTCCTTTCGGAAATTATGCCGTCGGCTGGCTCCATTTTTGCTCTTCTTCAGCTCAGTCGGTGCACGAGTGAACGACACTCGATCGATTAATGGTGCTGCAAGGCCAACGAAGATTTATTTGCTGTGGCAGCTCAATCGAGTTTCGTTCTCGTTGCTCAACGATCAACTGTCGTTTGATAAAGGTCAATTTACCGAAGACGCTATAATCTTGTCTTCAAGTATCAATGAGAAGCGCACAGGTTCTAGGTTGGGATTCGAAGGGAGAAAATGAAGGGAGAAGGAAGAGAGGCGGATAGACATAGAAATGCCGGGTAACTTTTTACGACTCTCCCGTCTGCATTCTTCGAATCGGCCAGCAACCTCAGGAGTCCGTTGCGAGCAGCGAGACCAACGGTCCGACGGAGGAAAGAGAAAGAAAAGGGAGAGGAAAGGCAACAAGATATCCTCTAGGCAAAAGATAAAAAAAGTGATCATCGCAAGATCCAGTGAGAGGCTGAGTGAAAAAGGAAAGTCGTCGGTTCTTCTTTTGGCTGGCTCCGACTGCAAAGCAAAACCATGAAGTAAAGAAGATAGCAAGAAGGGATGCGTATAAACGAAGGGACCATTTGCGTATGTATAATCGTGTCCTCCTTCCTGAAGCCGCGTGAAGTAAGCGACTTAACCGTGAACTTACAATTAGCTCTTCGATCGATCGATCGATTTAACGAAGATAAAGTTCTCGCACGAGAACGATCGCAGGTATCTGCGTATCGCTGTACTCCTGGGACTTGACATTCGGATAAGCCAACGGCGCCATGCTCTGTTGTGTACACAGAAGTAGAAGAGGTAGACTGGCACGAGGAAGAAAATCCAAAGTTTCCTTGTGATCGATATAAGAGCGAAAGGAATATTCCGTTGCCGTGTTGGGCACGTTTGATTGTCTAGCAGATCTGCGCCCGTAGGGGGGTTCGACGCACGAGTGTTGCGAACTTTGAATTTTCATAAGTCATGCGACTGCGATTACAAAGGAGAAGTGAGGAGCCAGGGAGAAGAGTGTTGACCTTCATCCCAGAACCTCCTCTCTCTCTCTCTCTCTCTCTCTCTTTCTCCTAGCGATGAGTCCAACACAAAACGATTAATTCCGCTGGCAGTGGCGCATTATTTTCCGAGCACGTTAAAATCACGCAGCCTGCTTGGATTATCTGTCACATTCAAATGTCGTGATTTTCTAAATACGCATCGAAAGTTCTAAAGATTATTTTACATCGACACGAAGCAGAACTTAAAGGTCATGGAAAAGAAAAAGCTTAAAATGAACTTTAAATATATTCGCATGTAGGACGATGAGCAGATACGATGAAACGGAATGTGTAGTATCAGGAGTCGATGTTAATGAGAAACGGATAAAGGATTCGAGAGGTCGATGCAAATGAATTCGACCACGTGCGAGTCGCGTGAAAGCCGAAGGTCTGCGCACATCGTCTTTTCGATATTCCACTTTTTGCAGTGCCTTTATGCTTCGTGCACACCGTGAATATACAATATTTTGCACTTTCACAAGGATGCACTGCTGTTGTCACACATTTTTTTCATGCGTTCGCAAATCTCGTCAATCTTTCTTCCAGTAATAGTTTTTGTTGTGGAATTAATAAAGGAAGCTGCAAGTTGCAGCAATTTCTTATCGACTTACGCTAGAAGACATTGCGGAGACGAGTTGTGACATATGTAATTATAACTCGCGTCGTCGTATAAGACAAGCTTGTGTAAAGATTAAAAACAACAATTTAGGGTTTGCGGGGGGTAAGATTATAGTAAACGAGACATTGTTTTTGTTTGGGTCAAAAGCCTGTAGATTCATTGGGGGTCCGATAACCTTTGCGGAAAGTTTCTCTGGGTCAGTCACGGTCAAGTAGGAGGCGTCACGAGATATTGCTACGTCACAACTAAGGCCAGATTCTTTGGCAGCTCCACCCGACATCCTTTAATGAAGCACAGTTCAGAATAAGAAACCAAAGAAGCAAGTTCAAAGGTCAGGAAATCGAAATTCCCAATCCTTTCTTCCTTTCACAATTGATTTTCAGTTTTAACCTTGCTCGAGGAAAATCTTTTAGTCTGTCTGGCGACTCTCTCCAACGAGATAAAGTGTGATATGACGAAAGATATTTTTGGCGCGGTGGCACCATCTACGAGCTACTATTGAAAGAGACGCGTTGATAAGTGAGCGACCTGCAAAGAAAATCACGTGCTGACAACGCGAGTAATAAGACATCAATCTAGTAGCAGGCACATATGCTAGACAATTTTTACTTCGTAAAATATCAAAACATCAATCGTTTCGTAAGTCTTCCGTTCGCGGTAAGAGACAAATGTGTGTTTTGCTTTCACACATTTATGTGTTCCTAACGAGTCCGTTTATTCCGCACTCGATGGTAAATCTGGGAAATTCAAAAATAATTTTTAAAAATTAAGGACAAAGTGGCACTATGACAAAATAATCGGGGAAACAATGCCAAGTTTTTATCGGTTTCTTATATTTTGTCATTCCTTCCGAAAACAATTTACTTCGTAGTAGTGTGAATCGAGCTTAATCTTTTCAACATATTTCTATATAACACAGCTATTGGAAGCAACGCGGCTTCTTAAATTCACGTAAACTTACCATTTATTATGGAATAGTCACTGCAAGGTGTCGAAATAACAAAGTCCGGATCGTCCACATCGAACGAAACATTTTCCTCAAATTCTGTCATTGTTCCACTTACTCGCATCTTCTAACTTTCGTCGTAAGCACTTTCAATTGCTGATTAAACCAACATCGAATTGACAATGATAACTATTCCAATGTAATGTGTTTGCCAAAACTGCGGATCTTCGAACAATAGCCCCTTTAATTCGTACAGATATTCGGCTTTCGCGTCATTGGCAATTATCGATAAGAGCAGTTTCACAAGATAAGAATAAAGGCTGCGAATGTGAAAAGCAAGGACAGAGGGATAGAGAGAAAGAGAGAGAAAATTTCAAGAATTAACGATCAACCATCTACCCTGCTTTACAGACTCTTCTCATAATTTCACGGTTAAAGCAAACTTTCATCAATATCTACAAGCAATCAGAGTTCAAGGACAATACTGCCGTTTTGTACCTGTGCGCTCTTGTCGATTCCTATACTATAATTGCAGCGGCAGCGCTATCTCGTGGGAATGCCTCGCAGTTCTTTCTTGTTTTTTTACTTGCTTCCTTCGTCTTCTGTACGAACCTTTTCACTTTATTTCATCTGTTCTTTCTCCTTTTCCTTTCTGCTCCCTCGTTAATCTTCTCTTTGTTTCTTCTCCTTCGTCCTGCTTCGTCATCCGGGAGTCCTTTGACGTGTTGTTTTTTAATTTTTCACCTTCTCTTTTCCTGACTCCTTTCTTCCTATCTTTACTACCTATCGGAGTCCCTTGAACGTATGCCACAGGTTCCAAGGGAATCAGAGTCAGATTCAGCTCTCAACTACGGTATTTTACTACTGATACTTTGAGACAAAGAAAGCCGAGTATAACCTTTTCGTTGTTTTGGAAAAAGCAAACCAACCCACATTCGTTCACCTTCCTTGCTCGACTTATAGCTTCAATTCTCAAGCGACGACAATTTAGGTGCTGCGGTAGTGAACTCGGTATTTTCAAAAAGATTAAAGCTACGAAAGGTACGACAATAGATACATGCACCACGACCGGACTGTCAGCACAAACGACGGAAAGCCAAAAGATGCACTGGCAACGAGGCACAAAACACAGAGTACCACTGGGAACCGTAAGAAGCCACCGGAGACTGTCGAGGACTGCAGGGAACTGTAAGAAACGTAGACTGCACTCTCCCTCTCCGTTCCGTTCTCCCTCTCTCTTTCTTTCTCTATTCTCCCGATTTGCCTGTTCAACCTCTAACCGCTGTTCGTTACTCTACGAAGGATCAGACACCGAACGACTCTTCGACCACGTCTACGAGTTGTTCCTTTTTCGAGTGACAGAAAAGCATCGAAAAACGAACTACGGCTGTGAGTGCTTCTGAAAATAATGCAGAAGTGTCTATGTCGTCATCCACTATTCGTATGACTACGTGTTCATATTTTTTTACCTATACAGAGACAATTTACAATGAGTTTTAGATGACAGATTTAAAATTTCTCTTATAAAACACCTGATTGGATCGACATACTTTCACACACTGACAGGAAGCCACGACGAAATTTTTTCAATATCTTCACGAAAATTTGGCTAATGGAAAATGCAATTGGCTAATGGAAAAAAAAGTTGATCTAACGGCCGCATATAATAATTTGAAAGAAAGGGAGGATAACGGCAATTGATTTCGTAAATTTCATTACTTCGCTGGCGCCTCTCTAGGGTCTAGTTATAGATTTGAATGGCGTTGGGACTTCCATTAGAGATAGATTAGAGAAAATTGAAGAGAACGACGTCAGGTGACAAAACACTCTTACTTCTCATAGATCTTAAGGCGAGTGAACAATAAGCGGATTGAGAAACAGAAAATGCTGCCCGGTGAAAACAAGTTTCGCTTCTCCTTCCTCACGTGCGGCTTAATCTCGATTCTAGTGACGTTTATTTATGAATCCGGATGCTGCGCTGCTTTGAATTACACTCTCTATGATATACCGAAAGAGGACGAACTGGAAAAGGGTTTAGACGATTGCTTGAGCTATCTGCTCGGCACTACGAAATGGCGCACTCTGAACTTCTTGATGATCGTCAATGACACGAGCAAGCAACCTGCTAATCTATTGAAGAGATCCGTATTTGATCGATGGTACGTTTACAATAAGAATTCGTATAAGCTCATAGACATCATGAACATTATAATATTTACGGAGAACTTGAGTACCCTCGAAAAAGTTCTGGAAAGCATACAGATGGAGCGCATGGAGGCCCACGCGAAGATAATGATCTGCCTGAAAGAGCGCACGAAGAATCCTGAATCGATTACAAGACTCTCGATGAGGACGTCGGAAATTCTCTGGAGAGAGAATAAGATGAATGTACTGATGCTAGTGAAAGTGGAGAACGGACTTATCGCAGCGTTGACGTATCGTCCCTTTGGCAGAAATTGCAAGCCAGCACGATTCAAAGTGATTGATTGGTGGAAAGGAGATAGATTCCTCCTTAGCAAAAAAACATTCCCTCAAAAATTGAAAAACCTTAACAACTGTACTCTAGATTACGCCCTAATTACGAACGACGCGATAGGATTGCCCATGGTCGGAAAATTATTCGACAACGAGGAAAGTATATTGAACGCAGTGGGCTGGAAAATTATTAGCACCATAACTGATCGGATAAATTTGAAGCTGCGATTGCTTCCAAAGAAAATAAGGTCGGACCAGGATATGAAGAGAGAAGTGAAGCGCGATACGTTAATTCTATCATTCTCAGGGACAATTCCCACCCCTGACAAACTGGACACCCTGGATTTCCTGCCTGGTCACATGGAGGACTCCTTCGTGATCGCTTACTATGACAATTTTACCGAAGTTTACTTCTGGAAGAACGTTCTTCTTCCTCTTGAAGGTTCTGTTTGGTTGAGCATAGGACTGAGCTTCCTGCTCCTGGCTATCGTAATTCAACTGATCTCTTACTGCCACGACATCGACTTGATAAACGAAAGATACGACTTTCTCTCGAGCATAGCAATATTTCTTAGGACTGGCGGACCTTTGCCGTCCTCCAACTTGGGTCGGACTGGATTCGTCGCATGGTCCTTACTCTCCTATCTGATCACAGCAGCCTACAACAGTGGAATGGTCAGTCATCTAACGGCACCTGTACTTGAGAAAGGAATAGCAACCTTCGACGAACTTCTCAAGTCTGACATGATCCTTGCTGGTACGGAAGTTCATCATAGTTTCTATGAGGATCAGTCCGACCCTATCGCCAGGAAGATATATGAGAACTTCAAAGTGTTTGATTCTAATTCAGAAGGTTATAGGAATCTGTTCTTCGCTGGGGAGATAGCAACAGGAATCCTCGAATCATATGCGTCATTCTTGAACCGTAAAATAACTAATGGTAATAGAGCTTCAATATTCGGTTAATTTATTTATGCAATCTGATTATGATTAACTAATTAGCAATGACCTTTGTCTTTAGATACGGGTTCAGGTACCATACGCGTTTTGAAGGATAAAATTTTCACCTTCCACTCGCCGATAATCGTGACAAAGGGTTCGCCATTAGGTTCGGTCGTTTTCAAATACTTGTTGCGAGTCTTGGAAGCTGGATTCGATAAATACTGGACCAATAGATGCAGGTGGGAACTGCCCAGAAACCAAACAGTGGAGGATGTCAAGATTTACAAACCGCAGGACACTAGAACAATCACGGTTGAACATCTCGAAGGAGCTTTCTTTATTTATTTTACTGGTCTTGGCGTGAGCCTGCTTGTCCATCTTGCTGAACATCTCAATCACAGATACATTTTTCGCGTTCGTCGAAACTTTATGCGTTGGTTCTGGACACTGGTGGGATAATATTGGTCTTGATTCCCCAGTCTCACTCTTGCACGTGAATCAATGAATTAAAGAAAAAAAATATAAAGATTCCATATATGTATTTCTAATGAAATTATTTACAAAGAAGCTAAAAACTACAGAGATAGAAAGTCGTGTTGTTTATCCATGCCCCATTTAAAACATCCGATGAAATCCTGTGGGAGTAATATCAATAATAAAATTTAAGTGGTGAGAAGATAAGAATGCTAAAATTAATTGAAAGACAAATTACTTGGATTGGCAATAGGGTCCATTCTGTAAGGATTCCCCGTTATAAAGCGGGGCGGACACGGCAGTGCTCTGTCGTTTCTGGCAACTGGAGGAAACCTGCCTCTCAACAATGGGATTTGTGCACGAGGTGGCATCATCGCATAATTCGGATGAAAGTTTGGATGGTAAGGCGGATGGTAGCTCTATTTATAACAAATGAAATTTATTGATTATCCAATTAAATGGGCAGTCGAACGTGGCGCAATACATACCCCGTAACAAAATGGCACAGCTACTGGCTCCAAATAGTGCTGACCTGGCAAGACTCTTCTCTTCGTATCTCCATCTCTCTCTCTCTCCGTGATTCTCTCGCGCCTCTCACTTGAAAATTCTCTTGATCTTCTTTGATGAGACCTATAAGGTGTAGCTCCGTCTCGGGAAGATCTGCAGACGTGAAACGGCAATGTTGCAAACTAGTGAACTTTTTTTTTTCTCATAGAATAAAATTAACGGTTACCTGTAATGATAATCTTGAGTGGATTGCCGGCGTTCTCGTTCTCGTTTATCCAGCCTCTCGCCTTCCTTCGAGCGAGAACGTTCATATTTGGTTTTACGTCGTGGCGATTCGGCAGCTTTCAGATTTTTCTCTTTGTGCTCCTCGGCACTGCGAAAGAACCAGTTATTAGAAGAGCGAATATTTATATGGGCGCTGGGAGGAACTAGAGTAGTAAAGAATCACTCGCTGGAAGGGGAGCGAGAGGGACATAAAATAAAGGGAGAACAAACCTCTTGCTTTCCTTTTGGCGATTCCGGTGTCTGGTTTCTTCGCAGTGGTGTTTATCTTCTCCCCGCCTCCAAAAATACAGTACGTTAAACATTATGAAATTATTCAGGCGATTCGCTTTCGGCAATCATTGAAGATCCGCAAACATTGAAGACGATTGGTGTTTTACAAAAAATTGAACTGTCAGGTTGTTTAGTAGCATCCTACTTAGAACTTTATACAGTAATTTCAAAAGGTATAAATTACTATTTAAACTAGATCTTCGATGTAGCGGAACTCATGAGTGCGACCTGCGTCTATCATCGTAGATATTTCACGTTTTTAAACACTGAAATATCATTTGAATCAGACGTATTGAAAAACGTTAATCGTGATGATGAACTTTTGAGGTAAAAAAACGGTTAAAAATAATTTTCAATTGCTCATGCATCTAAGTACTAATAAAATATTGGAAAAGTTTGGCAGTTAATGCTTTGAATACATTCATATCCAGTGAATCCATGTTGCTCGCTTGAATTTGTGCGCGCATGCGCCAATATGTAATAACAATATTAGTATAGTATTCAAGCGAATGAGAAGCCAATGAGAATCGGCTGCTAAACGATAAGCAATATTGATCCCTTAGTATTAAAGAAGATTGATATGGTTGATAATAAATTAAGTGTAAAACTCACCTCGTTATTTTACTAGTTTCTAACGGGTTTTAATAACATCGGCAAGTTGAACGTTACCTGGTTCAAGTTCATGCACAAGACACATTCACCGAATGTCTAGACTATTCTGTTTAAGAAAATGTAGGAAGGATAGAGAAATTGCGGAAAGTTTAAACATGGTCAACATTGTTTCTGTAGTTGCAGAGTTTCATTGTCGAAATTACGTAAAAAGCACATCCCGCAATAAAAGCAAAGACTTGGTGGAAGGCGTGACTGAGGTATGTTGCTTATTGTGTTTCGCCATTGGAAAAGATAAAGTAACCAATAAGCGGACTGAAGGCGACATCACTGCGTTACTTGGCAAGGAACATTTCGAAAGTGCAGTGCAAAGCAAGCCATGCAGGTCTTCAACACACGGCTGTACTCGTCACTGTGGTCGTCGGTGTCGCGTCTCATCATGTATTTCCTTTTCCTAACCCGAATTCTTACTAGCCTAGCTAGCAAAAAAAAAAGAAGGCCGATGGTCTTCCGTCTGAAAATTGTGTAATTTGCTGAAATTCCATTCAATGTAAGTATGTGCAGTCACAGGTGCATTATTCAGTAATGTGTAATAAGGTTGCACGTGTACTATAAAAAGCAGCTTGGATGATGCCGCGTGGCGATGACAATAAAAGGATTCTAATTTCACTATCGTTAAGGACAGTTGACATCTTTCTTTCGATCCTTAGACCCAGTGAATCTTTAGAAAATTTTTAAATTTGATGTGTCTATGACGCAATATTCATATCTTTCGGTTAAATTCTTTTTTCATTTTAGATATCCATATTAATAAGAACACATGGATTCAATTTATAAGAGAAAGGACTCTAGATTATCAAGTTGCCAAAGCGTGGAGTGATAGTTTCGTGAACGGGTTTGTGACACACCTAAAATTGTGCTCGAACGACATGCGTTGAGGACTGCGACTAAACGTTCTCGATGAGCTTAGAGAGACTCTGGGTCGTTTCGGGGAGCGTGACCTGTCAATGTGCTCCGTGAACACGGCAATAACTCTGCGGCGCTCTTCTACGTCACTAGTTTTACTTTCCGCCTGCTTTAGTTCGTCTCGTTCAAAGATCGGTTTAGATCCTTCTCCTATCGTAATCATTCACTGGTATTAGTAATGCTTTGAAATGATTATTAATTCTTCGTACAATAAGTAACGAAGCAAATGTATATACTGTAAAAGGACTTTCATATTTAATAAAAGCTTCTGTACTAAATTTGTCTGACCAATTATTAATAATTGCCCATTTTGCTTTTATCTCATCTTCCTTTCTCTCATATTTAGTCTTTGTTCAGGCAAGACAATTATTCATTCTCACTGTGTTCAACGAATTATTTCGAAATACGGAGTTATGTTGTATAACGACGGGAAAACATAAATATACAGAAATTATAAGCAATCTCCCGTTTCAAATAGCTATTTGCATTAGTTGGAAAGAGAGAGAGAGAAAGCTGTAAATATTAGCTATTAAATTTATTGAATCAAAAAATATTTAATTAACCTTTTGGTTGAGTAACTTGTATGCTCTGATTTTGCGCGAAAATACGTATGTTAGATATATTATATCATCAGTTTTCAAGAAGTTTTAAGTTGTTTAAATATTTACTGTTTCTATTTTGCGAATTGTCTTATTTCTTTCTTAGGTCTCTTTCAAAAATCTGATCGTGTTATGATCGCCGGTAAATATCCCTTAATGTCAAATTATTTATATTTAATATCTTCAGTGAATAGCATGTTTGATCTTCCAATCGTTATATCTTCCAGACGTTAATAATCTTCCAGTTGTTGTTTTAGAATATTACAATAGATGTTAACATGATTATACTTCAATGAAACTCTACAAGAAGTAATGATAGTGCATGCAAAGCTGACAATCCAAATAATTTAAAAATGGAGAATAAAGAATTTTTTAATAAAAAATAAAAGGTCCATAGGAGAACAAAAAGGTAACATTCTGTGTAAAGTAATGTTTGACTCGATGGATCTAAGGAAGTTTAATATAACTTTTTCAAAATTTAGTTTGTAGTAATAGATGCAATTAGGAAGCGAGGACAAGCAAATATACATAATGTGCAAAATGGTGAAAGCAAAAATATGCTATTATAAAGGATAACTAGAGCTTACACCCATTGTGTTATAGGCACAAATTCTGTTCCAATTGTGTGGTTCCGTGTAAGCTAAATCCTAAGCGGAAAAGAATATTCTTGATTAAACATCTATACCATCTTCAACTGTTGAATTTAATTCTTCCATAGAGGATTCCATAGTAGTTTATCTTCCTTGGTTGTTGCTGATCATGGGATTTGGGTATACTATACTTTTTTTTTTACAAAATTCCTTCAACTATAATAGAAATATGTTCAAGATAGAATTGACTTAATTATGAGCATGTTTTTAACAAAGATTATATTGTAAATGTAAAACATTTCTCTTGACATGCTACATCTTCGGTGCTGCCATTTATATATCCAAATTTTGTTATTATAATGAATTCAGGAAAATCAAAAAATTAAAGAAAAATATAGGGGGAAAAAATGATCACATTACCCTCTCGCCTTTTCAATGTGATATCCTCAGGATTCAATATGTCACGTTGCAGTTCTTTAATAATAACTTCCGTTGATGGTAAGTTTCGTTGAATATTGACCTTTATACACTTTAATTGTATAGCACTGATACATGTACCTTCAGGGCCCTGGAATAAAGATCTATTCCCATTTGGAGATTCTAGTCTGAGGAAAGTAAAATATTTCACCTTATCAAAATACAAATTATGAAACATTTTTTTCTGAATACTTATACTTACTTTTCAGACATGATTGTAGTTTTTGGTGGTGTTTGTGGTTTGTCTGACTTAGGCAAACTATGTAACGATTGGCTTTTATCATTTTTAATATTTCTACTAGAGCCAGCCTGCGATACAGACGTATCCCGCTCAGAATCCGCTAGTTCTTTCTCACGAGCTCTTTGAATCTCGTATCGAAGAATCATTTTCTCTTTGTATAATTCATGCATCCTTTCTTCTTCTTGCTGTCTTAACCATCTACGTCTGCGGTCTTCGCGTTCTTCTTCCATTTTTCTTCTAACACGAGAATCGCGATCTAGATATTTTCGCCGTTTATCCGATCTATGATCGCAAGATGAGTTGCGTCCCATTTCTAAATACTAATATCGAATTCTTCTAGTACATTAAAGAAGTCTGTTACACTACACTTTTCACATGAAATCACTTAGCTGCACTTAGCAAACTGAACAGAACTACTAGTTGCCGTCTGTGGCGTCCTTTAGCAATTGGCATCACATGGCGTCTGATGGCGTCCAATGGCGTCCAATGGCATCTATTACTGTCCTTGCTACTGTGTATATAGCGTCTATGCGCGTCATGACCAGTCATGACTCGATGATCACTGACGGTCACAGGATGGCCGGCAGATGGGCCTGAAGACGCACGTGGTGGATTGCTGAATATAGGCGATATTACATATTATACTCAATTGCAGTTTGATCAAACCGAGAGGCCATCTTCATCCGCTCTTCAAGATAATAGAATCCCCTGAATTGTTGATCTGATATCAACAAATATTCCGAGTGCTCTCGACCGACCGTGAGAGCAGCGATGCATCATAATGACTGATAATGACTGACAGTATTGCACTGCTAAAGAGCTTCCATATCATAAACCTCACAAACTTTGAATAGGTAGTGTCACTTGCAATCAGTAATGACTGGCTGACAGGAAATGTGACATTTTAAAACCCGATCCGATCATTTATTCTATAACTGTTAGGTAGTATCCGATAAACCAACCCTGTAAATATCTAATGTAGAGTAATTTGATGGACGCGAGGGATCAGGACAGATGAGGACGAGAGAAGAATATTCATAAACAAAGGCATGTAGAAGGTTGCATGTCTTGTGCAGCAGGAAGAAGATAAGCTGGTGAAAGCTGGTGGTGCGAGGGCTTATCCGCGCTAATCCGTCGAACGAATAGTACGAAGACACGGCGAAGAGAATTCGATCAGCGCAGTGAGTCGCACATAGTCGCATCGTTGAAGTTGCTTTAGAGCAGTGCAAAATTGTCCAAAACTGAGCGGAGGAGAAAATTAGTAAGTAGCACTGAGTGAGTATCACTTATTGCTGCTGTTGTAGATGTGTGGGTTCAATCACAGCAGCAGCAGAAAGAGGTAGGGGGTTGGGTGGTGGCTCCCAGAATCATAGGAGGTCAGAATAGGTTAAGGTATACAACCGATGTCATCGGTGCTGATTTTGTCGACGGCGTCACAGCCAGTCGATACTCGAAATAGCAAGTCTAAGAAAATGTAAGTGAAGGCTAGACTAAAGCGCAACTGAGAGCAGAGATGTGTGAAAAACCGCGACTGAACGAAGTGTAAGAATTTTATCTGCTTCTTTTATTTGCTTGCGTCTTAATGAATTCGGTGAAGAAGTCTGATGAATTTTCTTCAAGCGATACCAGTGTTGACTAATTCGTCAAACTTGATTGCTCGTTAATCAAGAAGTACACTCTGCGTTATTTCAATCGCTCCAATAATTCGCTTGTGAGTTCGTTGGATGTAAGTTTCAGAAAGAAATCAGTTAGAAAATTCGTAAAGCGAATGTGTCATACTATTGAAGCTAATTAACCGAGTAATTGGATTCAAGCTTAAACATTTACAGTGTGGAAGTTTTAGACGTCATCCGTCCAATCGCTAACAAACGTGAGTTATATCTTTGAACATAGCTTCAATTCATTTATTTATAGATTTCTGCTGTTGAAAGATTCATTGTAAGTCAAAAAGCGAGTGTGTGCAAGCGGTTTTGCATGTGACTACGTGTTCTCTGTCCTATCTGTTTTTTAACCTGAGCCGTTTACCCATGTAGATTTTATAAAAGTTTTTAAATATAATGTATAGTACAAGCGAAAACTTTATGTTATTTTTCTTTTAGAATTCCAGAATGTCGCAAAAGAGTAGTAACAAAATGTTAAATCAGCTGTCATCACTGCTGCCTGACGATAGACCAGTAACTGCCATTACGATTGTTGAAGATATTGAGAAATGCCCATCAAATTTCACAGCTGTAAGAAATTTTGGTATAATCCTCCTATAATTTTATGTATTTCTTTTTCTTGTGTGCGAACGATTGTATTAGGTATCAAGGACATATGATCAGGACTCTGATGCAGATTTGTGGAGGGAAAGTGGATTGTTTATTAAAAAAAAGGGTAGATATATTTGTATTTCCAAGACTGAGGGTGTACCACATTGTGTGGTTGATGATATTGTGATTATCAGTGAGAGAGACAATCCACCCGAAGGGTTTTGCTTGATTGCTCGTACAGTTGATTCAGGTATATAACTGACTGCTTTATTAATTGTTGGTTATATTTTTCTATTTTATGTAAATAATATTATAAGTGGTACATTATAGCACAGAGAGCCTGGAGAAAGAGACAACTGTGTTACAAAGTTACAAACAGGGATTCTTGTGCTAAAGCGATAACAGATATTATTGTATGCAGTCGTATTAAAAAAGCTCCTGCAGGTTTCATGTATGCAGGGTAAGTTATTTTTATTAGGAAAACACAATTATACAAATAGAGTAATATAGCACCATTATGTTTTATTACATTAAATATTTCAGTGAAATAAATGGTGTAATAATATGTTATAAGGCTGGGCCACTTACCAATAGTAACCCAAGTTTGCAGTCCTATGCAAATATAAAGTGAGTTTATGCTTGTTAAAAGCAGTGTGATCGTAGTGCGATAGTTTTGCATTCATTTATTATGTTCTTTTTTGTTTTCAGTTTGTTTCAAAATATGTCACCGAATCCCTCAAATGGAACTCCTAGCAGGATACCGCCAGAGAGGCCTCCAAAACCAAAATTTGCTCCAAAGCCTCCTAATGGTATTTATCCACAGATTAGTCAAGCGAATGTAGGAAAAATAGATGTCGAGGAGTCAAATGATCAAGATTACGAGGTATTGAGTCCAAGTGCTCGTATAAAACCGACAAGACCAGCTCCTCGACCACCTGTTTCAATGCTTCCCAGTTCTCTGCCGATTTATGGTACACTGCCAGGATCATCCGATCTCGATGGAGTTCCTTTCGTTTTAAACGATAATCTTAGTTTACACGCTGATTCGACAATCGTAAGTAAAATAATTTAAATTTTTGACCGAATGTATTGCTTTTAACGTTGTATGTAAGTCTAACAAATATTGTTCTTCCCTTGATAGAATAAGCTTCCTGTGATAAAAATTCGATCGCAAAAGGAGCTGGATCAGGACGTAAGTTACCAATTATTTTTCTTGTCAAAAGATTTATACAAAATGGAAAGCAATAGTTGCAAATGGGCAATATTACATTTTTCTACTCAGGAATGTAATATAGTAGAATCTCGATTATCTTCGTACTTCCGTAATCTGTGACCCCTTTTCACTGATAAAAACTTATGGAAATATCGTCTAAGGCGAAGCATATTGCCACACATCCGTATTTCTTACAATTGCCAGCATTCAATCACGTTTGACACAATTGTGTCCGTACAATAGATTAGTATGCGCGACCAGTATAACCTCGATTATTTTCATAGTCTTCCCGAGCAAAGAAGAAAATCAAGCTTCTGCTGTACTTGTACAAAGCAGAAATCTTATAAATATTTTAAAAAATCAGTAAGAAAATCGTGATATTAGTGACAGTTATCTCTTATCTTGTTTAACAAGTTTCCTGAAATTAACCATATGATCTTCGACTACTCTTGCTTGCAGTATTTCTACGATTTTCGAGCCGAGCGGGAGACTTGAAGAGGATAAACGGATTTAGTGGATTCAGCAGTTACTGCGCGATGTCCAAAGGTTCACAAGGCGTCTTGGCAACAAGATACATGTATATCGTATCATTAATATAAATCTAGCCACGAGAGTAATAGAGTGCCTGAGTGAGTGATTTATACTAACCTATAAGTAAATAATGTATATGTTCAATAGTGAGACGTACGAATTATCGATGTAATCGAACTAACGTATCTACAATGTATATCTTCCCTCTGCCAATTCTCATTCACTTTATATTAGTGACAACTAATATTGTATTTTTATAGACTTCTGTAGAACAACTGTATGTACCTATAATACTAGATGATATACATGTTCATACAAAACATTTCAGACTATTTGATTAATATGAGTAAATTTATCTACTCTTACCTACCATGTACTATCGACTCTTACTAGTGTTGATACATCTGAGTAAATTAATCATACTTTTCATCTATTTTTCTATAGGTTTATAATATTTATTTCATCGTGGCATACTTCATAATATTGGTTCAAATAAACTATGAGCGCTCTTTGTAATCTAAAATAATGAGAAAAATTTATATATGAATTTTCTCGTATCTTTTAAGATTTATGCTCTGCGAGAGGATCTATATAATGATAATTTATACAAAATCTGGATTTTTAGTTTATAGCCATTCCGTTGTTTTACTGGTAGGGGCAAAACATTAAACATGGGTGATTATTATTATGGATTTATTCTAAATTCACTACTTGTACTACAAACTTGGCCTTGTTTCTCGCTTATATCGGAAAAATAAAGAAGCATTGATTCTCGCAATACTTGCAGAGAATTCTTAAATATCACAGAGGTAAGTTTGTACAGACAGGCATGGGAACTTTTTCGACCGGTCATCCTATGCTGCTCCAAAGTGATGGAATCGGTGCTCGTGTGTATTGACGAATAAAGGTAAATTATAATATAAAGTGACACTATACGTTTCGCGGGCTATCCAAGAGATGGCACTATTCAGATTATGTAGAAGTTCCTTACCCAACCTGTCTTATCGATGTCTAAAGCAGTTCATAGTTGTATTATGGCAAAACGACAGGATAATAATTTATGTGGATTAACTATTAACTAATATTCTTTGATCTTCATTGAAATCGAATAGAAAAATGGCTTCAGAAGAACATAAGGTTTTAGCAGACTTTATAAAAAATACTCATAGTAACTTGCGAAAGGAATCACAAATTCATGGAGCAACTGTAGCATGGAAAAAACACGTGGAACAAAAAGAAATTTTGCTGGTAATATTTCCATTTGAACATCTGACTCTATGATGTAAATGGTATTGCTCTTTTTCTTATTACAGAAATATGCAGTTTCAATGCAACAGCTTGCGACAAAATATTGGGCTGAGAATGTTGCAGATCCAAACAAGCAATTACAATGTAGAATACAATGGATAAAGAAGCAGTGCATAGAATATTTCTTTAATGGAGGCAGGGAACGATATCAGAAGAGGGAATTGGATATTGAACTTAAATTAACTGCAATAATATCAAAGAAAAAAGATAGATGCTCATTAAATATGGAAAAATTATTCTTACTTGATGTTGGGAGTTGTTACAGCCCTTTTGAGGATATGGATCAGTTCGATGTAACAGCAATAGATTTAATTCCATATTCACAGAATGTATTACAGTGTGATTTCTTAAACTTGAACATCAGAGAGAACAAAATTATTAATGAGGAAACAAAGACTGTAACAGAGTTACCCATGAATTTCTTTGATGTTGTAATATTTTCCTTATTTTTGGAGTACTTACCATGTCCCAAACAAAGATATCTTTGCTGTGAAAAAGCATACAAATTGTTAAAAGCTGGTGGAATTCTTTTAATTGTAACACCAGACTCGAAACATGTTGGTGCCAACGCTAAAATAATGAAATCTTGGAGATTTGTTCTGGCTAACCTTGGTTTTATGAGAATAAAGTATGAGAAATTGTCTCACATGCATTGTTTGATATTCAGAAAATGCTTTTCTCAGGATGTTGCTAGGAGATGGATTCAATTGCAACAGCTGCCTAAAAATGATATATTATTTCAGTCTGAATGCATGTTACACATACCTCAAGACTTTCAAGAAAGCTGTACGCTGAATGAATACCATAAACCTGATAGATCGGTAAATGATTGTAATGATACAGCAATTATGTTTGAAGAATTACCAGCTGTGTAATATCAAAATATATTGTTGCAGTAAAATATTCTGATGAAAACCTAATCTTGCCATGTTTTTCAAATTTTCCGCCTTGCATATAAATTGTATGTACAGTAGATTTGATAGATAAAAGCCGTTTTGCTTATACGGCAAAAATCACACACTTCTCTTAAATTCACTATGCTATTGGAGAATTCTGTTAGAACCAACCAATAAGATGTCGGCTTTTAACGAATTTACAATTATATATTTAAACTGAGCGTTATTGAAACTATTTAATTGTTTATTTATAATCTAAATATTTTGACTTGTTTTGTTCAGATTAATTTGTAATTCTTTGTCGAATTAAATTACAAACTTTTCATTTTCAATGAAATTGACTCTGCAATTCAGTTTTGATTTCCGGCTGCCATTTTAAGAAGTCTTTCCTGTTGCTTACTCACGAGGGAGTACATCAGGTGAGGTCAATTTCTAAAGTACTTTAATTTTCCTACATTCTCAGAGAAATATTGGACATTAAACGAATACTGTTGATTTTGTGTGATTGATTGTAACGATATTCAGTACATAATTCTTTTTTTTTTCCTCAAAAGTAAACCTAACTTGTTCTACCACGTGTACACGCTCAACTGACGTGCATATTGCATGTTAATCTAGCTTTCATTATTCTGAATCAATCATAGGAAAATTTGTCTCTGAGCCTAAGGATAGTTGAGCATTTACAAGCACTGGTCGATAATAGCATTTTTATTCTTTTAGACGTTCAAGATGTCCTCCCATTTAAACTGGATGATCATTCGCAACAACAACGCGTTTCTCCTGAAGAAACGTAATATCAACAAACCATTTTCTACGGTACGTATTCAGTCGATGAACTAACCGTAATACTTACATGTGAATTTGTAAGAATCAAATTGAATCGTCTAACGAAATTTTAGGAACCCAGCAACCTGACTAACTTGAGTAGCTTCAGGTATTCTGGTCTCGTTCACCGCAAGAGCGTGGGAATCGTTGATACTCCTGATAAAAAAGGATTCACGGTTGTTTATAAGAAAGCTAAGGCTGTTAATAAGCCGGCAAAGGCCACTGTTAGACGTACCATGAAGGCTGGTGCTCGCCGCTCTTTGCACAACTTGCGAAGGCTTCTTACTGCCAACAAATATCGCGTGGACCTTAACAAGGTATACTTTAAAATTGTTGTTTTTTTATTCCTAATATAATTTAAACTTAAATCTTAAATGATCTATGTAAATTTCTATATAAAAAATTTGATTTCTGCTAAATGATGACACATAGCCACCAAGATCGATGAATGCCATGATTATATATTTGCTATCTGAAGCATGATTGTCTTTCAAGTATTCGATACTGCTGCGATAAGGATAGAACTAATATTATTAATGTTATTTTACAGGCTGCACTTCGCAGAGCAAGTGCTGTTTTGCGATCTCAGAAACCTTTGCCTGCTAAGAAAGTACGAGCAACAAAGAAGGCCGATTAATCTGTGTATCTCAATAAAAAAAAAGGGAAAATATGCTAGTTTACTTTTTTATAAATTCCATTACTACCAAATCTAATTCCAATGTCTGTTCTAAATACAATTAGGGAAATGATTCAATGAAGTCCTGGAACTATAACATACTATTCCAATTTGAAATCAAAGATAGCCTCAAGATCTTTTGTTTCTGATTTTCATATCCTGTCTTTTGAGATTTATGCTTGCGCAGGTATTTTCCAATTTTTATTCACAACTGCTATGTGTGAAATTATGCACTGTTGCGATATTTACAATCAACCGCTCTGACTCTCATATATCGTTTTTAACTCACTGTATGTACAGTACTAGAATGCAATAGAAATAGATTATACACATTTTCTCTAATATTATTGGCGAAATATTAGGAAATTTGATCTTAGTACACAAAGAGTGCAGTGAGTTGAAAGCGGTAACCCAAGGGGCGGTTTCCTATGGGTTGATTGAAATAGCGTCATAATGAAACATAACCTAACCTGAACTAGTCGCGTGTTATGCTACGGCGTTTAGCGTTCTTAGAAGTTTTGCAAGGCGGCACATTATAAGATTGCAATAGTTTAATCGGTGACAATTTGTAGATACCAACAGTTATCCTCCTGGTGCAAAGAAACTGTGTTCTCGCGGATGGCTCAGGAAATCCAAACAATGTCGAAGATAATTGAGCCGCTGAAAAAGCTGTGTGTCAACAAAAGGTTGAGATATCATGAAAATGAGCGAATGGCTTTGAATAATAATAAGGAATTGACCATAACGCTGGAAGAATCCCTTCACAAATTACCTGACGAAAACTACATACTCTTCGTCTGCGGCACGCAGACGTAAGTCTTCACTTGCTTTTATTCTTCTAATATAAACATTTTCTTATCGATTATAATTTTCATGTAAAAGCGACCCCGAATTTCGGATTGGAGTGGCATTGTCCAATTACACGTGTATTGTCTATTCTGTTGGAGAAGCCTTGACACAGGTAGCCACTTTGAATCACAATCAAGCTCCCATCGTGGGTGTAAAATTCAGTCCCACATCCAGGAACATCTTTTACGTGGCTTCACGCAATGGCTTTATTACAGCCTGTGATCTTCGAGCTAGAGGAAAGGTTGTAATGGAATTTAAAGGTAAGGCTTAGAAAGTGTCAAGTCTAAGTCAAGCCAATTAAGTTTCTAATACACAAAAGAATTTGAATATTTTTATCAATTTAGATAGTACAGAGGATGGCAAGATAAAACCATTGGCAAGTTTTGATCTGAACTGCAACGAAAGGCTTTTGGCTGGTGGTACTGAACATATTGGAGGGGATGCATTTATTCTTTTCTGGGATATCAGAATGGGAAACAAGTGTGACAGAACAAGTCTCTTAGGTGGATATTGGGAATCGCATCTGGAAGATGTTACCTGTTTAACTTTCCATCCAAATCAGTCAGATGTTTTAGCATCTGGCAGTACTGACGGTCTGATTAACATTTTTGATATCAGTCAATCTACCGAAGACAGTGCATTAAATTACTCCTTGAATACAGAATCCTCTGTGGTGAGTGTTACAGTAAGCAATATTTATAAATTTGAAATAAAACTATATCCAACTTTCCCACTTCTACTTTGAATGAAAGGACAGAATTGGCTGGCTGGATAAAGGCAACCTATGGTGCACCACTCATACACATTCGCTGCAATTGTGGGAGTGCGATGCTGCAACTCCACACTTGAGTTTCGATAGAAAGTATTTTGGGTTGTCTCAGGTTCGTTGAGGAAAAGTGAAGAAAGAAAATGGTAAAAATATCCTTCAACCTGTAAGAAAATCATTTTTTACAGCACGAAGATCCTGATAATCAGTATGTGGTGAGGATGCACAAGTCGGATGTATTAGGAGAGAAACCTTTCCTGTTGGCAGGCTCTTGTAGTGCCAAAGGGTAAATATATGACCTATGTCTACTAATGTAAAAAATATTTGTGTGGTGGAACCCATGGGAATTTCGAGAATTTTAGAACCGAACTTTGTACGGATAATGGTAATTATTTTTCCATTGATTCGGGAGTCAATCAAATAAACATTGCATTTATATTCCTCGTTACTCTTCGCACATGCTATATAAAAAGAAGAGCCTCGTGCGCACCTGTATCTACATTTAGTTAGATAAGATAGAAGTGTTGGAAGGCAGGGGCCGGGAAGGAAGGGAGCTTACACAAGAATAATAGAAAATGTAACGTGTTGCATATATTGTTTTTCAAAATATTAATATTACTGATTAACTACCTAGATCGACTCTCCGTTGCATGACCGTGGTGGACAATCATCTGGAGACGTTGTACGATATGCCGGAAAACAAACAGCTTGTGCGTGATAGTTGGTTGCACGAAAAGGTATTTAAAGGACAAGACACTAAAGTTCGTTAAACGTAATGGACTGAAAATGATAATGATAAATACACACACACATATATAATTTTATTTCTAGAGTGGCTGTTTAGTAACCGGAGGCGAGAATGCTCTCATAAATGTATGGCGACAAGTCGAATTATCGTCGACGAGTCGAGACAGATCGGATCAGAAATTATTGCAGAAAATGTCAACGAATAAGATACGTGACAAATTACACAGACCAAAGCCATACTGAAGGAAATTGGGGAAGAAATGTATGTGAAACAGAAACTAAAAAAAAAATTAATTCTAATATTGATCCATTGATAAATATTAAATCATATGAATTCGATAAATTTTTATAATTAAATAATAAAATAATAAAAATCCGTAATGAAACTTTTCCATTCATATTCTCATTGAATCATAAATCATTTTAACGAGAGTCTTCGTTCTTAATCCTTTATTATCATCATATTCTTCTTTAATACAATAACAGTTGTATGTACATGCATAATAAATAAATATGATTCTTCCTTTCTTGTGGGGGTTTTGGCCAACCTGTTTTTCGTTTCAGGATTTAATGATGGAACACGACATGGGAAACAGTGAGCGAGTCCGGAAGTACGTAGCCGGAAATGCTAGGAAGAATATCGAACAACGATTGGACTCGGGTCTGATTTAAAGTAAAATAAAGTGAAAAAAGGTATAAAAAAATGAGAAACCCATTTTGTATAAATGAAAATGGGAAAACTGAGTCTAACAAACGGTGATCTTACTGAATAGCGAAGAGGTTACACAACCTGGGGAATGGAATGGACAATATTTAAACACGCAACAGTATCTTACTAGACAGGACTTATGTTATTTTACTCTCTAACGATACACCCTATGATAACGAGGATAAAGATTTTCAAAAATCTTCTTTTTCTTTGTTAATGTCATCACACATATATATCGAATGAGTAATACGAAGCTTCAGTACGATAGGAGAAGAATCAGAGAATCCAGGGGTTCTAATAATTGAGATTACCGATGAACGATAAGAGAATAACGAATAAATCAAGGAATGGGAAAGAGAAATCGTAGAAAAATAAAAAAAGAACGGGGAAGAAGAAAATTGTCAAAAGACAGAGAAAAAGACGACAAGGAACAAGAGGAGTACCGTAGAAGATAACTGCTACACGGAGCAACAAGAAGAAATAATTAAAAGCCAAGAAAATAAAAGAGTAAGTGACAGAGGTAACGAACGTGCGTGTTTCTCTGCGCAGCACGAGCAAAACGGTAACATTTCGCGACGGAAGAGACTTATCTTCGAGATAAAAATATATGTATATAATATAATAGTAAAATAGTAATAAAAGACAGACGAAAGATTTAGCGTTGTCGTATGTGTAATAATTGAAAAGAGAATAAAAGTAATGATCGAGGCACGCACTGTTTCCTGGCAATAAAGTAACCCAAGGAAGAACACGAGCGTGGTTGGGCAATCGGGCAATTCGCAATCAATCGAGAGCTCGGTGCCCGAAACTCCTGAAGAAGCAGGGAGGTCATACGTGGAGCCCAATATTATTACTAAAATATTAGTATTATTATACCATGGAATACCATATAATAGTCGTACTTAATTTTTAAAATAGTGGAGCCGATCGATACAGCCAGTATCACAATTATAACGATAGTCATATAGCATATATACATATACTTATATGCTCATATATATTTGTATATGTATATATATAGATTTCTCTTTAGAGTAAATTAGTACAGAGTAAACGTACAAAAATACTTCCCGCGATATCACGCGGGGACGTATAGTAATGAATATCGCTGGAGAGTATTTGGAAACGACACCGCGCACTCACTCTCACTCTCACTCTCACTCTCTCTCTCTCTCTCTCTCTCGCTCTCTCACGCGCTCCCTCTCTCTCTCTCTCCCTCTGTATACTAATACATTTTCATCGCGCCACATTCTAACTCCACTCATTAAGCTGTTCTCAAATAATCAGACCAGCTAACAACTTGGCCACGGAGACGCCAACTCTGACAGTCGATAACGCAAAGATAATTTTGATAATAGATAGACTGTATAAGACACGGTGACGTTTCGCTTGCTCTCTTACACGAGACAAACATAGGCCGTTGTACTACTTCTTAAAGCTAAACGTCAACTGTTTCTTTCAAGTGATCGTTCGAAGCACTCTGGGGGTTTCACGCGCCAAACTACTTTTACATACTTTTTCTTCCCACAATCTTTTTCTCTTTTTCCTTCGCTTCTGCTACTTCTCCACGCGAGATCATCCCATTTTGGACTTCAAATCCACTAGCTCGGGCAGCCAATTCTCGTATTTCTTTCTTCCTCTTCGCCTCCCCTTCGCCACTTTAATCATCATTACTTTTCGTATTTGGGAACTATCCTACGAATAGGCAACCAATGAGTTTTCTTTTCTCATTATGCTTTTATCTTTTTTGTTCTTTTACTCCTCCCTCCCTCCCCCCATTCCAATTCAATTTCATCTTATTTATACATATATAATTTATACTTCATTTGTAGTTTATTCTCTTGAGTGCATTGCAGCGGACACCGGTAGGCTAGTAACAGTTCAATAAAATATCCACGATCATTATTAGTACTAGTTATTAGAATTAATATTATTACTTGTTTCTTTCTTTTTGTTTGCATGAGTAAATGCATTCGTACACAACGCGTAATGCTATACACGAACGGCCAATGTCAATGAGTTCGACTCGCACAAAAAAAGTACTTCAATTTTTGTCACAGAAATACGACGGGATATTTTTACTTTTTATTCTTATCTTTTTCTTGGGTGGGAACAAACTTTCTCGCGACTCCCATTCGCTCTCTCTCTCTCTTCCTCTCTCACTGCGCACCTGCCTCTTTGGCTTATCTCTCCCTTTTCTTTATTTCTGTTCTCTTCTTTTCTCTCGCCACACGCACTCGCAATATTTATTCGCATTCACGCACGAGGAAGAATAATACGGTTAAAGGGTCTATTGTCACCACGATCGATTGAGAGAAGCTTATTAGCTATACGTATATTAACATCATCATTATTATTTGTAATCTTATTCTTTTTTTTTTTAATTATTTTGTTATTCGGTAAAAGCCTCCTCACCACACGCGCTTCACCTCAATTCTTTCGACCGACCATCTCTTTTAATAAAGATTTTTCTTTTATTTTACTTCCGGTTCTTTCCAAATTGCCTTAAGGAGATTCGGCGATAATAAATTATCCAAGATAAAATTCTGCATTTGGTATATATATATTAGACAAAAACAAAATCTTCGCCTGTGCAAAATTTGAATATAGCACCTAAAAGTATCAATATATAGATATATTCAACCTATAAAAATGAATAAGGTTAAAATTCAATATCTCCATTTTTGTACGCTAAAACGTAATACATTTTCACTCGTTTAGTTTTCAACCAAAAATTTTGGAATGTTTTTACTCCCTTTTTAATTCGTGTTTCCCTATTACTATTATGATTATCATTGCCGAACCTCCTTAATATTTAGTCACGACTCCTACCACTCTATCTTCCTTCCTTTTTTGTCTTTCATCTTATTTCTTAAGGATTTTTGTATTATATCACGGCTACAGCGAGAACACGAAGAAGCTTAACGCAGTGAACAAAAATTATTAAATATGATTCTTTTTCGTCACGAGAAAACGAAAACTATCAACACCGAAGCAAATAGAATTCAATTCCATGATATTGGAATTATTTATTTATTTATCTATTATTTAACGTATACTTGAGCTTCAAATAAGGTACGTATCCGCTTTCTACCTTTACTTATTATGTTTCTTATTCTTTTTTCATGTCTCACATGTTCGTGAAATTTATTCGTTATTCTTAATTATCAATGAAACGATCTAATGTCAATAGATTTTCTCCTTGTGTCCTTATCATTGCCTGTTTATTTTTCCCAGCTCTCCGATTTCGCTAATTTATCCTTTCGACCGAAAGGCAATAGATAACGATCAAGGACATTAATAACGAAGTCATTTAACGATTTACAATGGACAATGAGACAACCGGCGGACCCATAAAACATTTTTCGATGCGAATAATAACGATAACGAAGAATGCTGCATATAAAAATTTTTTGTACGCATATTCGAATATATATTCCTCGAAAAGAATTGAAAATTTTAAAAGGAGAAAAATAAAGTAAAAAACACTTTGACGGAGTACAGGCGCCAAAAATACAGTATAAAACCGGAAATAACGGGCAGCAATGTATACCGGAAACGCCAGAATGAGGTGTACGCAAGAATGATGATAACAATGAAAATAAAAATACAGAAAAGACAGACGACTTTTGATTGGCACAGCAGTTGCGGATTCTTAAAGGCGTAAACTGGTGGAAACGAGAGGAAAAAACGCAATATTATACGTATGCGTAATTCATCCATAAATTTCCTACTCTCTCTCTCACACACACAAAAACACACACGCAGCCATCCACACACACACACACACACACACACACACAGGGAGAATAAAATATAATCTATAATGAAACCCCTCGATAGTCTATCGCCGAGTCCCGATCACCAGTCCTTTAACTATAGAAGGGATCAGCTGTACCCAGTTCAAGGGGCGGACGAGCATGCTAAAATATTTTTAAATTGCTTTACGGTATAAGAATACTTATAACCGATATATCTCTATAACATATATATATACACATAGACCACACGCATGTACAGGCGTACGCGTCGCGCGAAAGTGCGTATGAAAACATGTCTTAAGGAGCCGCACGTTTGTCACACGGTGTTATTATTGTTATAATAATTAGCGTCATTGTCGTGATTATCATTATTAAATCGGAATAAGATTCCGGTGATTTTCAACGCACTTTCGCCTCAGCGTTAAAATATATTCATGTAGTATTGTATTATAGTCTATATGTCCATTAAACGCTAGCAAACGGCAACAAAGTATCTACCGCTTCTTTTCACTCTCCCTTTCTCTCCTTTTTATTTTTTTCGCCTCAAAAGACCCGTCTAAAATCTCATATCTAGAACTGTCAGTCGGCGTAATATCATAATAATATTAACGAACGAAGAGTCAACAAGATCTAGCTACCCCTCTCTTCCTTCTCCTCCATCTCCTCCCACGCCGCAAATCCCTACCGCCGTTCTCTGTCTAACTGTTATCGTGTATGCGACTCTCGGGGAAGCCGTTTACCGTTTAAATACTTCACTAATAGAATTTCTTTTAGCTTCTCTATTTCCATCCTCCTTACAATCAATTGGCTCATTGGTTTTTACTTTTTATTTATGGAAGAGTATTCGTCATCCGACACGGAACAGGACGCGTGTCTGATACTCCTGATTGGCTAAAAATATTCTCATTCGTATCCTAAGGTATCTTCGACTCCTTCTCTTTTTTGGTATTTGTCATATTGACATCACTTTTGGCTTATATTGTCAACAGATAATCCAAGCAAGAGCAAAAGAGACCTCAAGATTTATTGCCATACGATTGACAACTATTGTCGTCTAATTTCGCAGTTGAATTGCGACATTTATTAATTTACATATTTTTCCTCTCGGTTACGCCTTCGTCTCGTTGTTGCCTATATGCTTAACGCGCTCAAATCGCATTGGACTTAGTGATAATTACAGTATAACGCTTGTTTTTAGTGCATTTCTACACCGAAGAAGAGGGTCACGGTATATAGAAGGAAATATACACGTATTATGCACATTCTATAGGTTTATCAGTTAGGGTTGGAATGATTTGAAATTGGAATTTCTGACGTTATTTATTCCCCCCCCCTTTTCTTTCTCTTTCTCTTTTTCTTTCTCTCTCGCCTCTTTCCCTAAATTCCATACTTTTTCCTCCACCGCCTCACCGACCTTCTCACTGCTTGCTCTGCTAGCAGCAAGTAAATGTCCAGAGTCAGAATGACTTGACACGGTTTCGCCGTTGAGATTCACGCGATTGGCTACGCGACGTAGACGGCGTCGTTGTCGGCGTCGACGACGCCGTCGAACGCGAAGGACGGGAGTATTTGCGACCGAATCGATAGAAAAAACGTCAGAAGAATATCACCTCTTCTTCTTGGGGCGGCTGCTGTTGTTGTTGCTGTTGCTGATGCTGATGGTGCTGGTGGTGCTGTTGTTGCTGCAGTTGAGCGAGTTGTTGCTGTTGCTGGTGATGGCGTTGATGATGAGACGGTGATCGCGAGATCCTTAGTGACTTATTAGGCGGATGAGTTTGGCTGTTGTGGTTCTGGTGGTTTCCAAAATCCGATGAGAATATTGAGCTCGTCACTATGGCTGGGCTACTTTCGGTTCTTGAGTGACGATCCGGACTATTGTTGCTTGCAGAGTTGCTCCTGTTTATCGTGGATTATTAAAAAGTATTAAGCATCTGCTGATTTTAATTTCTCCTGTTAGCGTTTACTCTTTTTGATATTTCTGAGTAGAATTTTTTTGCAATTATTGTTATACGATTTTATACTAGCCAGATGACGATTATTAACAAGGAGAAAAGTAGGCAAAGCAAATATATTTTTATACTTTACCTGCTGTTGCTGTTATTGCTACCGCTGGCCAGTTTTAGCGGCAGTTGTTGCTTGACAGGTGGTAAACTGCTTTGAACCTTCTGTTGATTAGTGGCACTAATCAAATTCATTGGAATACGCTTGCCCTCTATCTGGGCCTTTCTTGACTGCGCGGTGTCCTGAATGGCATGAGAGATATGCACTGGTGCAGGACCTGCTGTAGATGGAGCCAATAGAGAAACACCTTGACGTTCAAGAGCCTCCAATCGCCTAAACAATTGATCACGCTGTTGTGTAACATCGCGTTGTTCAGCAGCCAATTGTTCTCTGCATCTAGCAAGCTCAGCACGTTCTTCGTCCAATTGAGCGCGTTCTTGCTGCGTTGTTGCTCTGAACGCAGCTTTCTCACGGCTGAGCTGATCTTGAAGATTGCGTAATTCCTCCAGCTGTCGATTTGGATTTGGTCGACTTCCGGAAGTCTTGGTCGTGTTCGTGCTGCCCTCTTTGCAAACTGCCAATTGAGCTTGTAGGCTATCAATCGTTGTCATCTGGTTACTAATTATGCACAACAGCGTATAGACATAATGGGACAAGCGTATAGCTGCCAACTGCTGATCTGTATTAATTTCCGGTCCATCCTCTTCCTTAATACCGTCTTCCGGTAGGAATTCTCTTATCTTTGGTAGCGGCACTATTGTATTTACAGTTGTCGAATCTCGCCAGGGATATCGTTCCTGCGTTTAATACACGAATAGAATAATTGAAATTATGCACTCGAGGCTGTTATCAGAAATTTACCTTGTTGTGATCAAAGCCGGCAAATGTTTCTGCTCTACGTGGAACGCATAAAGTTGGGGCGACGTAGGCTTCGCTGTGACGTTCTCCCGCGGAACTCAAGCTTCTTGATAAGGTGGCGCCACCTGTAGTAAACGACAAGGAACTGGCTAATCTCGTGGCTTCCTGAACAGCCACTACAACCTGAAATGTCGTATAGAAGAAATCATAGAGCGAACGGAACGAGTGATTTCAGCTTATTAGGTTTACATTCTGATCCATTCAATAATAAAAAATAAAGTGAAAAGAAACCTCCTGCCAAAGTTGAGCCGAATCAATTCCCTCGTTGCGCACCAATCGTGTGTAATTCGGAAGTGCTTTGTCAGCCTTTTCAGCCTTCTCCGAGTCACTTTCATTTCCACTCCAGAAGCTAGCGGTGTAAAGTAGTCTCAACTGGAGACCCATTTTCTCCTCCAATAGGAGGGCTTGCTCGGTATCTTTCTTCCGTAACTCATCTACCCAATTAGAAAGTCGAGTTTTCGTTTCAAAGTTTCGACGAGCGCTTTTGGAAGAAACGGATAAATCAAAGGGGGACATACCGACTATGCTGAGGATATGCGACTGCTTGGCTTCGGCAATGCGCTGCCTCTCCTCAGCAGAAAGCATGGAAATCGAAGAGGACCTGTTGCCACGTAATTCGGAGCTGTTTGGATTATCCGTATCCTGGGGACAGGCCTCAACGGCAGATCTGATGGCCTGAATCCAGAGATGCTTATCCTTCGGCTTCTGAATCTTCAGTTCAAACATCTCAGGCTCCGCGGGATTGCTGCTTATCAAGTAAATTCCACGAGATTCTTGTCCAGCCTTCTCCCTCACCAGGAGCTTCTGCAGCGACACCACACCAGCCTTGTTGTCGGGAGCGAAGAAAGCATATTTCTGATCCTTCGTCTCGACCAGGAAAAAAAGAACGTCGGTCAGGACGACTACCACGACGGACGCCATTTTCCCGCGTCCTTGCATCAAACAAGCGGTGCCCTCAAATTTGAGGTGCCTGTTGCTGCCCATTATGTCCGATTTCTTGAACTTAGCGTCGCGGTAAGTCGCAAAAGATTTCGCGTCGATCCTACATAAGAAACATTACGAATAAGTAATGCAAACAACAATTCTTGAGATAACTATGACGTACCTATTATAAATTTCTAATTTCCTATCTTCGCGCTCTTTGTTGGCTACGCAGGCGTCCACGTCGCCCAGGATCTCCTTGACGAGTGCAAGAGCCTTGCGCAAACTTTCACCCTCTTCCGTGGATAAGCCAGTTTTTATCAGCGGTTCCACGAGCAGCGGATATTTCGTGAGACGTTGCGTAACGAAAAGAATACACTCCGGAATGCCTTTCTTCTTAAGCAGAGGATTGGTCTGCACAGACATAACCATTGTATACATCAGATAATATAATAGCTTGTAAAAAATCTCAATTAATCGATATTGCAAATAATTCGTACCTGACAATGGCTCACGAATCGTGCAAACCTGGGATCGTGTCTTAGATAGTACTTGTAAGCATCGACTGCGTCCCTGTGTCTACTGCAAAACTCCCCATACGCGCTTTTCATGCGCAATGAATTCTCACCGGAGAACTGATCCACAAGTATATCGGAGATGCTATGCACTACTGCGCTTGTGCTCTGACGTCGTCTTAGCTTCAGAAGAAATCGTAGATGAATATCCGTCAAATCCCGGAGTCTGGGGAACATGCGTTCCAGATCAGGTGGACCCAGACGGAAATGCTTACGAAGACCCTCCACGAATATCCTGTCCATGGCAAGCAATACCAAGCAGTGGTGTTTCTCGGTAAGAACAAACTCGTATATATGTTCCTGACGCTTCACCTCGCGTTCGCAGTTGTCGACGAGTCTCAGGGCGATGTTTCTACCTATTGCTGCGCTCCATGAATCAGGCTCCTCTCTACCTAGACCCAATTCAGGATCTAGACCTTCCAGGTCGACTATGGTGAATTGGTGCGACTCGTCGCCAAAGTCAAATTCTTCCCAGCCCCTAATAATGCCAATGGAACAACTAATCTCCATTAGGTACAAACGAAAAGGAAGCAACAATAAATATATATAAATAGTAGATGTTCTTAATTACCCCGAAATGTCTCGGTGCTGATTGGAGTCCCCATCTTTCTCCTCGTTAATAGTTTGGCTGTGAACAAAATATTTGACATTAATATTTACATATACGTTACTTTGAGATCCAATGGTGAAACGATTGTACAACTATTTTCGTGTACAGTCCGCCATGAGCGAATCAGTAATGCTACTTGGACTTCCTCATTTGGATACTCCAGGATGTGTAATACCTATCGCAATTAAGAGTTAAAGAGTTTACATCTGAAATATGGAAAATTGAGACACAGGAGGGAAGGAAGCCAAGATACCGATTAGATTGTCAGGAGAGCTAAGAAGAACTCCATGTAAATGATCTTGCTTTCCAGCTTGGGCGAGTTGTGGCACAAGAGATACAAAGTCACGTGATGGACCATTTCGAAAATCTTCCATAAGAACCGATGAACGGCTAGAAGTCGTGTTGTGTCGTGTCGAGTCGCTTGAATGGAAAAACCAGAAAATATACAATTTACACTGTGATAAAAAAGTATAACAGTTGTCAACAGGTCCAGGCCTAAATGGCTTAATGGTCATGGTCATAAATGGTCAGTAGGATTAAAAATCTCATATTACACGATAGAGAACAATCGCTTTTACACAGTGTATGTAGTAACTGAAGATCGAGGAGGCTCCGTCTAAAGAGAGATTATTTCCAAGCTCGTGATTCGTGACACACAGAAGACTGAAGAAAACTGAATATTCACTTGGGTTCAGCAGTGGAAGAAAAGGGTCGCAACTTCTTGCTAGAACATCGATGAGGATGAGTCAAAAGAAATAATTTTTACGAGACTATGAATTAAAGGTGAGCGTCAAAACGATATATGTATACATACACGCACAGAGAAGGAAAAACAGACATTCGAGAAAGTTCCGTAGAAGCAAGCGGATTAGAAGCACATGCAGGAGAATTGACGTGGCATGGTAGTCGATTCGTGGCACGTGTCTGTGTTGACAAGATACTACACCAGTTATCAACTGATCATTGTTAATGCTTCTAGTGTTTTCACTACCGTCATTATCATTATTAATCTGCACATACCGCTGCGACGAAGATTCAACGAAATCTTTCCTTTCCTTTCTCTTGTTCGTCTTTCGTTTCTCGTATCCACGTTTTCAACAACCCAAGTCCCTCTGTCTTTCAAGAAGGCAATCTCTATGTACTTATCTCTGTACCGACATGCTGATGGTAATTAGATTTTTTGTTTTTAGTTTCTATAAGTCTGCTGCGTGTATCTTTGTGTACGAGGTGCATGTAGGCATTAGAATCGAGAAAATTATCCTGACGGATAATTTTGATCGAGAGATAAGTGATAGGAAAGTCGTTGGACAGGTGAACAGATAAAATACGTTTAACAGAAAGATTGCGAACCGCTTCGACAGGATAGGTAGGAGACGTAGGAGACACATCAGATATCAGAGACTTACTTGACTCCGAGCTTGGTGGCGACTCGCCGCCAAGGACTGTAGCTCGTCACGGCTTTCTTGCTGTTAATTTCCCTTTAATCGTCGAGAACACGATCAATCGGTATGTTGCGGTTGCACGATAGGGAATGCACGAGGGAAGGAAAAAGCACACACTGCATTAGCGCAACTTCACTTCGCGTCTCACGCCGTTTTCCTGTCCCATCAGATCAAACATTTTTCCACCTTTCATTCTCATTGTCATCCCTCTGAAGCCCCCCGTTAATCCTGTTTGTTAAAATCTACTCTCTCCGTCTTTCGTCTAGCAAATAAATATACTGCGAATGATCCTCCCACTTTTTCCCATACTGCTGACGAATTATCAATTTTGTGCACCTCTATTTGCACTTTGTGCACTTTTTTCTATACAACTTAGCTTGCTGGCTTTCACCTTTTATATTTCTAACTTTAGTCCAGATTTTTTTTAAGTTTCAAATCTTACTCCTGATTACATGAGACGGTTAGTTATAATTTTGACTATCTATTTTCAGTTTTCCATTGTCATTTTTTTTTCTTTCTGTGACTCTGAAAACTGTTTTTGAGATAGTGAGTGAGAGAGAGAGAGCGAGAGGACACGCGTTCAATGAACCATTTGCTTGACTACCTTTCTCTGTTTTCAGTCTACGGCGTAAACACGTGAGGGTGGAGAATGCGAGGCCTGCCACTATATGTCGATAAAATGGCTAACTTGCAAACTCAATCGTAAATAAGCTTCGAGGCCCCAGGTGCCATTCTCGAGATCCCACGTGACTTTTCAATTTCACTTCAATGTTATATGCAATGCTTCCTTGATCTATTGGTTGAGGGATATCGAAATTGTCACTAGCCATGCCGGCACGTGCGATTCTTATTAGACCATAGAGACCAAGGTTTCGATGCAACTTTCTGAAAACACTCTTGCTTCTTTCCTATTGGCTCACCTTCCGCTACCCGTTGATGATGGCAAGGGTAACGACCCGGTGGATCCTCTTTTCATATTCACACCGACGGAAATGCTAGAGACGCTCGACATCGACTTGGACGAAGCCTTATTAGAGTGGGGCTTGCTCTTGGTACACTCTAGGCTCAGCTGATCCTTGCAGTTTTGAATCTGATGCGTAGTGACGCCGCAGTCTGAGAATAGTAAACGATTCAAGTGTTAGTTTGGTATCGGACGTACAAAAAAATACAATTGTTATTCCTATTTGTTACTATAGTGGATAATTACTTTCGCAATGTAATACCGGTTTATTGACAAGATGTTTCATACAGAAATCGCAAACGTAACTACCAGGATTTCCTGTTATAGTTATCCATTGATGAGTTTGTAGTTGACTAACTTTCTTCCCACTCTTGTCCTGAAAGAAATCCATTTGATCTTTCAAAGTCCTGCAGAGGATGTCTAGACACATAGCGACAGTACAGTATAAACTAACTGTGTAGGCTGCTCTTACCTTTTTCTTGCGAAAGAATAAGGAGCCACGCTTCCTTCTGGTTTTCTCCGAATGATGATCATCGTAAACGACACCACTGAAACAAAGCAATCGACAGGCATTAATTAATTAGTACCTACTCTGATCTTCAGGTGATACCCAAAGCAGCCCATGAAAGTCTCACCCGGAAGAAAGCGATATGGTGACAATTAGAAACAGAGATAAAGGAGAAGACAGCAAGAGAATACAGTAGCAGGTACAATGAGAAAAGGAAAAGGGAAATAAACAAGCAGGCAAAAAAGAGATGCATCTAATTAGAAGCTTTCGTAAAGTCTCTTTCTTTCCTTGAATATACAAACCGTTATCCGTTACTCAAACAGCAGTGATAGCATTTAGCAGTAGTGGGCTCACAGTGAAATGATATATGGATAATTAAAGAGGGAGGCCAATCGATATAGCATCCCCGTCCGTGTTTCCAGATCATCATCGATTACTACTTACTCGTTAAGTAGCTCGTCCAAGGACGTCTGGACATTCGGCGTTCCTTCTCGTATAAGGTCCTCGTGATACTCGTGCCCATGAGCAGTATGGAGGTCTTCGGTTTCGGTCTCGCTTCCACTACCCTTTTCGTTTCTTTCGTGCCGGCTGCTTTTTAGCGTTGAAATGGTCAAGTGCAAACACAAACTAATATGCGACTGTCGTCGCTTTTCTTTTTTCGAGGGAGTCCAGGAATACGCAGTCAAGCATCATGAAGATGAAGTATGCCTGGACGTCTCATAATTATAAATAGAAGCGAGTAGAAAGAAAAATATCAATGAAACTTTAGGCTTTTGAGTCGTATTTTAGATTGCCGTACGTTTTTTTAAAAATTATTAATCGCTTAATCGAGACAAGAGAAATTTTGCCAATGGAATACTGCTGTATTTTATTTTATCAATTGTTTTTTTATTATCACGTGTTTGTACTTTTTAGTAGATATTTATTACTTTGCAACTGACCTTCCGCAACGCCCAGCCATGTGTCTATTTTCTCTCTCTCTCTGTCTCTGCTGTATTGTATCTTTCCGTTTGGATTTTTCTTCAATAACTCAATCAAATTTTCAGCCATGCTAAAGCGTAAAGACCTACTGGCCTATGTACGCTAAGCCACGCAATGCATATGTTTGCAGGTGCAATGAATGCAGTGTGAGACCAATGCGATTTATTATTACTGTTTTGGTATCCGATCGAACAATTTTTTCTCTGCAGTTTTTAACGTTCTACTTGCAATGTCTCGACTGCATTCATTAACAGCCTAAAAACTGCGAATTCAATATGAAAGGTGTTGCGTTTATATGACAAATACGTGTTGAAAAATAACGGGCACAAAAATCAAAAAAGCTAGATAGATTTAAAAAAAAAAACGACTAGAAAAAACTTTTCGAAAAGCAAAATATAAATGCAGTCACTTACGCTGTGAGCGATGGTGCTGCTCTGATGGTTGATTCGACGTGGGTCGTGTGTCCTGGTGGAGTCACGATTGACGGCGTCGAGATCGATTTTTGCAAGGGCAGTCGAGCTCCAATGACACCCGGCAAAAGACCGACGGCTTCCCCAAGCCGTTGGCTGCCACGTTTTACGGCAATCTTTTTGAAATCACCCTGAGTAAACGGATTCTGAGAATATAAACATTTTCTTAGCTATAAACGGCCGGTATCAGAAAAATTTTTTAAATTTACCTGCACCAAGTCAGCTTCGTTCAAGGAATGCGTACTAGACTGAGACCTGCACGCTCTGTTTCCCACATTCGATGATCCTGTGCGGGACTTTCCGTCCAGCTCCAGGTCCATCTCACTGTCCAGGCTACTCAGGCTGATACTCCGTTGTCGCTATACAGAATTAGACATACATGACAAGGACGGCAAGAATCATAAGGATCTTAAGACCAAGTTTAACATAAATAAGCGGTATACCATATTCTGTGCTTGGAGATGATTCTGAGCTGAACATCTACGACCTAATCTTGAATCCTCCAGATCGGTCCAGCTCCGTCTTCGATCAATCCCTTGAATATTTTGAGGATGTCCTACGGATGGAAAGTGAGTAGGCGAGCTATTTGTTGAGCAGTTCGCCAGGAGGTCAGGATCGGAGCCACCGTCCTGATCACTGGATCTAGTGCCAGCTTCGTTGGCAATCAAATGACAAAGGGATGGACAGGATGAAATCAGCCTCTGCTCTGCCCTTTTATTATTTGGTAAAGTACTTAAGGTAATGTCCCTCATACGTTGGACACTGTCGTAGAGTTCATGAAAATGCTGAACTGTATCCTCTGCAAAATATAATATATAAAAAACCTAATTTTTTTTACATTCCAAGAATCTCCAGTGAAAAGGGAACGCTATGCACTTTGTCTAATGGGTAATTTCTAGTTCTGGTCCAACCTACAAGATTTTTCTCGTTCACGGAATACGGGACACTTTTAATATCGTCCACAGTTCCCGAAGCTGTCATTTACACAACTTACCCAGTATCAGGTAGGGCTTGGCCAAGCCTGGCGAGTGCGGGGTAACGCTGATAATTGGCACAAATGGAACGGGCTGATTCTGAACAACGGAGTCTAGTTCTTGAGGATGTTGTTGGCGTCGCCGATGATGCTGCTCGTCGACGGACTCTGACATGATGTTTGTAGTATCTTTGGTGTAGCCAGAATCCATCAGATTGTCTGTGTGGTGAGGGTCGAGCCCTGTGAGATCGGTGCCGATTGGCACTCTACTGCAGTCTGAATGAGTTGATCCCAAATAATCTGTGATTACGTCTTCGTCGCTGTCCTCGCCACTGTTAGGGCACTCATCTGCAAACAGAACAAGCTGATGAATCATAGTTGAACAAAGTACGCTCTTGAAATACTTCCTTGTCTCATGCACCAGGTTATGGTAGGCACTGGGTATGCTCCATATCCTGGCGGCAGATGAAGAACAAGGTAGGATACTCGCTGAGAGATGCTGGGTAATAGTGGGGAAAATAGTATAAAGAAAGATAGATCAGGTTTCGTACAGGGAAACTCGATTCCGCCACCGAGTAATAAGGAGGCGTAAAACTCAATTGAATTCAGACAATTCAGGCAAACATATTAGATCTGTATCGCAACGTACACCTGGTTTCCCACTGACAGGTAGATAACGAACCAGGATATGATAGGAGTTTGGGAATTTCATGATATAGGGAAACCTCCTGTGTTCCTACAGGAATTGAAAACAAGAGAGAAACTAGGCTCGATTGAGAAAACAATCTACGAATGACATCTCGACTGGGATGGGACGTTTACGTGGTGGGAAACCAGGTCGAATTGTTCGACGTGTGTCGATTCTCTTCCTGAGATGTATGGGAATACATAGTGCGCTCTATCGTCTAGGTGGATATAAGTTTAAACAACTGCGGGGATGAATATTTGCACAGCAAACCATGTTTTTGGATCAGGTATGACTAGACGTTAAAAATGACATAAAAATGCAGATATATGAATGTGATGCGCAATGGGGGGCAACAGGCTGATGGATGCAAATAGAGGACGAAACAAGCTGACACCTAGAAAAATAGGAGGGAAAAAAATGCAGATCGAATTTCTGGAGGATCCTGGAATGAGGTCAGCTAGTGAGAAAATCGGCAAAAACTTCGTGAACTTGTCCTTGATCCCTTGATGATATCCGATAGTTTCCCATCCCGTTTTAGCTTACGGCCTCGTGCACCCCTATTGGAAAGTTTGATTAACCATTTCAGGTAGACATCAGCAAACACCCGGGGCTTCCATTAACTCCCAAAAGAGAATGTTCTCGCCCTCGTTAAACAATCCCGCGCCAATCAAGAGCCAATGCAATAAAACGCGTCAAACGCAACCCCCATGAAATTTCCATCAACCCGTTCGTCCGACACGGCTGTAAGAGAGCCGACGGTACGAGGAAGCTTGTTACGAAACACAAAGGGACAAGGGAAAATGGAAAACTGTAAATATCGCTTTTTTCATGAGAAAACAGATTTTTACTATACCCCTAGATTAATTTTATGACTCGCTATTTGAAAATATGCTAATAATTTTTAACTTTTACTCCACTCCGTCGACACCGAGAAAATACAAAAAGCACAGAGACGAATGCAAAACCCTTGATCAAAATTTGCCGAGAATTGTGTCCGTAGAAAATTAGTTAAAGTTTAAAAATAGGAAAAAGAAAATTAACGTGTTTCATTCACCCGCGAAAAATCAAGATAGCAGGATCTGAACACGTAACCAAACATAAGTGTGTAGATTGTGTATAAGGATACAAAGACACAAGGTACTGATTTATTCTCTGCGTTATTTTACCATGAGTTCCCGGACAGTGTTAATATTCGATACCAAGACGAGTTTGTTTACTGAATTTAGTAACATCAACTGTTCGAGTGTTGTAGGCCTTAAGGCCGGCAAATGTTGAAGGTGTGTGAACTGTGATTTGTACAAATGGCTAAGGACTGCGGCTGTCAGGCTACCTTCGTCGAGATCGGCCTGAGTCGCGTGTCCAGTGAGTGTCTCTCACTTCGAACTTGAGTCAGCACGCGGACTGCTGCACGTCAATTGATCGACAGAAGCGCGCGTAAGCTACCCTTATTCACAGACTGCCGTGCCCCCACTGGAGCGACGATCCAATCACCGTTTAGCAGCGATCTCTACCGGGAGGGCTCTCTTATACTCCTAGCAGTCTCGTCAGTGGGGATGCACAACCCCACCCAGGAGTGGGTAACGTTGGGAGCTTTCGCCCTCCCAGGAATTGTACCCTTGGCAGCTAAAGCTGCCTTCACTCTCCCTTCCTCTGACTGTTAGCCGCCTTCTCGTCATATCCCCTACTACACTGTGATGTACCGAGCATCCCTCTATACCAAAGTTCTCTTCTACCCCTCCTGGCCTCTAGCCGTGTGCATCGTGTCGCTTCTCCAAAGACCTCGTGTGCACTCGTGCAAGGTCAACCCTCGATCTCTTCATTGTCTCTTTCTATCGCTGTCGCAGTATCACTCTCTCGCCACCACTGGGTATTATAGACAAAATAAGCGATTGGGAAATTGGTGTCGCGCGATATGGACTCTATGCACTCATTTCTCACCCTTTGGGAATTATTTTGTGATTGGGACAAAATTTAAGACCAAACTGCACCGTTTTGTAGGCATAAAATATTACGATTGATAGGTTACTGGACTAGATCAGTTATCTTTAATATTATGCAATTTATTATAGTTGCAATTTAACCTTCTTTAGAATTCTAATAGTTTGTGTTTGTTGTACATATGCTTGTATATGGTCATATGTTGTCAAAATGAGCACAACAAATTGTTGTGATATTTGGTCTGCGCTTAAAAAGAACTTTTTCTCAAGTGTGTAATTAATAAATTCATTCTCTCTCTCTCTTTGATCATTTAAAATTTTTTTGTATGAGCTTTATTCAGCGGCTGATTGCCCGAGATTTTGCTCTTCAGTCGTATTCCCGTGGGGTGAATACAGTTGCGAGACTGAATCATCTTGTTACTGATTTTCACGTACTTTTCATAAGTAGTTTCGATTTTGCGTATCGCGTCCACGTTGCCGAGTGTCATTAGATATTCGATTCAGGAAGATGTTTGATCGTCGTTTTACTGAACTTGTACGCTTTTTAGTAAGAAGTAGTGTTTTGTAGTTAGAGTAGGTGCTCTGTAGTGCCAAGGTGCTGGAAAATGAGATCCTTGTTCATTGGATAGCGTTGAGAACGGCACGTATTTCCTGTTCAGGGTCACTGCTATTCCTGATTTTATCAACCTGATATTGGTATTATTGGAACTAGAGTTATTTGCAATACTAGAACTACCCCATTGGAAAACTAAATCGCGGATTTCATAGATCAGATTCAAGATGCAATACCACAATTTACCTAGGATACTCATTTAAATTTTATTTCCAGTGAATGAGTATCTACAAACTGAAAGAAAAATAATGCCGCTAGATTAATAGTAAAGGAACGTAGGTTGAAACAAATAGTTGATAATCAAGGTCACATGCATAAAGGTAATTCAATAAATATTTAATGCATTTACATTGCTCCGACTGTTTCATACAGAATATTTATAATAGAATATTGTGAAGTAGCACCCATTATTGTCTGATTATTGAATATATGCAATTTAACAATAAAGGGATGCTACAGACTGGATTGGATGGTACGTATCTCTGCATAATAGCAGACTTTCCATGATTCAAATAAATATTATAAATATTATGGTACATCGAAGTAGACGTATTAACAAATGTAAAACTCACCAGAGGAGAATGGCGCAAGGCCCTCATGTCTTTTCTCCATATTCTCAACCTCCTGGGAGTATACGAAAAACACAGAAAATATTTCTCTTCAGGAAAATCTCAGCCTACAGACACACACAGTTAAAAGGACTCATAGGAATATCCACCACCTGAAATAGCAATACCACCAAATATAAAGAACCGTTTTGTGCAAATCACACAGTACACGATCGCTAGGTATAAAGTAACGTGTTACTGATGAAGCTAATTATTATCCGGCGGAGAAAACAAGGTGTAGCGCGTCGCATTGTTTTTGAAAGTGTAGAACGACACTTGTTGCCAGGGAATGCTGTATTGACAGATCGAACGGCCTATTGAATTTAGGAATCACCAATGACGTTTAACATGATGTAAATATCTACCGATCATCCAGGAGTTTCTATATATCCATTGGAATCACTTTTACACCGTTTTCTTATTTGCTTTCATAAGGAAATACTTCCTTCTAACAAGACTTTCTACTGAACAATCAAGGCACAACGGCCATTTTGTATAGCCAGACGCTTGTGTACTGACGTCAGTTGACTATAGTGCCTTTTGGAGTAAATGATGAATTCTCTAGTGTAGTATTTCAACTTAGTACTTCAACTTTAGAATAGGTTAACTGAATTTATTTATGTCTATTAGTACATTAACGCAAGAGAAAATCTTTTGAAAACTGTCTAGCATTGTTGTAAGTATTGATTGAGACTCGATATTGTCATATGTGTGATTTTAATTGTTTACCTTTTTAGCTTGTACATTAATTAAAGTACACAATATCAGCATGTCCTCATGGAAGAAAGCATCAAAGGCTGTCCAAAAGACACACAGGGAACGTCATCAACCTGAATCTCGAAAACATCTTGGTATTTTAGAAAAGAGGAAGGACTACATAGCCAGGGCTAAGGATTATCATGAGAAACAAGCCACCCTTACTTTACTGAGGAGGCGTGCTCTTAACAGGAATCCTGATGAATTTCATTTTCACATGATCAACTCAAAAGTAGAGAAAGGTGTTCATCGTGAAAAGGAGAAGTCTCAAGAGCACACACCTGATCAGATCAAATTAATGAAAACGCAAGATTTAAAATATGTATCGTACAAACGCAATTGTGAAGCTAGAAAGATAGAGAAGCTGCAAAGCCAATTGCACATGATTGATGCAGCCAATGAGATAAAAAATAAGCATGTCTTCTTTATTGAAGATTTAAATGAAGTAAAAACCTTCGATGTTGCTGAGAAACTCAATACTCATCCAGCTTTACTAGGACGACGAACAAATAGGCTGAAGATAGATAGTCTTAAGAACTTAAAAATGCCAACTATCAACGATTCTACTTTAGTAAAGATCGAACAGCAGAAACACATGGCTTACAAAGAGCTTCAGAAACGTATAAATAGAGAACGTGAACTCACAATAGTGCAACAGAAGCTTGAACTTCAGCAAGCGCTACAGGATAAGAAAGTAGTGAAACCAAAGGTAATAAAACAAGCCACTAAGGATTCTGCACCCATTTACAAATGGAAATATCAACGGAAACGCTAAAATGTATATAATGTATTCACAATATATGATTGGTTTTTTAATGAAATTAAATTTACTTTTGCTTATATCCTTCATTCTGGGAATACAATGGAAGTGTCAGTAGTCTGTTGGAATTTGCTATTTGGTCCAAGTGGTATTTGAGCAATGTTTGTTTGCAATTCTTCCACCTCCTTTGCGGCATTACTACTAGAGCCCGTTCTAGGACCTAATGCCATTACTGGTGGTGTTCTGCTAGGAAAATATTTCGAACTATCGTCTCTATTACTTACTGGATTAATGACGGGAATCGGAATGGAGATGGGGATGGATGTAGTAACGGATTGTTTCGTCGTAGCTGCAGAAATTGAAGAATTGCTGATTTCAGTTGCTGCAGTAGTATTGTTGTTTACACTAACGCCAGAACCTATGGAATTTCCAATTCCTTGTGTTGGCATAGGAATTGATGGAGTATTTCTATTAACTATGCCTGCCATTTTTAATTTAGTATCAATGGTGATTGACGTCGGGGTAATTTTCTCGATCGGTATGCCCTTCAAAGAGGATCTTACATATACTTTGGGAATACCATTATGTCTCTTGTGGAGTACAACTTGCATTCGCATAGAAGCTGTTTTTTTATCCTGACTGAATCGTTTCCGCTTGAAGAAATAGGGATTGGATAGTGAGGAGGTCCTTGATGACGACAAAACGGGGATCGCTGAGCGCTCTGTAAATAATTGACTATATTGTATCGGAGCTACCTGCTTAGCTATTGCTGATCGTATTTGTCTTGTTCGTGCTGATGATTCTAATTGCACTTGACCTTGCCGTTTCATTAGTTTACATGTATTCTGTCCCGTAATTCCTGCTAGACTTTGTCCCGGCTGCCCTGGTTGTCCCGGTCTTCCCAGTTGCCCTGGTTGCCCTGGTTGCACTAGTTGTCCCGGTTGCCCTGGTTGTACTGGTTGTCCTTGTTGTCCTGGTTGCCCTGGTTGTCCTGCTTGACCTGGTTGTCCTGATTGAATTGGTGAACCTGGTTGAGTCGATTGTCCTGGTTGTCTCGTAGGCATCTGATTTACGTCTGAGTTTATTGAGGTTGTAGGTCCAATCATTCCAGTAGTACCATTCAAAACTGTACTACTAGTATTCCCTGCAGATGGTAGAATAGTTGATAAGCTAATACAGTTGTAATTAATTTGCCACTTTTGTTTCTTTGAGAATATATCCATTCGCAAACAGGCAGTAATCGATCTGAAAAAAAAATTCTGTTGAAACAAAGCATATAAAAAATGCTTGACATTTGTATCCTTTTTTTACCTTGGAAAAAGATTGAGTTCCATGACGTCCATACAAACTGAAGAGAAAACACTGCCAGGAATAGAACTGCAGCTTCTGAATGGTTGATAATCTAAAAGAGACGTGCAAGAGAAACCAATGAAACCACATAAAATTAATCTTAATAAATTAATCGACATTTGTCACGGATAAAAATATTACTGTTGATTGTGGTGGATCCAATCATATCATTATCCAGATTGATATTCATGGTTGATCCATTAGCCTGATAACTAAAATTGGCACACACTGCAACAGGTAATGCATTCATGTAAAGTTTGAAATTTCACAGAAGACAGTCAACAATATAAGTGAATCAACAGTATAATAATAGTCACAATTATATAATTACTCACATTTTCTAGTAAGACCGTTTGCAAGGATTGTGACAGTCTCACAACAAGAACACGAAGTTCTATCGCAATTGCACGGTTTTTGGTAAATCGATACCGTTCTATAAAATTGAAATCCTCTAGCTACTTGAAGTCCTGTAAAATTCAAATACAAAAAAATATACAAAATCAATGTAACGAAGTGTTCGCAATAACAATAATTTTAAGTCGATTGAGAAAGACCGAAATAGTTACAAAAATATAAATATATTAAAAATCAACTCACTTCGTTCAAGAGGTAGGCCACTGTGTTGCCAAACTCCTTTTAAATTAGCCACGAGCAGAAAACTCAAAATGCAAGCGTAGAGCATTTTTTAATTGCGGTAAGTAAATACTGTGTGAAAAAATGTATGAATTCTGAGTTGTCTTTTCAGTTTAAAAAATCCAAGAAAAATTTAGAACTACGAGAACTGATTTGAATTTTCCGTTAATCTGTCCGTTGTATGTGGTGTAATATTCAGTGTACAGGATGTAATTTTCAGAGTTGGACGAAAGTTATGAAGAGACAGAGAGACACACAGAGTATATGAAAAGCAAAGAAGTGAGTGGGGACAGGGAGGATGGTTTTGAAATAAACCGGCAGAGCGTGCGTGAAACTACGGTCTTGTTGTCGTTTGCCATAAAATTCGTGGCATCCGCGTTACCAAGCTAATAACGCACGGCGATTCCTCATTATGCTGCGTTATTGGGTGCAAAGTACCTTTGAAAGGCGCTAGAGTAGTTGGTGGCCACCGGATAATGTTATTCAGATTGCTGGGACCAGCAACCACGTGTAGAAGCAGGTTTCTATGGAAACCAAGCAAAATTAAATATATTGCTGGAAACATGCGGTATAGCAGGACTACATAGCGACACGAGGTCCTGGCCAATTTTGTCCGTGCAGGAAGAATTTTTTTGCTTCCGCTATTTTTTGTCTGAGTTTTTACTCCGCTTACTTAAAAAAAAACTCAATGATTAACGCGAGCTGCTGGGCATCGTGGGCGAAATAAATGCACATACGACTTTTTATACAAATGTTCCTGGTATCCTGTTATTATTGGAATGCACGAATTACACGGGTTTGTAGATGGATATTTAATATTGAAAAAATACCTTGTTTCCTGCTGTATCCTGGCAAGAGAACGAGAGAGGGGGAGTGGAGGGAGGGGAAAAAGAGGGGAACGAGAGACTCTCAATAAACAAAAAGATTGATTTTCGACGTGGCTTTCCAGCGCTTGCCTAGGAATATCTATATTAAATGTACCATGTGTTGCCCGTTCGGTTCTGTTTGAAGCGCAAAGTCGAACTAACAGATAAGCCTTATCAAATTCAGTTTAGCTTAGGAGTGAGGGTTTCGGGAGTCGCAGATCACTTGTTATTAATGTCGTGAGATAGACTTGAGTCGTTCAGTGGAAGACACGCGCTTCAAAATGATTTTCTACAAGTTGAGGCATCCGGAGGACCTGTTGATCACTGGACAAGACGTTCTTGGACTCGTGGACGAATGCATTGCTGGTTTCGAGAGGATTTGGAGATGGTTCGTCATGCTGGAGTTTATCGACAAGTTTGTCTTCGAGATTGAATATATATGAAATGAACTTTTACATCAGTCTGGATGACGTCCTAGTGCTAGTGGTCCATGGGATTGGCAGTAGAGAATAAAAAAGAAAAGAATCATGATGAATATATGCAATGAAGGATTTTTACGTTTCTATTGAAAAAATACAATATATTGTGAAATGTTCATTTTATTATGAAATGCGATACATACTTTTGTGTTTGATATATGTATTTAATAAATAAATATTTTATATTGAAACTGCACACGTAATTGTGCCTATCGAGTCCTCGACCGGTCGTGGGAGATGAATAAATAAAATTGCGACGCATCCGATATATTTTATCATAAGGAATTTATATCTTAAGGTCGCACAAGATTATCTAGCATTTTGAGCAGAATTGGTTATCATCTTCAATACCCCAAAGTGATGCTGCTGGTCAAGTTCAATAACCAGCGCACATCGTGTTTGAGACATCTCAGTGTCCGATGACAATTTCATGGATATACGTTTAGAAATCAAGAATGTCATCGTCGTCGTCATCGTCTTCGTCATCATCGTCATCATCGTCGTCATCGTCCTCTTCATCATAGTCGTCATTCTCATCGTCGTCACCAGGGAGAAATTGAATCTGTCCAAGTCCACCGCCATCCTCAGGTTTTACAACTGCCACCCCATTGGCACCCAATCTAATGCAGTCGAGTCCGATCTAAAAAGAATAAAAGGGAGATGAAGAAAGCGTAGCGGAATAACGATGGGCAGCTAATAAAATTATTATGTTCAAAGAGAAAAATGTGTAACCTTAAAAATCGTCGTATCTCGAAATTTGCCTTCCATGTTGACGCATGCGTGAACATTGCGTCCTTGAAAATATACGTTATATAGTCGAACGCAAGCTCGCACTATTGGAATCCTGGGAACCGGGACGCAGAACGGTCTGGGATTCTTTCCTGGATAAAATTAAACGAGAAGGATCCTGGTAACGCGTCAAAGATCACTGGCGGAAATTCGACGTCAAAGAGGTAATATAGAGAGAAACGCAGGAAGAAAGAAAAAAGAGTAGACCGAGTACGAATCAAATAAACTCACCGGACACCGTTCTCGTATATAGGATTCTGTCGTTCATAAGAATATTAGCCGTGAAGCTAAACTCGTCAGGATCATATGTGATATTAACGCATGCTTTTTGATTCAGGGTACTCAGTAGTATCCTGGAGCAGCATCCGCAAACACCGGATGCGCACTGGCAAGGTCCTTGACGAGTGGCCGTGACCTGAGTGCCTCCTGCGCTGGAGTTTCCACTAGCCTGTTTAAGGATTTTCGAGAGTCCTTCCAGCTGAGATAGATCCTGATCAGCCCGAGGATCCTTACCAACCGGGATCAATTCGTTCCCGAGATATTTCGAGTCCTGGCCCATTACGCGTTCCGCGGTGTCGATAGAGAAAAGGATCAGAACCACGTGCACAAAAGACATTGTTTCGCCGCCCACGGTCAGTTCCATATCGTCCGATTATCTCGAGATTCGTGGTTCAAGTACCGATTATTCTTCCTTCTAGCTGGACCATCCTCGGCGTCCTTATCCTGGCCGCACTACACCGCCGGCACCGGACGCTGCTGACATGCGAGTCAAGACGCACTCTGGACTCTGGACTCGAATAACGGATACCGATTGGCCTCGTTCTCAGTGAAATTCCTGACTCCAGTAGACTCTTGGATTAATGTGCTCGTGTAAATTCATATCACTGTCAAGACCACGGAGACTCACGAGGACTTTCTTTCTTTCTCCCTCTTTCTCTCTCTCTGCCCCTTTCCATTCCGCCTACCCCCTCTCCTGTCCCATATCTCTCTCTCTCTCTCTCTCTCTCTCTCTCTCTCTGTCTCGTTCACCTAGGAAAGTTTTGAAACTTGCTTCCTTTTCAGCACGATATCATGAATGTCTCCTGATTATTGACTTTAGAGCTTCGGACGAGGTCTGAGCTGATCGCACAGCAAAAATAGTGAAGGACACATAAAAAAGAGGAACCTTTTTTTCAGTAGGAAATGCCAACGGGCATACAGCGTTCACGGCTAAGAAAATGGGAAATAAAAAAACGACAAATTTGCTGGTGATGCCGAAGCGAAGAAAAATGTGACTTTAATGTAAGACAGTTTGCCAATAAGATGTTAAAGAATAAAAAAGTGATGTAGACTAGAGTTTTAGCTGGCCGATCTTGTCCTCGTCTTCGGGACTGAGTGTCGTTGCGTTGTTGCCAAGTAGTAGCGCTTCCGGATCCTGCTGTTCAAAGTGAACCTCGTCGTAGACTTCCGGTTCGCCGGAGACCCCAGAATTTCCCGGTTTCTGAATGGTCGCGGTACTTCCTTCCGGCTTGATCCAGGATATCCCATCGTAGCCCATTTTTACGCAATCAAAATGGAAAACCAAAACTGGCGACTGGACGATCCGGGTTTCGAAATCCACGCAGGCGTGTAAATTGCTTCCTGGTGTAAATATGTCGTAGAATCTGATGCAGAAATCAATAGCCGGGACGTACGGCAGAGGCATGCAGAGGGGCGGTGGATTTTTAGCTAAAAAAGAATGGAGAATGCAACAAGCATATTGTTAGCATCGGCCTGGCTGTGTTGCACCGTATCAATCGAGAGTCTCGTTTATTAAACGCGAGTTTCCCGGAGAACGTGCGCTCTCCTCTCCTCTCCTCTACTTTACTCTCCTCTCCTCTCCTCTCCTCTCCTCTCCACTATTTTACTCTACTCTATTACACGGGCCAATCCGCACGGCTCAATTACGTTAATTCCGATTCCAACGTTAACTGCTTTATTCGTCGGCCACTCAATTAATTATCAATGCAGCAGCATCATCAACCAACCGGATATCGCGTTGCTGAAGATCTGCTTCTCGTTCATGGTCACGTCCATTCTTATCGAGAATTCGTTAGGGTCATAGGTGAAGTTGGTACAGGCTCTCCGATCGAATTTAATCGTAGTTATGTTTATCCCAGCGCAGCATCCACAGCTGAGATCCTGACAAGCGCAAGGAAGTCCTCTGAAGCCAATCCTGGTGAACGGAAGTCTTCCCGCGTCCTCGACCTGGCCCTGAAGAGCGACGCCGCTCTTGGGGTCGTAGTAGGCTGCCTTGAAGATGTCTATGACTGACGTTCAAAATAATTATGATCACTTGGAGCGAAGCGATACGGAGAATCGGTACTCGTTAACGGGTTAATAATTTCACTGTCACATTAGAGTTTATTGATGCTAACCGCATCTCGTCACTCACCGTTAGCGCTGACAGCCATCGACTGGCAGGTCTGTTTGATAATTAACGAGATAACGAATACCAAGGAGGCTGTGATCCTCGGACTTTTGGACATCCTGCCAAAAAAGGGAACTCACCGCTTCGATTTGCAACGCGAAAGTGAGACGCAGGAAAACCAAAGAGACCCGCTTGGGCTCTTCGACTTTGCCAAGTGGGAGGAGTCGAGGTAAGTGAAAAAGAAGAATTTCAAGATCAAACAGTTTCGCTCGGGAGAGGATAATTGATTATGCATAAGCTTTCCCTAGAAAGTCGATTCTCAATAAATTCGGCACGACTTCGCAACGGAAATACAATGCGCGCCCGCGCATCCTGTTACTTCAATCATTGGAATTCCAATAAAGTATCATTATTTATCATTGCCCGCATACATATTGCGAATAAGATTGCCTCAGCATGCAATTTTTGCATTCTCATTTTTCTATATGAACAGGATGCACGTGTAGCTACGCACCAGTATACAAGTGTCCTGGTATCCAGTACACAAGTGTCCAGTACCGTTAAATTCTACGTGTACGATGCCCAGTCTGCGTATCATCATCATTTATTTATAACTACTACAGAGACAATAAATTATATAAATAAAGCGTTTGCCGTCGGCTAATATAAGTTAAAGTGGCCTAAGCAGACTATGCTAGATTCTTCTTCGTCTTTCTCTTCGTATGGCTGAGAGTCATCTCGAATTGCTTCTCCTTCTTCCGTCTTCATCTCATTTCATTTTGCGTATCGTCGTTTGGGATTCAGTTCCAGTCCAGTTCCATTTCGTTCCTACGATGCTTATCCTTTCTACGTTGGACAACCGTCTCCTCTCCTTATCACCCTTTTTACTTGCACCTTTGATACCAGGGGTATTTTTTAGTCCTTGATCAAGGACCTGCTTCCTGTGCAAAGCTAGTCCTTGCACAGTGTCCAGCGCAGAAAGTTTTTCAGATTCCTTGGGAGCAATAGGGATGATGCCTAAGGAACCAGAATAAGTAAGACGGGGAACACTAGAATCTCATGACGCGACTTTGTCGTTCACTTTTGGACGACCTCTTCCTGGCAAGGAACTCGGCCAATCCGAATCCATAATCAGCATCATCCTCTTCAGGATTCTCTGCCTCGTTGTCCTGGATTTTGTCCTTTTTCGCTTTGTCTTTGTCATCCTCGGCCAGGGCAGCCAAAAGCGCATCCTCTTCCTCGTCGTCGTCATCGTCGTCGTCTTCGTCAACGTCAAGTTCTTCGTTTTTTTCATCTTCGTCCACCTCGTCAGTGACCTTGTCTTTATTATTGTCCTGGACTTTCTGATTGTCCTCCTCTTTCTCTCCTTCTTCTTCTTCTTTGTCATCGTCATCATCGTCGTCATCATCATCATCATCTTCTTGCTCCTCCTCCCCGTCATCCGTCTCAACTTCCTCCTTTTCGTCCTCATCATCATCATCGTCATCCAGATCAGCAGCTCCTAGAATATCATCCTCGTCATCTTCATCCTCTTCACCCTGATTCTCCTCCTCTTCTTGACTGGCCTGTTCATCATTTTTCACTGGATCAGGTTTGATAGGTTTCGCTAGGGGCTTCACTTTAATGTAATCCTTTATGGCGTTCGCAGTGGCTGGTTTTTTCTTATACCCAGTGACCTTTTTCAGAGGAGTCGCGGATACTTTTGGTGGCTCCACGACAACTTCTTCGTTACTCGAGCCGCCAGCTTCGTTATCCGAGCCGCCAGCTTCGTTATCCTTTTCGGGCATTTCCGTAGATCCTGCGGTGCTTTCCGTGTCCATCTCCGCGACTGCATGCGTAATCTCCTGCACCGCTTCTGTATTTGACTCCTCGCCGTCTGTCACCGTTTGGACATCCTCGGATACGTCTTCGGGTTTTGGGGCTTTTTCCGGTTCAGCAGTCTCCTCGGAGGTAGGCTTAGTTATTATGGGTATCATGAATTGCGGAATCGGTAGCGGCGTCGTAGTTTTTGGCTTCTTCGTAGTGGTATCGTCTTCTCCGGAGAAGATGTCGAAAAGTGCCCCAAGCCCAAGAACGTCATCATCGTCATCATCGTCCTCAGATTCGTCATTAGCCGATGAACTTGGTACGGCATTGGCTTCGGCTGGTTCCTCTTCCGTGTCTTCGTCATCATCGTCGTCATCATCGTCATCGCTTCCCAGACCGAAAATATCGTCGTCATCGTCGTCGTCATCGTCCGAGCCAGAATCTGATTCCACCACCGGAAGTGGCTCGGCTGGTCTCAGTTTGAGGCCATCCGGTCCGAATCTGAAGAATTACGAAAATTCCATATTCCGCGTGACATGGATAATATTTATATTTATTTACATGAAAATCCATATTCACCTGAAACAACTGACGCGCAAGCTAGCCTCAACCTCAGTCGATGATTGCAATTCCAGTCCAAGACAGGCCTTGAAGTGCTTATTGGCTTCCCTCTGTATCGAATAGATCCTGCCGCAGAATTTCGAAAATCCACCGGGTAAGGGAACGCACACGGGTTTCGGACTCTTTCCTGCCGAAGAGAAAAAAAGGTAAAAGCATATCTATCGTGAGGCAACATTATCCATATAAAACACAAAGGGTGAAAGCTGCTTCCTGTTACAGACAACATATACTTGAGAGATGAAATCTACGTAATTATCGTCATCCGTCGTATTTTTTAAAACTGCGCGTTCCGCGTCTGTTGCATCGATCTACCGTTTCTATGAAACGACGGCCCGTCGTCGGTCTCTATTTAACGGTAAACAACGGATATTTCTATAGAGCGACGGTACACTCACATATTATCTCACAGATTTACCAGCGTATATATGTATATATACAGTGCACGCATCCCTGATCTCACCAGGAGAGACGCAATTTCTTTTTGAAAATTTCAATATTTCGCGCTCTCTCGCACTGGGCCCTAATAATTACTCGTAATCGGGGAATCCCCCGTTCGGCTGCACATGTAATTAACAAAAGATCTACTTACCACTGACTACGCTACTCGTCAATATGTTGTCGCCAAAGCTCATTTGTACGGCTAGGTTGTCACCCTGAAGATACTGCAAGGATGCACAGCCTGAAATCAGGAAAGAGTGCAAGGATGTAGGCTGAATAGCAAGTGGCACAGCTTCATGTAGCAGTCAGGCTACACGATTCTATCAAAATTCCCCGTAAGGTTTACCAAATACACAAAAAAACCCTATACCAAATTCCAAATAATGAAATCTAGAAGATTTCGAAAATTACCGGGTCCTTTCAATTGCACCAATGGGATATTGAAGTCGCGACAGCAGTTGCAGATGTTCTCGTTGCAGGTGCAATATTTATTAACGTTGTCGGTCGCTTGTTTCAAGGATATCGTTGTAACACCCATGTTGCTTTCCTTTGTTGTATTAACGGCCCTAATGGCACGTCGCAGTGTGACCTCATCGCGGTCTGCAAAAAGAAATAAGAAAAAAAAATTTTTTAAATACAAAGGAGCCATCATTAACTTGCAAATCTTCCTCTGGTGCTTTGTCGTAGATCCCATCGTTTGCACGTACTTTGAAAGCCATTGGATAAGGTTTCAATAATAATTGTCGGGGCTCACCTATTACTCTGGCATAGGCGGCAAACGCTATCAGCAGGAAGATAAGCAGCAGCTCGAAAACCGTGGACAACCGCATTCTTCTTGTTTTCTTCTGACGCCTGTTGATCGAACAAAATTCAAACAATAACCACAAATAAATTATTCGTAGTCATGTGCGACGTGCACGTGTGTTTGAGACGAGCAGGTGCAGTCGATAAGACCAAATAGAACAGTAAATGAATTGCGAACGAGAGACGCGTCGAAAAACATTGCGTTTTAACTGAGTGTAGCTGATGCTGGTTCAATGGAACTGAACGTGACTGACCATAAATCTATACATAGAAATATTACCTGGAAATTATTACCTGGACAAAGTTTAACAATTTCTTACATGTGCCAGGTATTTTGAAAATTTTTTTTACAAAACGACTTTAGAAGCCCATACTGCCTACGAATTCCATTATGAACGCAACCTGCCCCATTGGTTCCTAGCTGGTAATTTTCTTATAAAATAAAATCCCTTTCGTTTGCTCTCGAAATTCTCGATCATTTTCGTTAGCCGGGCCAAGTATTTTCAGGCTAACACGTAAAAGTTCCGTGGCTGAAACCTGCCGGGCGTGACCGGTTGACCTACATCACGGTCACGGTCAAAGACTGGCCGGAATGGGCAATGGTCGTGGACGCCCGCTTGGTCACTTGCTAGGATAATCGAGGAAACACTTACGTCGCCTCCCCTCGGGCCTTCCCCCACTTTGCTCTTCTGGTGCACACGATCATCATTTACGGTAGCGCTTACTTAACATGGTCAAGTAGGACTGTGGACGCTTTGGCACGCGTCAAATGACAATTGATCAATTGGACACACCGAGAGACTACACTACTGTTAACCCGACCTAACCATTTCTGAGCAACTACCTGTGCGACTCTTTGCCACGAAGTTAGCCGACAATGGTTTTTCGCTCTTTAACGTATTAACGAGCTCAGGTTCGTTAGAGTCGCCTAACGTTGCCGCCAGGGTCTTGGGAGACCAAAGGAGTCTGAAGTCAGGAAACAGTCGACTATCGAAACTGAGATCAGAAGAGCAAATTCTGTCTTGGCTTCGTTTCTTCTCTTCTTTGCGAAAGTGTCTCGCGACTGGACTCAGTTACTTGAAAATACTTGACTCACCTCGCACTTGGTTTCTGGCTGAGACTCGACTCGAAGGCTGTCAGCTCCGCGATGATCCCGATTTCCTGATTAAAACAAGAGGATCCAGCACTTCCTATTTCTCACCAATTGGCTCTCTTTTTGACTGTTAATCTTACGGAGGCCAATGTCCAACTGAAGATGCGGCCTTACTCCCTCCAAGCACGACTTCGAAGTCGGTCGAGCCACCTCCACCAGCACCTCGCACCTCCTCCTCACCTCCCTTCGAATTATTAAGAATTCTAATGCCTCCCAACCTGGATCCGGCCCGTGAGGATGCATTAACTGCACTCTAAGAGATCCACCTATCGAAAGCGTCGCGTTGCCAGGATGACCCGTTCGACTGCACTTTAGTCATAGATCCCAGCTGCAATTGTACCGGGTCGAAAGTGCCAGACGAAGGGACGCGTAGCTTCCCTCGAGGTCGCGTCTTCTTCCTGCTGATTCTGGTCCAGTATATCTGCCAGCGTGTAGGCGACTTTTAGGGGAGAATCCGAATCTCTGAATCGCCAAAGGATGCTGCGAGAACTTTGCCATTTCCGGGACACGTCATCGGGTTTCAGCGAGACTCTAAGTAAAATTATAAATAAACCCGAGTCAATGTCGTATTTTGGTGGTCAATAAAAAAAGGTGGCCTTTCTCCGGTTAGTGGGTCAAAGAAAGTAGCGTCCAGGAGTGGTTTACCTTGGTCAACACTTTCCCAGCGCTACGCCCACGTCCGCGAGGAAGCCGCGTAGGGATAATCGAGTGCATCGACTGAAGAAATTTCGTAGGTCGTCCCGGAGACGAGTCGATGAACGTTAAAGGCACTAAATTGTCGAAGGCCATTCAAGAAAAAGAAAGAAAAAAAAATAGGGACATTTTTTAATCTGGGTCAAATCGTTCAACGAGTTTTTACGTAACCCTATGCTATAATACTCATCGGATTTGGCCGGAATATCAATTAGGACGATTACAAGTATTTTCGATAAACTTTTGTATTTTCTCCTTATCGAAATTTTGAGTAACCGATATATCACATCGTTTTGTGTATTTTCTATTTATTTACTAGAACTCAAAAAACTCGGTTCGACTGAGCCAATCGGCATGAATTCACGGCTGAGTTTGGCTGCTGAAAATTCCTGTGTTGTAAAGTCGAGAAATGGCTATTCCTTGTGTCCGTCGATTCTCCGGCGGAAGTTGAATAGAACCGGATGTGAATGTTAGAGGAAGCTAAACAGGATGGTACGGTGTAAAATTTGAATACAATGGACGATAGTTTAGAAATTTGAGTTTCTTTTTCTTTCCAGTGGGTCTGACGCCGTCTGCGATACACTGTGTCATTATTTCTTGGCAGCCGCGACGTTGCCTCCTCTGGTATCTTGGTCGCACCAGCCGCACCAGCCGCACCAGCCGCACCAGCCGCACCGGTCGCACCGGTCGCACCCATGCGGGGGAGTCGGAGTTAGAGAAGGAGCGACGTCTTCCTAGCAAAAATGGTTGGCACGCTTCGTCATCTTCCCGGTAGATCAGAATAACAAGAACTCAAGTCCGAAGAATAAGTGCACGTGCGAGCATATAATGGATAGCCTAGATACTTCTGTCACAAGATAATCTCCTGCGAAACTCGACAGGCAACTGCGTACCGAACGTGGAATTAAAGAGGCATTTGCAACATTGTCAATATTTTACTCTGAACTGTGGTCGCCAACGTGCGCGCTGAGTTTGACGTAAAACGCGCTGCCTATTGCCTCCCGTAAATTTACTACCGAGAGGGAACAAAATTTTTCCAAAAGAGAACTTTTTCATTGAACTTGACTCGTTAGAGTGACGTATTTCCATCAGCAAGTGTAATCGGCTGGATTCCCGTGGAGTCACGGAGGAAGGGCCCACCGACAAGGCCCAAGAGCAGAAACAGGGCCTTGTGGTTCTGAGCAGACGAAAAGGGGGTCACCCGGTCACCCAGATGAGGTTCCTTGCCCGTCGCCTCCTGGGACCGCCAATGGGGCATCGTCGCCGAGTTTAATCGGCCAATGGAAGTGCGCCTTTCCACCTAAGAGACAGAGGATCGCGTATGTGCGTCGCGTGCCGGGCATCTGGCCAGATTTAAGCTTGTTCCTTGCCCGGCTGGATCTCCGCCGTCCGGGGCCATCATCCACTTTTCGTTTTGACACTCGGTGATTCTAACGTAGTTCTGACGAAAAACCGTGTGCGCGTGCGCGTTCTAGGGCCTCTTTGTCCTTTTCTTATTTTTCTCTTTTTTTATCCTCTTTCTCTTTCCCTTATCCTTTTTCTCCTCTCTTTCCGTTCCTCCCTATCGTTTTATTCTTCCGCAACTTCCTGCCTCCGTTTCTCGTCCACCGGCTTATCTACTTGCAATTATTTCCTTACTCTTGTCTCCTTTTACTCAGGGTCAGTATAATTCTTCGTAACGACTTCGCCAACGACAAATTGGATACACGTCTTATCATGTGGGCTATCAAGGCGCTCGTCGTCATCTGCGCCATCCTCGTCACCGTTTCCTCGGAGGGATTGCTGGGTGAGCATCTTCTCAAGTTGTCAAGTATCGCTATTTGTCATTTTTACTAATTCATTTAATAAATGAGCCAAAAAATAATTATCAAAAGTCATTTCATTATTTCTAATAATTCATTTAATAGAAAAGCCAAAAATAATTATCAAAAGTCTTATTTCGTTATTTCTAATAATTCATTTAATAGAAAAGCCAAAAAATAATTATCAAAAGCCTTATTTCATTATTTCGATACCAGTGAACTTAATGTACGTTTATTCACCTTTTATTTCTCAGTGATTTATTGGACGGTTGAACGGTTTCTCATTGCCAGTCGGTAATAATTATGATAATTCTCAATGTCATGACTTTTCTTAATGACTGAATCCCTCGACTGATATTACAAAGTTTTATTGCACGCAGAAGGAGAGTAGCTGAAGTAAAATATTTATTTTGAGAAAGTTGCAGTAGTTTCGGAGAATACCTGTTGCGCCTCTCTGTCTTTCTCTTTTTATTTTAATTATCGTTTCAGAGACTTTACTCTCCTGGGAATTGCCCGTGGCCGAGGGCAGATCCACCAGCAAAGCCCAGTCGAAGTGTCTCTGCCAGCCCTCAGGATGTCTTTGCTGCGTCGACCTGAATCTAACTACGACCATCGACCTGGGCGGACCGGCCTGCTTGAATATCAAGTACAAGGAGGAGAATGTGTCCTTAAATTTGAGTTATGGCGACAACGAGGTCCACAACGCCACGATAAAACTAGGTAACGCGTGTGAGATCTATAAATTTATTGTCAGTCCTACAGTGCGATATTAGACAGTTTTGACATTGCAGTAAACGCAGCTAACAGACCCACCTGCATGAATCTTCTTGCCGATCTGGCGCAAATATGCGCACGATTCACTTCCGTTGCACAGGCCTCTTCCGGGCACGACGGTTGCCTCGTCATAGAACCTGCACTCTTGGGAGCAGCTCAGGCTACTTATCCCATTGGCTGCTTCAACTTCCACCAGGCTGCGGTGCAGCAGATAGAATCAGCTGTGTAAGTATAGGAGCTTCGACCTTCTAGGACTCAGATTCTCATCTTCGAAGATGAAGAAATGAGTAGCGGATGATAAATAACGAAAAATTCAATTGATCGTTCAGCATTCAGGAAGCTGCAGATGCGACCGCAGCGCCTGACGAGGAAGAGGAAGTCCTGAACACGGATGAACTCATAGCCGCCGTCTCAGCAAGTGCTGAACAAGGAATAGCCATGTTTTCACAGTGGCTGGGTCTGAATCTGAATCCCAATTTAAACCTGACTGCTGATGATTCAGACCAGGAAACTAATTCAGGAAGTCGCGGAGCAGAGAGTCCAGGTGTTCGCTCAGGTCGACAGCTGGCCCAAGTGCAGCAGGAAAAGAGCGATGAGAGGTTCAAGCAATTGCTCAGTGCCCAGGACAACATCCTGAAGGAGTCAGCTAAGATCGGAGTTCCTGGGGCAGGACAGACCTACTTCGTCTACTCGGACCCTGTCGAGACCCTGACCTCCTCCGCTCCCAAGACGCAGGAGCAGGCGCAAGGACGGGTGCAAGACCAGGATGCCCTTGGAATTGTCCCCAGGGAATCCCGAAGAGGCGGTCGTGCCTACAATATTCGTCAGCACGTCAACGAGGTCTGACCGATGTTTAAGGATGTGTACAGTCAGCTCAGATACGTTTATCTCGCACGAGGTCCAAGTCTTAAGGACGCATAGCGCAGTTTGCGCAAACACAAGATATCTTTGACTATTATTTTTCCCCTTTCTTTTATTTCTGCTTTCCTCCAAATTATATCACGTCCTATACATGTGCTTTTTAATAATTATTTATTGTTCCTCCTCTCTTGTTTTTTTTTATTTTTCTTTCCCTTCGAATGCCTTAATTTAATATTTTTAAGTGTATTCTCGATATCATTCCAGTTGCACTTTCTCGCAAAATGCATCGGGTGCATCGGGTGCATCTCAACACTGTAACGAGTAGTATTTGTTGTTTACTTTTTTATTCTCGCTTTTACATTCACGGGGAAAGTACCACGAAAATATTTCATTGTCTCGTAATAAAATGTGTACATTTCAATATATACATATATAGTACCTGTACGTTATTCAACCAATAAAAATTCTAAAATATATATATTTATGGTATATGTAAATTAGTGTACATGTATATTCTCATATGTATATCCGACGATTGTAAATAGTACGCTCGCTTCCTTTTAAACTAGAAAAGTATTGCATTTCACATGAAATTTTTCGTTTTTCATTTTTCACATTTGTTACTGTTATTACACTATCCATGCTTTGTTTGGTTTGATTTGTCCGTTTCTGTATTTAATCTCTGCTTCGCGTTTTCAAACTCGCAATTTCATTCGGATGCGATATATTGTGCTTTTTTTTCGAAAAAATTGGAGAGCTTTTATCGTTGATGCGTTTTTTCCTGTCGAGTTCTGATTCGATCTCATAATTAGAATAACATTGAAGATTCCAAGATCGCAAGGAGGACAATTAAGATTAGTTATTTCTGCCTTTCCCCTCTCTTTACTTTCTTCTTTTTTCAATGCGCTCGAAAAAGGAACCCGAAATTTCAATAAAACGTGCACGTACGGCTATAGGACTATAGATAGTCGTGAATCCCATTGACGAGTAACACAATATCTGCAAGGGATAGCGTACCAAAAAGCGGAACATACAATGGGACAATATACTGCAGTAAACTAAACATCTATCGTTGTTTGTTTTTTTGTCGCGTTCTCGCTTTTCTACCATTATCCTTCGAGCGTTAAGTCATTCGCGCAAGTTTACATATATTTCAAAAAATATTGATATTAAAATATATTACATATATGTATTTTCATGTGTATTCCCGATATATTTTTTTTAAAGCCCTGAAGAAAAGCCTTTGGAAAGCCAGAAAGATCTTAGAAGTCGACTAGATGCGCCAAACAAAGATTTTTGTCCAAAAAAAAAAAGTCGGAGATCCGCGCCATTAATTTATAAAAAAATATCAATTGCCATTTCGTCTCTTTACAACTACTATATATTATTCATTAATATATTACTAACTTTGTTCGTCCGGTGCCTTTGCGATCTTCCCTTACACCTTTTCGCCATTAATCTTTCCTTCCACTTTCTTCATCCTTATATAGTCTCACTATTACTGTATAACGTACGTTAGTAGAAAATATTTTTGGGCTGCGTCTTTGGAGTGAATCTCTCGCGTTGATCTAGCTCTTTTTTATTTTTCATTTTCCTTCCCGTATTCCTCATTAGAGTTTGTCCTTGCTGCTGCTCCGTTTAATTATCTTTGATGCTCGCTGTAGGATATGTCAGTGTAAGATATAGATAGAGAATCCTAAGAAAGTTGTGAGTAAAAAAATAATATCAAACGCTCGAGAGGCTTTGGATTGATACGCGACAGCATCGCTTTCTTAGGTCCCTCATCAAGGAGATATGTATAGGTATATATTATATGCGAATATATATATCTTACGGCTTACTATACAGATTACGAATGTATATATTAATTGATACAGCGATTCGCGGCCGTCATGTTTTTTCTTGAATTTTTTTATTTTCGTCTTTGTGTAAAAATTGAAATTCCCTGAATCATTTTATTAAATTTCTTATACTCCCAGAGGATTTGGTTTCATGCCTATATTTCCGACTGTATGTCGTATCTATCCGTTAACTACTTCTTTGTTTTTGTTCTCGCTTATATCGATTTATCTTCTTCGAATCTCTACTTAACTAACGATAAATTTTCGTTCGATATAAATCTTAGTCGCTAATGGAATAAATGTGGTAATGGAAGATGCCTTTAATACCGTCAATGGTAAATTTCGTCGATGGGATTATCAATTTCGAAATCTCACAATTGATTCCCATTTTGTAGCGAAGCTCGACGGACTTCGCCGCACTTGTTATTTCACTTGACAGTCGGACGTGACGTAGGAGCTGTCGGCGGAAGCGTCAGGGACTCTCGTTTCCGTTTTGGCACGCGACGTCCGATATGAAGAACCACGTCGCCGGCTTTGACCGACTTGAACTCTGCTATGGCTTCGGCGTGGGTCATGCCATGAAGAGGTTTCGAATTTACAGACAAAATTTCATCGCCTGAAATAAAAATAGATTCCCAGTATGATAAACGGATTTTCGTTAGATAAATTTTCGAAAATTCATAAAAAATCTTCATCCTGCCAATATACCTTCCTTGACGGTGCCCAGCTCAGCCGCTTGTCCGTTGGGAAACACAGTCTTGACATATATTCCCATGTTCCCCCGAGGACTGTCAGTGCCGCCTACGATGCTGAAGCCCAGACCCTTGTGTCCAGGTCCCTTCATGAACCTGGCGGTGAGTATGGTGAAGGAAGCGCCGGCTTTTCCAGGACGTGGAAGCGTGCAGAACCGTGATTCTTCGCCCTCTGTATTCTCGTCGATGTCCTCCAGTTCGGAATCAGTATTCAGACCCTCGTCGGCGTCCTGGAGACCCTGACAGGAATGAAATTTCAGATTAAAATTCTTAAAGAACCCAGAGGTCACACGCATAGGTCCACTGGCTCCTTACTACACGAGTTTCATACCTGCCACGTTTTTAGAGCGTTCCCTGAGGTGCTGGGTATGTTGGCCACACTGCGACTGCTCACTCTACGTGTGTTCTTCTTACTAGGACTACGTTGATCAGTACCCAGACTAGAAGGACCATCGTCCGGCTTGCTCTTCGGTACTTCGGAAGACGAGTTAGCGTAGCTGGAGACCTGTCCGCCGACCTTGAAGTCTGTCGTTTTTTTCCTTGCAGCGACCCTGGGTATGTGTATACCTTCGAAACCGGAATCCGAATGATTCCTGCTGTTGGCATTCCTCTGAAAGTGAACGTTCTCGTAACAGTGAGGAACGTCTCTGCTCTCGGAGTTGCTCCTGGACAGGGCGCCACCAAAGTGACAGCCCTTGGAGAGGATCCTTTGAAAGTTTACGTTTTCGTAGGAATTTTCAGGGGGAGTGCTTCTATCCCGAGTCTCGGAGTTGCTCCTCTGAAGTTGACCGCGATGTCTTTGCGAGCACCTGGCGAACAGGACGTTTTCATAATCCTTGCTGTTCCCGTCATCCTGTTCCTGGTCGTACGTGAACGACTGGGAGTCATTCGTCCCGATGTCGCAACGTGGGGAATTAGGTACGCTATTCTCGGCCAGTGTCTCCAGGTTCTCGTGGAATGGATACGGAGGCAAAGAAGACGGCTCTATTGCGTCGTAGCTGGAGCTGCTGAATTTATCGCTGCAGGAAGTCGTCAAAGGACTTGGTACGTAGAAACTCGAGGAATTATCTTTCCCAGGAAATACCTCTGTTACGCTCAGGGCCTTCCTCTTTCTTATACCGGCGTTGATTTTATTGAATTTGCTTCTCAAGACACTTTGAATCTCCGACAGACCTTTTGCAGTACCTACGACAGATATTTATTATATTTTACGAAAATATTAATCCTATTTCGGGAATATTCGTCAGAGCTCGGCTCTTGATCTTATCGAGCGACGGATCGTCAGGCAAGAGTCTCCACTGGCAAGATAATATTTTTTATTTTTGATATACGTCGCGTCGACACAAAACTATGTAAATACATGGAACAAAAGTAATTCCGAGATTCGTCGTTTAAGCCGGCATAACCTGGGGCAAAATCCCTTACACAACATTTGAAATGCAATTCATTGATAGGAATGTTCGATAAGCTGATAAAGTGATAACGCCAGGCTTCCTCTAGGGTTCCAAGTACTACAACGATTGTTATCAAGATGGCGCCACAGAAATAATTTTAAAATCTTTAACGGATCAGCAATTTGACTTGATCGCAAGTAAAAGTTATTAAATGTATTCTGACCGTACAGAAGCTCTGGTAGTGTAGATAATTAATTACCGGGTAGACGTAAGGAACTCGTCTGCAGAAGTTTCTTCGGCGAGGAACCTTCCTGAAGGGATTTAGCGGCCGGCGAGACTTCTCGGCTGGTCGGCGTCGACCTGACGCTTTGTATAACGCCCCGGGCTGAAGCACCCTGCAAAAGGGCTTCCTGAGGCTCGGATATTTCTTGAACCGAGCATCTTCTTCGTAGCTTTCGCCATCTTTGGCTAATGCTCTTGTTCCACAGACTGAGATCTGTAAAATAAATAATTAAAATATCAGGGCAATCGTTACGACACTCTTCTTGTGAATTTTCGATAATACACTATCGGACGAATAAAATCAATTACAATTGAGTATGGCTTCCATGATAAAATAATGTTCAAGTTTCCAAGTCTTCGAGTGTTTCAGCATGTCGCCATTCGAACGATACAATAACGTAGTTGTCATGTACCGTCACGGAAAATAACTTTTCGGATACAGTATTGAGAAGCGTCGGGTTAGGAATTTTCGATAACGATAAACGAATGAGAAATTAAACTGGCCAAGACAGTCAAAGAAAACGAAAATATTCTGAAGGAACAGATCTTTTTCCAGTGAACTCTACCAGGCGCAAGTTCCAAGAGACATTCTTTCGAAGCCGGTGAAGCAAATCCCGTGGTAGGGTTCGTCATAATGATTCTCATTGTTAGACCGGGAAGTCAACTTGCAAAACGTTTGACTTTCACTCAGGCACAGGAATACACTGTACACACTCCACACACTCCACACCACTTCACGCACACAAAACAGCAGGGATACATCCTTTTGCAGTTGGAAGAATTTCGGCCTTCGAGAGATCCTCGAGTGTACTTCGGAAGACATTCCAGAGGGCCTCGCGTATTGTCACTTGTGCCGGATTTCATATTAGGAATGGTAAATGACCAAACTGTCATTCACTGACGACTGTAACTGTCACTACAACGTGTCTTTAGATGACGAACTTTGAAAGCTTATATTCCTCTGGGTGGACGACCATCTGCATCTCCAGGCGCAACAGTTCGGCATAGAAGTAAGCAAAACCAAGTATGTAGGCAAGCATTATACACTCGCGTCTTGACCACAGACGAAAATTCTTCCTTTTTCTTTTTCTCTAATCGCAGATCTCTCGACAGCGATGGAAATGTGCCGTGAATCAACAAGCGAGAGTAAAAGAGACAGTAGGCGGAGAAAAGGACGCAAAGGGCTTCGCAATGCTCGAGCACTGAACGTCGCGCGACCACTGAGAGGCGCCGCACACATTTGGTGCGGCTCGAGCAGGCCCCGTGCGGCCTCAACGTTCTTCCCTCCCTCTTTGCTCGAGAGCCGAGTGTACGAGTGCATCTGTGTGTATTCCCCTTCATTGTTTGTATTCTCTCCCTCTCGGTGGACGAGAGAAGAAAGAAGAAACCAGTGGCGGCGCACGTGTGGGTGTGGGACTCCAATGGAAACCGTTGGGACCACGTTGGGACCTTCTCTTTCGTTCTCTCGGCTCTATGGATGCGTGTATGCATATACAGATTGTGCGCATGCGCATGCGTAGTTGTACGCATTTTTAAAATCCTTCGTTACACTGCTTACGGGGCAGAGGTGAGTCGTGTCTGTGCGTGTGCGTTTGCTGCGTGCGTAGCGCACATCAAGGGACACGCACAGGTGTCCACATGGTCAGAGAAGTAACGTATTTTGCACGGGCTGACGTGTTTCGGTAGCACATTAGCACGAGGCATAGTGCGTGCGTGCGTGCTCGACGTGTGCCTACTGTGACTACCTTGTTGCACACACGCACGTGCACGTCAGGCTTCTCTGCACAGCATGTAAATCCGCGCACAGGATTGTTGCGCGCAACAGGCATACTTTGACCAAACTCCACTCATGTCAGATTCAAAGAGCCAGTAACTACAGTAATCAGTCTGCGAATGGTAATCGTAATCGTGTGAGACAGTGATTAATTGATTATGCATTGCGTCCATAGTCGACATGTTAATTTTCGAACATTCGATGCTTACGCGAATAATCGCTCACGGTTTAAATGGACTTTCCTTGTCGTTCGAGCGTAACTGTAAGTGATTTTACGCTTATCAGACGATATATCAATTTTACCAGAAAAACTTATTCCGCTGATAAGGAAATCTTTCAGCAGTTCATTTCCTTTCTTATTGAATACGGTCGGCCGAACACCAAGGTGGTCCTACATGTGCATTCGGGTGCGCCTGGCGTTCGTTGCGTGTCCAGCCGAGGCGCAATACAGCAAAATGATTCATCGGTCTCTCGGCATTAAAAATAATCACTGTCACCGATGCCCATAGGTATCGATATCTCTATTTGTCACACACTGTAGTACTTTCCACGCGCCATATATGTACACTAATGTATGCTGAGCGTCATTAATGGCGTTCAGCTTGTGGACGACGCAATGCGCTGTGGATGAGTGGAGAGTGGACGGCGACTTGTTGTTATTGTCGTGACTGTCGACGTACCTGGATACGTGCGCGCGACGCAGAGAGCTCCTATGGTGCGAGCGAGACGCGAAGCGTCGTACGGCGCGTCCTTTTCGCACAGCACGAGTGGGAGTGAGACGCCCATACGGTCCCTGAATCGCACACGGAAGCTGGGTGTGGGCATCTTCTTCTCCTATGATGTCGCCCACAGGCTAGATAGCGTTAATGCGAGAGAGAGAGAGAGAGAGAGAGAGAGAGAGAGAGAGAGAGAACAGGTGTCCAGGCTTATACTGTTTACAGCGAGCGGAGAAAAACGACCTCAGGGACCGTATTGCTGTCTCGCTCTCACTCGTGCTGTGCGAATAGGACGCACCGAGCGGCTATTTGGCGTCTCACTCGCACCGTAGGGCTTTGCTGGTGCTCGCTGCGTTGCACGCACGTATCCTGGCACGTCGACAGTCACCGCCCACTTTCCTCTCTTACCTCACCGCAGTGCGCGTCCACAAGCTGGACACCAATAATGACGCTAAGTCTGTGGTATGTGCCTCTACACTGCGATTTACGACGCTCCTAGCATCTAGTGTTAAACAATAGCATCGTGGCAGCAAGTCAAGAGTCAAAGGGCGAAGTCTATAAATGCAAGCAAAGAAAAAGCTATGAAGCCAGCTGCCTCGTTCGTAAGGTGATTGCGTCTCTATGAATTCAAAGTGAGTTTTCATGCGCGTTACTATACATAATGACAGTGCAGAACCGTATGAGCTCAGCCTACGAGAATTTCCTTTCCATTAGACACAACACACAGTTGCAGTGTGCGGTTACCAATAGTGCATTACGTAAAGGTCACGAATTCCACGATTTATCAACCTATGTCAATTTTTATTAACCTGCAACCTCAAGCAGATGTCTAGAATCTGCCGATACTAGTTCCGAATGATTCCACCAGGAGTCGCTAGTGAAGCAATTCTTGATCCCCCATGGAATCCAGGATCATTTTGCTCACAGCAGATAGGACGTATAAGATATCGCAGTTATTCTTCTTGGACAGAGTGAAATTTTACTAGTCTCCATATCCTTCGTACAATTCCCAATCAAAGCTGCATAAATATTCCGTATACAAGGTCCTCCATGAGTCCCGTTCGGGATAACTTTGAAATGAGAACCTTTCGTGTAATTGGAGTCAACGATGCGCACCGAGTGGCCTCGGCCATTGTCTGCATACAGTTACTCGATCGTTGTGCGAACATGCACGGAGTAAAAGCATCCTTCAAGGTGTCCTGCTCTCGCTTGGAAAATCCAGGCTAGGGGGGCGGTCAATTAAGAAGAATAGATTTTCAATGAAAATAGAAGTTACTGTCGCATTTCTAGGCACGTGAAGGCAGCGCCGGACGAGAAGATAGCAGCGCGCGAAGCCGCAGCTCAGCACTAATTTCAAGATGCGTACATGACACATCGACTGCGATACGCGTGTACGAGTGGAGGGCGTTCAATTATTTTTGCGTGTTAAATTCTCTGGTGCGGATGGACGCGGATGAGATAAGCTATCAGGTGATAATACGGTACCAATACATGGATGATACGTCAATGACCTTGTGCAAGTGAATTCCCAAGAACGTATCGATACCTAGCGGTGTCAGTGCACACATAGGATAGTCCGGTATCGGTGTAGCGGTTCAACTGACACCTATCACGGCTACATGCATTCTTTGCCGCGTAAATAAGAACACGCGTGTATGTGCAACCATTACGTGGAAATTTCTCGATTCATAAAAAAGTGTTCATAAAATGTATCGAAAAGGTTCGAATAATTGGTCTCGATTTCAGCGATTCTGATTAGTCGGCCGATGTGTGTAAATTTGCTGTTTTTGACAGCTGGGGTTGCTGGCGGCATGAGAGATATTGACGGGTGTCAAATCAGCAGAAACGTGTGGCTGTTGCAGACAGCTTTGGTTACATTGACGAGGGTTAATCCTTCGATTTATTGGTGAACAATTAATTGTAATGACGTAATGCGCTGTAGGACTGTTCGCGAATAGGACATTAGGAGATTACCTACATGAGAGAACAAAATGTTTATTCAATTTATAATCGAATAATAGGTCACTGCCATTGCGAAATAAAGTAACCAATGGTAATTAAATTTCGCAAAAATTCTCTTGTTTCTTTTTCTTTAAAATATAAGCGTTCTTTTTTTTCTCTACGATCTCAATAATTTTCAATAATATCGCAGTTGCTGCGCTATGCGTGCTGGTGTCACCACGAGGCCGATGGCGAATTGATATTCCGGGGAGCATCAATTTCTTACGTGAGTGTATGTGCATGGAAAATGAAGCAGCGAGTTAGTCAGCGAGTAAGGACTGTGTAGTCTGTCTCTGTGTGTGTGTGTGTGTGTGTGCATGTACGCCTGCGTAATATTTACGTGCGGGTCGTGCGTAGCGGGTGTCAAAGGTCACTGACACTCCGCCAGCGTTTACAGAGCCATAGCCCGTATGGGCAATGAGTATATAAAACAGTAAAATCGAATTTTCATTTCCCGATAAATTAATTATCATTGACTTCCTTTTGCGGCGTCGCGACGCTCCCGAATAGACACGTGTAAACAAAAGGCAGAGAGTCGAGGAATAAAATAATATCACTAGTAGTCTCGAACCTAAATCATCTTCTATATTCGTTGCAGGCGCCCATGGGATAATATACTGCAGCTATACAGCTATGGGAATGTCCCGCATGCACCTGGACAACCCCTATAATATTTGGTCCAGCCGAGCGACCCTATCCTGGATGCTGCGCGCTACATGAAAACTTAAGAGGGATCCCGCAGGTATAACAAATATTTCAGCCCCGGCTATAATTCACCTATCAACATGCTTAAATGGTGCCGGTAATATTATAATTGTCTTGGGGATTTTAATTCGTGCGTGACGTCACTGCTGCGCAACAACGCGTCTCCCTGACTGACGTCAAATGCATCCACGAGTGCAATGACGGATGCCGGCGTCTCGGATGGCTCGACTTAATCATTTTCCCTCGTAAGAAGAAGTTCGTTGACACCGAATCTCAGGCGATTCCCTGCGCTGCATCAAAAAGCACCGAGGCGATGCAATTCAGTCGAGATACATGTTCTTTTTGTATTTTCCTCGATAAGCTGTTCCATATTATTTTTTTTACTCTCCCTTCGACTCTCGTCTCTTTTCTCTCTGCCTTTTTTCGTGCGCGCACGATAAGCTGGCGCTTCCTCGCGACACAAATCGCCACGCATACGAACAGACCAACGCATTGTTCCGCTTTGTTGGTTACTCGAGCATCTCGCACCTACGATTGGCCCATTCGCCATTCTCTGTCAGAGTCTTTTTTATTTAGCGCCAACACGATTTTGATGCGAATTATTCTTTCCTGCCTTCTAGACTTCCAGTCTGTTCACATGGCATTCGTGAAGAACCTCAGAAAGACGTAAGGAGGATAAGAATCAGAATCCATGAACACGGGACTCGTCGATATCCGATCGATCTGCATTACCGACGGAGTTTACATTAAATGACAATTAAACGCGCGAGATTTAATCTGAAAAGCCGCTTAATCTGCCGCTCGGTGTAAAATCTTACAGAATCTTACTGTTCCGAGACTTTCTTATCTATAGGAAGAAGAGTCCGAGGATCGCTGCTTGCCATAGTGCACGTATAAATGTAATAAAAGGATGCGCCATTCTGGAGAGATAGATAGAGAAATACAAAGTTCCCGTTGGTATAGCAGACACCGTATAATCCCAGCTACATTCTGATCAAACATATATATATATTGGACGCAAATACCTCAAAGCCTATATAGGTATAGCCTTTGGGATAATTAACACGTATATAAAATTACAAAAATACCCTGCATCCCCTAATTAATCATTAATCAGTTATCCCTACCTTTATCGCAGACGTCGCATAGGACCATTGTCCAGCAAGTGAAGTATCCCAGTCACATCACACTGGAGTCACCCTAAGAATATTATCCCCGTAATTACAGTGTGAATTAGGGAATGAACTTAATTACGCTAGACGATGGTTCTTTCTTTTTTAATTTTAATCAACACTGGCGACACTGTCGGGCAGAGGGTAGGGAGGTCTGATCCACGTTAGTCGGCGTTAAGTGAAACACAAAAATACCTCCGGGGTTCCGCGGATTAGAGCGAAGCGAAGCAACGAACGAAGTGGCGGTAGCACGGCAAACTACGAAAGAGAGAAAGAGTGAGAGAGAGAGAGAGAGAGAGAGAGAAAGAAAGAGAGAGAGAGAGACAGAGAGGAGGGGGAGAGAGGAGTAAAGTGGTGGAGAATGTGCTAACGGTTTGACAGCTACGTTTGTACTGGCGAGCATCAAGCATCAGGCATATGGTCGACTGTGGACAGAGGGGAAATTTCATTGTGCCGAGACTGTACCAGGATGGTGGGGACTACCAAGGAACCGCAGATCAATATTAGGGCGTAGACTCAAGGGCAATAAGGGCTGCGAGAGAACCGAAGATAAGCCGACGACTGATAACAAGAGACGGAACGATCGTTCGATTGCCGATCGTTCTCATATCGTCATTCGATTTTTGTATTTCGCATTCCTTTCGGACCATCTTTATCTCCGATTTTACCTTTTTTTTGTCATTCGCAAATTATCTATTTGATAAGCTATCGCGGTTTTGTTAGTAATAATAATTATACATATATAAATTACTATGTAGGAAAATTGAATTTACGAAACATTCTGCAGCATGCGAAGGGGTTGATCGCGTGAACGTGGCTTTTAGGTTATACTAGATAATTAGGCGGTTGATCGATCAATCAGTTTTCAGCTTGAATCAGTGTTAATTTTCGAAATGAAATTTTTTTTTTCCACGAAACTCACCCGAGATACTCGGATTCCTGCGTTATCAACTATTTAGTCACTCAGCAACGCGATAACCCTGAGACTCTTGTTCCTGCTGAGAGTCACTGTCTAGTGTCTACAATTAAGAATTTATGTGTATGTATGCATAATACATTGCTGATGCATTACGCCCTTCCTACTTGAGCACTGGGCTCTGCCACACTAAGCTCTTACTTAGCTAGAGAGAGAGAATAGTAAAGAAAAAGAAAGGGAGAATAAATGAGAAACTATTAGCTCAACGGTAAAAGCTTTTTCCAAGCTGACATGAGCCCGCAGCCAATTCTGTTAACCAGAGACATATGTGCGGAGTGTACATATGCTGGGGTCTGAGGGACCCTGACCTGGGCCAGCACAGTGACGCGTGTATGGGGTCCCAAAAATAGGGGCGAGTACAGTCTAGGAATTTATGGTTCCTAGACTAAGGTCCATGCGTGTCTTTCAATCATCCTTAACCTTTACCAATAATTCGGTTTCTATCTTTTTCCTCTCACGACGATGCCGTTTAGGCCATTTTGTTCTTCCTTGATCTCATCCAAGAGAATTCAGCCGTTTGTCTTCTTGTTCTTTATTAGTCACCTTTGTCCAATATATACTGTATTATTTTTGATTTATCAAAAGCTTACCTTTCGACTGCTCTTCGCTGTCAGAGTGGAGATCCACGTCGTGCAACCTCATGGACTGGACGAATCCTCGCCAGTGACTTCTCGGACGCCCGCGTCGATTTATATCGGCCTCCAAGTCCTTCAGCTGCTTGTCGGATTCTTGAAGTAGTCCGTCCAGGATATCTGGCCTTTCCAACGTCTTCCTGGTCCTGTCGTCCTCCTCGACACCGCTTGGCATATTTGGAAAGTCCAGAATCGTCTGTTCTGGCTCCGTTGTCTTGAAGTCTCTTTTGCGCCGCGCGGGCGGTTGAGGATGCTGTGCATTCTCAGTTGGACCGACAGAATCCAACATGGACCTCTTGACGTACTCGTTCTCAAAAAGAGTCGTGCAAGTATTCCTATTGAATTTCGAAAATTTCTCACCATTCAAAGTCTGTGATATGTCATTGTTCTCGACCTTCTCATTTCTACGCTGATCCTTTGTCGGATTGCTGGCTTTTGTCAAGTGCAGGCTCCTCGAGGTAGGCTTATCCCTGAGTTTCTCCTTGATGGAGATATCCTTATTGTTCCTGGATGCTTCCACTATCTTCTGTGCGAGCAATTTAGTCCTGCTCGTCTCGGGGCAGAGTTTCTTCTTCCTCTCAGCATCCTCAAGATCCCTTTGACTCTTTGAATTTTTCAAGTTTGACCTCCTGGACCCTTCGCTTCCCGAATCTTGAAACATCTGTTGTATCCTGAATATATCCGAGCATATTCTAGAGTTATCATTGTGTTTTTTCTGATTGATTCTCTCGTTTCCGGAGAACGTAGCAATCCTGGAAGCTGCATCCTGACTCCTACTCGGTTTCAAGGTCTTCTCCGGCGAAGAGGACGGTGTCGTTCTGAGTCTCTCAAGGTCTTTGAGATTCGCAAGCATACTGCTTTGAGAATGAGTTCTCGAATTTTTCAAATTTTTATTTTTTAACCCATGATCCACTTGGTGGCCAAGGGCAATCGATTGCGGCCTGTTCGCTTTACTGTTCCTGCCGATCTGTTCTATCGGTGTCACGGAGGAGTCCACGAAGACAGTTTCTCGAATTTGATTGATATTCCTCAGTCTAGGGACCCCAACGACCTTGACCCCGGTATTCCTGAGGATGACTCTTTCGACAGTCTCTATATCCTTTTCGCGTCTCAAGCGCCTCTCCTCGATCAGCTTCGCATTTTCCTCGTCGATGTGTTGCGCCAGATACGACGGGGTCCTGGCACCTTGTTCATTGAGACGACTGGTGCGCAGTGGTGCCATCCTGACGAGTCGCGGCGCATCCCTAGGCTCGTCGGTCTGCAATGTACCCCTGAAGACCATTTCCGGCCGAGGTCCTGGGGCCTTTTGTTCACGGTTGCTCCCTCTGCGATTGACGGCGTGACGTTCACAAAGACTTCATACTCCTCACCGTGCAACCTGAAACGTTTCAACCTATGTACAGTCTGATTCCATTCCAAGTTATTCAGTCCAAAGCCACTTCGCTTTGGGACTCGGAGACGTTTCAACACTTATACCGATCGGAAATCAAAAGCATATGTGTACATATATGTTTTACCGGTCAGTGTACAACGAACCGTATAAGATCAATTGATCTTCAACTATGTAATATGTAATTGGCACCCCTTCTATTATTTTTCCTTTCCTTTTTCAGGGATCCTACGTGATCATGCAGGGCCCGTATATTGGCAGGATGGTGGTATATCTGTACAGACTGTTTTCACAACTGATTCTACCAGTCTTGATGAAGGCCAGGCCCCAATGTGGGTGTTAGAAAATGTAGGCAGAGCCATGTGTTGCAACAGGGCCTCGTTTCTATGAGTTTGTCGCATAATTATTTTATTGACATATGTCAAGAATGAATTTATCAGTAAAACTCTCTATACGACATTGTTCCATTTATGATAAAAAAAATCAAAGTGAAATTAAGACAGATCAGCAAGTAGTGACGCCACTTTATTTTATTCCCTTCGGCAGTGTTAATATCAGATGATCGGTATCAAGTACTTACTCGTTGAGGTATTGCAACCGGTATTCGCATCGGCATCGATCGTAATATATGTCGTCGAACAATGTACGCCGCAATCCTTTCCCGATTCTGCATATAAAGTCCTTGAAAGTCTTGGGAGTGTCCTGAAGTCTGCTGTCGCGTACCGATATTACCAGTGAGGAATTCTGTGCAGGAAGTACTCACGATAATTGTCACTATTGTACATCGCCGCAACTTAACGTCGCCGGCGTAGTGATAAAAGAGAAATAAGCACTTGCGAAGGAACTTTGAAAAAGCGAACGAAATAAAAGTAGAGTTAAGAATGGATAATTCCGTGAGCCGAAACGAGAGTTTAAATTATTATTATGGAGCCCAACGTATCTAAGTACGTATCTCCTAAGAGTCTATTGTGCCGAGGTAACTGTACTAATTACAATTGAAATAATGGGTGCCATGTGAGTAACGGTGCGTGAGGTTAATATTTAGTAATTTTTTTTTTCATTGATATATTAATAATGTCAATGAGAAAATTTGTTTGAAAAGAAAAGGTGTCAGATTCAATGAAATACTATTTACGGTAACCAGGGGGCCCAAGAGATAAAGGCAGAAGCCGTTGCTGAAAGTGTCGTTATGCTTTGCCGTCGCGCGTAGAACTGAACGTCAGCGGACAGAAAAGGCAGCGGCGACGCAACCAAACGAAACACTATCGTGGGCACCGTGTTGGAACCGTATAGAGAAGGTATGGAGCGTATCAAGCCAAAGGTAGTACGTATGAGGGGGAGAGACACGTATAGACGCACACGCATCCACAGAGAGTGGGAGACGGACGTGTCGTATACGCATAGACTCGTACAAAGATAGGCTCAGTGTCTGCCGCGTCTCTTCCTTTCCATTCCTTCAGTTCCGCCGAAGAATGATGCTGCGCGCTGTGTGCCGTAGCAACTTCCCTGCCCGATCCTAAATGACGATGTGGGCTGTTGCTGTCATTGATAGTGGCTCTTCTTGTCTCTTCATTATTGCGTAATATCAACTTCATCAAATTCATACGCGAGCCTAGATACTGTGTGTCGAGAAATTATTCAATTAATACAGCTTAATCGGACAGGTGCTGCTAGACGTGCTCTTTGGCTTTGAACTCTTCTTTCTCCTCTTCTTCTTCTTATCTTAAGTCTTAAGGATATTGTTAAGGGATTCAGTAGACTCCAGTGGCCCATTTACGAAAGTTTTTTGCATGGTAAGAAATTTTAAAAAAATTCATCGAAAAATTAATCTAGATACAATTTCGAACGTTAAACCACCATCGTCAGAATGGATCCTAATGAACATGAACGTTTTAATTTTAGTCAAAAATTTTCAAATATATGAGAGTTTTTCAAATTTGATAACCAGAGCGGAAGCCATGCGTGAAAGAACACATGGGGTTCATTGGACCCCAGGGTACCGTTTGTATACCGGAAAAATCTGTGTCCCGCTCCAGGATTCAGAAGACCAAAAATATTGATTCTTACGGGCATTACTTTTATTGGTATGCGAATTTTCTTGGCTGTGCTGCCCAAAGTCCTGCAGTTTCTCGAATGGCAGCCAGGGAGTGAGTAACTAGACTGCTTTCTTTTAGGTTAGGTTTCAGCGCTGCAGCGTATTACGTATTGATATATGCTTCGATTATGCCTTTCTAATTTCATATGAGGTGGGGGTATCAGTGTGGTTACAGAAGACTCGATTAGGTGTGTCAATTAAAGGTGCCTAGAGAGGTCAACGATCGGCTTAATTACCATTGGCTAGTTAGTCCCAAGTGATGTGGTAGGATCGTCATCTCTCTTAAGAAGTGCGCCGACGAAATGACGTCGCGCTTCGTGCCCGGACTACATTATTCTTTCTCTGTCTAGGCCGGTTTCAAAAATAAAAGGAGAAGTTGCTCGGGTCAGGACGACCCGAGCGGCCTTCGCGACGCCTGAAAACACTGGAATCAACGAATACGAATCCAAAGAGAATCTTAAAGAATCCCTCGAAAATTCGACCTTCTTCTACCAGTCGTTAAAACGTATTTAAACTGCACCAACTGCTTGGCTTCCTTCAAGAGTCTGCAGGAGGCTGCACAGTATATTATTATACGTAGTTATTATATTTACTTGACTACGAGATGGTGTCTATCCTTTGTCAAGCGAATCTCTATTGTTTCCATTGTTGTCCGCGTTATTATACGGGAGCGCTAGTTTCGCCCAGATATGTATACGAGTTCCAGGACAGGACGTGCCCAGATCGCGATGTCATAATCATTCTTGAAATTCCAATGATTTCAATACAATTTATCTCGGCTCATTGGCTCAAAGTAATCCTACTTATTTTCTCGATGCGTTATCGTGCTCACCGGCCCTGACCATTACACCACCTGGCTAAGAGATTGAACGCGTGTACGTTGCTGGGTTTTTTAATGGTCTGAAGGACTGGCTTCCTGTCCGATCCCGGAAATGAAGCACGTGCTTCGCCATATCCGCCAGTAGGATACAGTTAGCTTTAGCCGCTCTAGGGACAGTTTCCACTACGACAAGAGAATCGTAAGAGCATCCAAATAACTGGGTTTGTCTTTGAATTGCATATTCTAATAGATACTAGTCTATATGTATATTGTATATATGAAGTACAAAATATATAATAAAAATTTCATTCGACTCGTGTTTACTATTCTAATAAAAATTTCGTTGATTATCAACTTGTAATTTTTTTTTTATCTACGAAGATCAAAATAAAAAAATTGTTATTTTACCACAACGTGGGCAGAAAGAGGTGATAGCGTAGGTCGTTAGCGCGCGTAGGCAGCGTGCGCTGCCTAATACGTGCCTTAGGTGTACGAATTCTTCTGAAGAACGTCGTGGGTCAATCGAGTCATTAAATATTACAAGGAAATCATCTACCACTCAGGATTCTCTTAATTACACGTTGCTGTCAAATTATACTGACGATAATCTATCGTACAGAAAAAAAAGGCAAAAATGCTAATGTGACAATCCACTATTATTTGTATCGCTTTAATAACTATTTTTAAGCTGCAAGATTAAAGAAAAAATGTTTTAACTGCTAAACTCGTGTCGGCTAATAAAAAAAAACATGTATTTCGTCTGTTGAAAAATGTATAAACAGTAAAGGATGAAATCTAAAGATAATTTTAGCCCCTTCGGATTAGAAAAATAGATTGTGAGTGTGATACTTTTTAAAAAATTCAAAAGGCCGACGTTTCCGTCAATAACCCCCGGTATTTTGGCCTGAAACGGTAAACAGTTATCTCTTTGCTCATTTATCCTCACGGACCTTTGTAAATAAATAATCCAACTTCGCGTTAAAGTCAGGCGCACGTGGCACTCTTTTCATATGATGAACGTTTCATGACTCTGGCACGTGATAAATGATAGGCCAGTTAAACGTTATGTACCGAAATCCATTTGTTTTTTGACACGAGTCAAATGCGCAGTACTGAATAAATGGCTACAGGTATAAAACAGGTGGCAACGATTAACCTCATAAATAAAATAAACCCTTTAGATTGATATAGCCGCTCAATTATTCATCGCATTGAAGCACAATTTGCTTACTGTATTTTTATACCTATATCTATATCTGCGTTTTATTCAGTAATTATATTAAATCGCAAGACTTTGTCTTCCAGGTACAAATTGATAAGAAAAAAAAAAATTAAACTTCCAACAGCATCGAAGAACAAAATGCAATTCGAATAAATTGGTCAGATAAAAAATTCCCTCCTCTTCAGTCCCATGGAGCTCGTTGATCTTCTGGTCCGATCGAAGGAACCTCTTGTAAAACGATTAAGGTCATTTTCCTCCGTCGGTATCCTAGAACAGCAGTCGCAGGTCTTCCAGTGAAATATTATTACCTCGACCAGAAGGATAACGCAGCTGAGAATCGTGCCACTGCCGAAAAGTACCAAGGCCAGGGCTATGCTCCAGAATCCAGTCTCAGTCCTCACGCTTTCATTGGAATCGTCATTCGCAAAATATTTTGTAATCAGTCGATGGATTATCCCGTTTTCGCGAAATTTCTGCAAGCTAATTCGTCAGATTACAAAAAAACACTTTGAATCGCAGTCACGATACTACGTACTTGCGATTTATTAATTCTTTGTAAGGACTGTGCTTTGGCAGCGCCATTCCTATGCTGCTTGGACGACCAGTATTCAGACTCGCTATTTTGCAGGACATCTTCATTTTTGTCAGCGATATGCTTTCCACGTAGAATCCCGTATTACCATTACAAACCTCGATTGGATTAACAGAGTAATACTTACTATCGATTTGCAATTATTCTTTCATTCAAGACAACAGCAATTATACCTGCGTGAAAGCCTCCTCAAGATTTTTCGGCAGATTCTCGCGCGTGTCCGACATGGAATACAGTTTTTTGAGTACAGGATCAGTGGACGACTGTAAAGGGTATTAAATTACTTCGTACGAAGTTGAAAAAGTTTTTGGCAAACCATAATAAATTTACACGCTTCAAATACTTACTACAAACATATCGCGAATAGCGCCCTCGTACTGAAATATGAATCTGTAAGTAGTTTGTGTTGCGAATTCCTGGAGACTGCTAAACGGCAATTCGGCAGTCGATACTGCCAAGTTACTCACAAGTGTACCAGAGTAGGCAGAGTAAGTGATTAAGGATGATACGAAGATAGAGAAGTAGGTCAATCTAGATGAAAAATCCTTTGGAAAATCTATAGACAAATCGATTATAATCCCCATCAAACAGTGCATAGGAAATATATATTAAAATTCAACTTACGAGTCAGTCCTTGTTGACAATAAATTCCCAAAACTTGAAGGTAATCCTGTATTATCAGGTGTCCCGCGACCTCTTCCTTTTTGACCAACGATATTATTGTCAAGAGGATCGGTGTTATCAAAACCAACATTCCTATAGTAGCCCATATGCCTGGACTGAGCGCCTGTGCAATAGAAAAATTAATTTAAAAAACATAGTAAATGGGTCTGGTAAGAGACCTTGTGTATTTCTATTTTCCTAGTAAATTGTCTAATTTATATATTATCCATATAGAAACCTGAAAACTTTCTGTCCAGCGTAATGGCTCTTCCGGTCGTTTAATGTAAAGCTTATCAACGGACGATAAAATCGGTATAGCGAAATCAACGTCACGAGCGCGCTCGGTTGTCATACGGAGTTCAACTCCAGCCAAGTCTATTTGCTTGGTCGTCAACATATGCATTATGCCTGACCACTTTTTCTTTCTGTAATCCCAGCTGCCGTAAGATTTCGTGTCCTCCATTACGTATTGTATGTTGAATTTGACAGTCTTGCTCAATTCGTACAGAATCTCGGCGAAGAAGTCATCGAAGGTGCCAAGCTGCAACGTAGCGTATCGCGATTGCTAAAAATAATCCAAAAATTTAACGTTAACTTTAGCAATTTTTTTAAGTGATAAAAACACTGTATTGATTTCAATAGCGAACGTCACTCACGCGCACTCCGACTTTCAGTGTCTTCCCGTACAAGCTGTTGCGTCTTAAACTGGTATCTTGATTCACTCGGAAGGCTAAATTTTCATTGGGCTTCCAAAATGCTAATTCGTCGGTTCTGGTCTTGTTGGCCTGAACGTACCAATCGTAGACGATCCTTTCGCTAAAGGAAACGTGAAGCATATCCGTCACTTCGGATAGTCCCAGTTTATTGCTGTCAGGATTCTTTCTGAGTCCATCTACGAGGATCTGGGCTTCTTCGGTAGCCAAGATAAGCCAGACAGGATAATCGATGTTACTGATACGAAGGTGTCTGGCGAAATTCGTAACAGATTCGCTGCTTCCCAGCAGAACCAGTTGAACAGGACGGGTGTCGCAAGCTTTCCATTGTTTTTGTATTTTCTTATTGTTTTCTTCTAGCAGACTCACCGTAGACGTGAAGAACATAGATTCGGAGAACAAACGGGAGAGACTGTGAACAAGGCTGACTGAAGGCTCTTCTGAAAAAAATCGAAAATTTAATAAAGCGAAATTCTCTTGCACGATCACATTTTTAGCCAGAAAGAAGAAGAACGGAATTGGCCACACTTTTATCTGTGCATCTTGTATCGAGATTTGTGGATCAGTTTTGTTAATTTTTATTACCCTCGAAGCCATTATGCAAAATTATTATACAGGAACTGCTGTAGTACTCCAGTACATTCTTGGTAATACGAAGGTAATTCTCAATACGTGCTGGTGTCTCTGCGTCAATGAAATTTCTTGAAAAACAATGTAATGTCAATATTACTAGTATGTTCGCTATAACCGATGTCATTGCGGTATTTGAGGGTTTATAGTATCGCGAATATAACTAGTCCGTTTCCTCTGCTTGACTTCCCATTCGTATTCCGAGCACTGTTCTTCTAGAATAACATTAACCGGCACGAAATCGTTGAGCAGTGAACCCTGCTGTCGTTCTTTTATTACTACCAGCTGTGCATGTGTAGCAGGAAAGATTAATGTATGCCAATCGGTAGACAGACGTATGCCGAGTGGTGCTTATCGATCTGATGTGAATAGCCGCATGAAATACGCGTGAAAACTGAAATAAGGATCAGTCGCTCTGCTTATTATACTTATAAATAAATCATTGACTTTCTGATAAGGGCATTAATTTAAGATTAATAATTAAAAGAATTATCGACAATTTAAATCTTACCATGTGTGCAACAAAAAGGCGCTTCATTATTTTATCGAATTTAACGTTAGGTGCGGTCTGAATTATGGTTTTTCCTTGGTAAGTTGCATTCTTTGCGATACGTCACGTTCTCTATTATCAATATTAACAAAGAGAGCAAGGTTCCTGTCACTAGTATTGCTAATAAAGGTGCTATATTTTGAATGGTGACTTCCTTAAAGCTTTCAGTAAAGGGCTCTGATTTCATTGTATAACGTATTTTTAGCCGATTCAGGATTCCCCTATCCTTTAATTTCTGGAGCCTGGAAGACAGACGTGCGTAACGTTATTGATTTGTTAGAGTTAAAAATAATCTTTATCAATTATTAATATAATTTTAATATCATTGGAACAACTTACTGATAATTTATTAGTCCTTTGTAAGGACTGTTTTGCGATATGCCAAACGCAAGTGGATTCTTGTGACCACTTTCCAAACTGGCAATGTGACAGGGAATTTCGTCGCCCAAAATGCTATTAAGAGCATCCGTTACATAGAAGCCAATCTTCTCGTTGCAAACTTTCTGAATCGCGTCTTTGAGACTCGTTGGTAACAATGCGTCCTCCTCCATCTTAGCCCACATATTGCTGGACGTTTGATTCATGGAGATCTGTTTGGCAATAGTCGGTGAGGACTGATAGCGAATTCGCTAATGATAAGACACCTCGTTTGGTACATACTCTGACAAATGACATTGATGAACTTACCGCAAACAGATCGTATTCGGCGGATTTAGCCACCACTGTCAATTTGTATGAATTATCGTTGATAAATTGATTCATATCAGAAAATGGTATGTTATATTCAGGCAGGGCTATGATGCTGATTAGAAACGCTGAATATACCGCATTGGACACCCAGGCGGAGAGAAATATAATAAAGTAGGCGATTCTGTTGGACAATTCTCGAGGAGGATCTGATGGACGAATATTAAAATATGATAATGATTTTGATAAGGTTACAGATTCTACGTGACAGTGAAAGTGCGAGTTATCATACCTAAGCTTCCCTGAAGACAATATATTCGGAGAACACGTAGATAGTTTTTCAGCAGAGAATTCAAGAAGGAGGATTTGACTCTGGTTAAGCTGGACAGGGTCAAGAATCCACAGGCCAGTAACATTATTGTTCCTATGGAATTCCAGCCCTCCAGTATAAAGATCTGGAATAGAAAATTTTAATCGATAGCTTCAGCAATTAATCACGAAATTGGGATGTTCGATTAATTAATTGTAAATTTGCATACTCTTAAATACGCCGTCCAGTGTATGGTCGCTCTATTCGATATTTTAAGAAATAAACGGTCCGTCGAGGATAACACGCCTCTGCTGAAGTCGATACCTTTCCTCCTGGTAGTGGTGATGGTGAATCCACCAACTCCAATTTCGGCCCAGCCGTTCACCAGGTAACCGATCATACCTGACCAATTGTTAGTTTCAGGATCCCATGTTCCATAGGCATTGTCTGCCGCCAAATAGACACGCATGCGAAAATTTAACTCGTGGCTCAACTCCTTTATCAATTCACCAAAATATCCGTGCATTTGTCCGTTCTTGTATCCGACAAACGGCATATCCTTTATTATTAAACAAATATATATGTATTTATAATAAGTTTTTAATTTTATTAAAATTATTTTCTGCAATAATCATTGATAAAAAGCCACTCTGATTGGATTGAAATTTGAAGTCAAGCTTTGGTTGAAGATAAAAGGGTATACTTATCTATCTCATTATAATGTTGACAAACGTAATGAAATAATCGATATCAATTTTTTTGCGACAGCAAATAAAAAAATTAAGGACGCGTAGACAATAGTCTCTGCCACATTTTAAACCGTTTTCCAAACTTACGTTTACTATTGTTACCACCAATGTTGTCCCTCGTAAATTATTCCGACGGTTATATATGCTATTGTAATGTAATTCCGATAGTCCATTTTCCAGGTCCCACGTAGCCCATTTACGCGTTATGGATTTATCCTCGAGTCCATACACTTCAAAGATCGTTCCGTCATTTGGAATTGCCATCAACATTTCTGTGTTGAATGTCAGGCCCAAGGAATTGGGCAAGTTGGACCCGTGGAATTGTGAGTCGCACAGACGAGACTCATTCTCACAGAGCAACAACCAAATTGGAAAAGCAACGTTTACAACTTTCGTAGCACGTGCCAACTCCAGCTCGTCCAGTACGGAGCTAAGAAATATAACAAACACTGGTCTCTGGAAATCGGTATAGTGGAATCGCATCACCTCGGGTAACTTTGGAATCGTCAAAACTGCAGTTGCCAGACCTCTTTTCGAGCACTGGCGAAACATCCAGTGTAAAGTATTCCAATTGTTTGTACCTAAAAAGAGAAGATTAATAAATCACTTAGCATAATTGTTGTTTCCACTGAATTTTAAAAATATTTACAACCATTAAACGCTAAATCCAATTAAATATAAAGGAACTTGCGAAAGATTACTGCTATTCATAAATTTTTCAGCGGCAAATATGTCTGAGCAATTGCAAAATAATTGGTCATTTCTGGGCTTTGTATCAGGAGCCGATTTAAAGAATCTATAAGACTGCAACGAATACGAACCATTAATCCCGTTGAACAAGAAGATGTTACGACTCTGAGTAACAGAAATGATGTCCAATATTAATTCCAAGTTTTCCCGTCGAGCGGAGCTTACAATGTTGGCGTTATTAATTGTCAAAAATATTAAAAGAAAGCTGAAAAGTTTAAGGCGCTCCATCGTCCTCTGCAGATGATCTACAGCACTTGACTGCTCGAATCAGCAGAGTCTCATAATTCGATCCTGTTAACGTGAATTTTCTGGCCGATTCCTATAGTGCCGGAAACACGAAGCAATAAAGAAAATGGTAGATGAGGATCTTGAGCCGTGTGACAGTTCAATCGTCCTGATCAAAGTGTCATCAATCACGGTTCAACACCCACGATCTTTCCTCGCTGATTCTACAGCTGCAGTAGAAATAATCAATCTATCATTTCCATTTGATTATCGTGTCAGAAATAAATGATTCCACAAACCTGCAATAGAGAGCGTTTCACGTGTATTTATATTTTCGTATATACATATATAGATTATCAATAAATATATATACCTTGGATAATGATGCGAATACGTGCATACATATATGTATCTATGTATAATATTTTCGGTTTCTATTACAATGACAATGAGGGTCCTGGCGTCTCCGACACATATCGTTCGCACTCTTGATGCTCACTACGTACTTTGCATGTCTGAATATCAATTATTCAATATTATCGATGGAAAGTAGAGCTTTCTTCCGTGATAAGATCTTGACCGTCGCAGTCTTTCTCACTTTCTCCCAACTACCTTTCCTACCCTTGTACTACTTTAGAAAAACTATTAAATGACTTCAGTTTAAACATTTTGAGTCGTTGATCAAGCTGCATTCTACTTTTTAACTGCTGGATAGACTCAATTTCATATTTGTGGAAAAGGCGATAAGAGATCTTAGAGACACTAATTTGGATGAACTTGAAAAATTAGGAATTCGTATCAATTTTACTTTCCTTGTTTAAGTTTATTCAAATTATTGACGGGTAATTTAACGAAAACGTAGTATATATTTGTAAATAAAAAGATAATTATAGTCATTTGTACAAGAAAACAATAAAGAAAGAATTTTCATTAAATATTAATGAAAGAATTTATGCACGAATGTATACGTATATTTATGTAGTTAACGCATATGGACGCCTACGGCAATTATCTATGCTATTTATAAATTCTGCAACTTTGACAATGTAAATTTTGTTTCTTCACTGTTCATTTTGGCAGGAAGTTTTTGCATTTTGAAAAGTACCAAGTCTCTGGAATACTTCCTCCGTGTATGACCAATTTGATAATTGTGGATCACAATCTCAAGAATCAGAATGATCAAAGACAGAAGCATACCGCCTGTAATCAAAGCCAGGATGAGAGCGATGCCCCAGAGTTCCACCTCCGGTAACATATTGCTGCTTTGCTTGGACACTGTACAGGTGCGTTTCCTCATTCGGTTCAGTAGTCCATTGTCCAAGAGACGCTGTATACTGCACCAGCAGAGAACAGAAAAATGGAAATACAGATAAACAAATTACTATAAACTATGATCAGGATTAATAGAATCTATTATTAAAAGGTAAAATATTATTGCTTACTGGAAGTTTAGCAGGCGGGTGTACATACTATTTTTTCTTAATATTAAACCAGTACTACTATCGAAACCGCTGTTGATGCCCACAACTTTACAAGGTAAATATATATTGATAGTATCGACAATTGAATCCTCTATGAAGAAGGCCACCTTCTCATTGCAGACCTGCAGTTAAAAATTTGAATAAGCATATTACCTTTGAAAAACTAATGAAAATCTTAATTAGTTCTTAATAATATCGCAGTATTGATAGAAGCTGCCAATTCTGACATACGTTTCACCTGAATTCGCACAAATGAAATTATATCCTTGATTTACCTCTTGAAATCCTTGCGCCACGGTCGTCGGCAGTTTGTGTTCGGGTTTCAGAAAGGACCGCATCTTTCTCGCCATAGTGTTTTTCGATGTCTAAAAAGTTTTGAAGAAAATAAATGCAATTAACAAGTCATCAGAATCCAATCTTACTTCCTTCTCACGCACCACGAACAAATCGTAATCAGCACTGGCCTGAAAGACTATCATTTTATAAGAACCATCCTCGATGAAGCCTTGCATCGTGGTGAAGGGCAAAACCACCCCGGACGCAGCCAGATAACTTGTCAATGATCCTGAGTAAGCAGCCGACACAATAGTGGCCGATACAAATACAGAGAAGAGCACGAGCCTCACGGTTATATTCGATGGAAATTCTGGTGATAAGAAAAACGTTCAAATTATCCGCTAGTAAGAACAGTCCGAATTAAAAGCAAATATTGTAGCTACCGGACAATCCTTGCTGACAGTAGATTCCCCAAACGTAAAGATAATTCTCGGCAAGCAGATCTAAGAAGCTCGTACCGTTTTTGAATTTGATCAGAGTAAGTAGGATTGGGACAAGAAGAATTATACCGAGAATGGTTATCCAAATTCCCAAGCTGAATGCCTGTTAAGAGATCGATGAAATTGGTAACTGAATCGGTATTTGTTAAATCGCTGTTACGTCACCTGAAAGTGTCCTGTCCACGATACAGCTTTATCCGGTTCCTTGATATAGAGCTTAGTCTTTGACAATGAAAATGGAAATGAAAAATCAATGACTTCTAAGCGGTCTGTCGTCATGGTAAACTCGCCAAAGCCCAATTCACTGTCTCCGCTTATCAGTTGCGCAATGGCTCCCGTCCAATTTCCAGTTACACGATCGGCGATCCCAAAGTGCGAGTCATTATGAGACATCTTCCAGACAACATTCATGATACTCTGAAGCTCATCTATTAGTATTGGAATAATTTTCTTCTCAATATTAGTGCCGGGAACACGGTTAGCCAGATTCATCTGAAATTTAATCGTTAGACACATTAAGTAAAATATTAAGTTCTATAAGACAATATTCATAATTATACGGCGATTCAATTATGCATTTACGTCCATGACTGTAGCTTGCAGCTGCTTTCCATTCAAATTTGATCTTCTCATGTAGAAGCTCGTGTTGGCTCTCATTTGAAAGATTCCATGATTCCAGGTAGCTATGGTCGTCAAAGTTATTCGTCCATCATCGTAGTACCATTCCCAAATAATGTTTTCGTCCTCGCAGAGCACAAGAGTTTCAACGTCCAAAGGCAGAGCAAACGAATATCCAGACTTGCCGATGTCCGGGCACAAGTTGCCATCGATATTGCTTGAAAAAATGATCAGCCACACAGCGTAAGACATGTGTATGGTGCTTGAAAGATGAAAAAACTCCATTAGATTTCGACTGTGTCTTATGTACACGACGAATAAGGGTCTCGATGTACTCCCATAAAGATAATGAATTTTCTTTTCAAGAAAAGTAAAGTCCATGGACGTGGACAATACGCCCTCAGAGGATAGGCCTTTCCAGAGAGCATTTAACGTGTCGAGATATTCGAATGCTGAAAGAAAAGATAAATTTTTCATTCACTCGCTCCTTTTTGATTGATCGTTATCGTAACTCACCATTGAATGTCCTGCCGTACAAGATAAACGCACCGGAAGTACGATAATAATTGTGAACCTGGTTTATCAAGGGAATGTATTTCGTAAGTGTGTAATTTGCGTCTTCGGATAGACATTCCTCTAGATTGGCGCAACTCGAAGCAAATAAGAGGAATATCGAGGCAATTCGCATGACTGTTTCTCCAATACCTTTCTTCGCTCGTTCCTTTGCGCTTCTTCTAGCTTGCAGCAGCTACAACTAAATTCAGAACGCTAGTCGTTGCATGACTGAGAATTCGAAACGCTATTATAGCAGAACGGCCGCCGTCATTATTCGCTATGTGCGTATGCACACAGATCCCATATCTAGGCATGCATTTTAGTACACATGCAAACGAATCGTCTGGGAAAATTGGTGGCGCTGATAGAATGACCATGCACACCAATAAATCCTCAGATATTGGATCTGCGTACGTACGCACATAGCCAATATCGATTTGTACAAATCGTTAAAATGCTGTACGGACGCTAATTGTTTGAGTAATTGGCACCTATCAATATATCCTTACTTTTGTAATTATATTAAGATACACCCTCGCATATATAACGAATTCATTAGGGGAATATTCGTTAAATATTCGTTTAACTGTATTTGCCAATTTCCATAAAACATGTTTAGTAGATATTGTGTAAACTGAATATAATATGCGAATGGACAATCATTTGCTACAGGAGGTGTTATTTCACGAGGCTGAAAAATCGATCGTATAATGAGTTTTTCCTTGACTGTGCATCAAAATGACGTAGTATTCAGTTTCCCGGCGTTCGTATCTAGTATGTGCATATGCAGCACATTTCAGGTTATAGTAGTTACATCGTGTGGATGCGCCTGTCCGTTGGCATTCATATATACACCTGTGTATAAATGTGTTCATATGCCATGATAATCTATAGAAAGTTGATGAATTTTCTAGAAGAGTCTTATCATGAATCTCTGAGTAATTCAAATGCATTATGCTCGCTGTTCGCATTGGCCGTGTTCAATTTTGCTGTGTAACCGGAGGGGCTGATGTAACCCAGCGTAATCCGACAAACACTCAAATGTTCTGAACCCTCCTGACGCGATGCAGAAGCATTAGCTATTAACAGAGGAATTATATTAATAAGAAAAGTGAAATCCTAACAGACTATAGAATTTTTACATAGAGCAATTTAACTTACTAGTCTTATGGCACAGGTTACGATTCACCTGGTGCATCGAATTTGTGCATACATCCATATTACGATAGTATATTCGCGATGATAAAAATGCAATGATGTTATTTTCCTACACACATTTTAGATTAGCATTAATCAGCATCCTTATACTACATAAAGACGGTGTTTAATGTCCTAAAGTGAGGTGACTCACGATTCAAGTGCAGAGTGGGTCACGTGAACCCCATGATTTTGACATCTCATTCAAAATGTCCGGCGATGCCCGCCATTTGTCTTGACTCAAGCTTGTCTTTTGATTTTTACAGATATAGGGTCCAGCACCTTTCACCGCGTTGGCGGTTCTGAAGCTATTTAATTGATCGGTTATATGAAAACTTTGAAGTATATTGACACCTCTCCAATCAGTAATATTTACTCATGAGAGGAAAAAAAAATGATGAACATTCTAAAGCAGTTTGTATTGCGTGGCCGGATGAACCGATTCATACGCAATCATGGCTCCACCGTCGACATGCGCAGTCATGCCGAGCGGCCATTGTTACTCTCGTGTAGTATAAAAGCGCCGTGTAAGCGCTTGTCTTCGCAGTACTTGATATTTCAGCATCGAAGGTGTGTGTGATACGGATTGACAGTGATAATTGTCAATAGTGAATATTTCACAAGAGAGGGCAACTCTATAGAATTGAATAGTAGTAACTGTTGAAAATACGAATTTTCTCTTTACGGATTTGTCTTCTTGTAACGAGCTCAAAGATGACTTCAACAGTCAGCTTTAAAGTTTATTTGACCAACGACGATGATCGTCGTACGATTAAGGAAGTCAGACGATTTGGGATTGACAAGGACGTTTCCGAGAGTTTCTTATACTTTCGCGAAAAGCTGCAGACAGTCTTTTCAAGTCTACGTGGAAGACATTTTACTGTCTATTGGAAAGGTAAGCGAAATTCTTTGTTAGTCATACTGATAACATTGCATCACCGTACTGCGCAGTAACAACTTTCGCATTCGTCATCGTCTTTTTACGGTAAAAAAATTTCTACAATAATGATTTTTCTGATACAATTTTTCTAGATGACGACAACGATGATATCGTTGTCTCGAGTGACGAGGAACTGCATATAGCTATGGGAAATGATCAGGCCAAAGCATTTAAATTTTACGTGACGCCTCACTCCGATACTCCTGTAGTGCCTCCTAGAAATCAGGTGCCACAGCGTGATGCTGGTCAAAGTCATCCTGGAGTAGTTTGTGATGGGTGCGATAAAGGGATCAGAGGCTTCCGATATAATTGTATTCAGTGTCCAGATTACGATCTCTGTGCATCTTGTGAAGCTAAGGGCATGCACCAGGAACATTGCATGATTCGCATTGCAGTTCCTATGCAATGGAAATCTCAGTACAACCGACGCTTGGCTCATCTTATGAATAGATTTGCCAAAAAGGCAGCAGCGTGTGAGGCTAAGGAAGAGGCCCAGAAAAAATGTCCATACCGGAGCAACAGACATTCAAGATCACATCATCATGATCCTGAAACTCCTTCCTGGATGGAGACTCTGCTGACGTATTTAAATGATTGGACCAATCTTCCTGAAGATGGACATTGTCCACCATGTGCAGCACCAGAAAAAGCATCTCAAAAGACTAAGGTCAACGAAACCAAAAAACCTGAGGATGTTAAAAAGCCACTAGACCTGCACAACGAATTGTTAAAAAATTTGGGAGAAAACATATCCCAAATACTGGATCCATTTGGCATTGACGTGAATGTTCAAGTCAGAAATGACGACGTTCCAGTCGCATCACCAGCGTCAAATCAAGATGACAAAATACCACAGGCACAGCAAGTACCTGATGAAAATATTCCAAAGTTTCCAGGGGAGGGAAGGAAGCTTCAAGAAAATCCAGAGAAGGAGTCTGCTGCAGCCAATACATCACCAGTACCACCCACACATTCGGAAATTGTTCCTGAGAAACCAAGTTTAGAAAATGAAGGCTGGACAGTACTGAATAATCTTGATGGATATCCTCCTGTAGCCATGCCAGCAGCTCCTGCTGCTAATTTTCCAGCTCCAGAACCAATAATTGCATCAAAAGGACAGATGGCAAATGCACCGTTTTCTACAAATACACCTCATCTTATTCCTGTGAATAATATACCAGTGCCAACCTCAGCTTCAGCCTCAACAACAGTACTAGTACCAACTCCAGCAACAGCACCAACTTCAACTCCAGTAACAATTCCGTTCTATCCTGCTGTAGTAGCATCCACTCCTGGGGCTTCGCACAATAATGGAGCTATACCTAAGCAGGTACTTTAAAGAAATATTTCAAATTTACAAAATTATACTCATTGAAATAGCAGAATAATTTAATGACATTCTTGAAAATCTTCTAGGTTCCAACAGAATCCCAGCAAGATATTCCTGTGGTTCAAAAGTCAATATATCCTCAGCTTCCAAATAGAGTGACATATCATCCTGATCCAAAGATTCAGGCTTCCGTAGAAGCGATGGTACAGATGGGATTCAAAAACGAAAACGGATGGCTTACCGATTTACTTGTAGCTAAGAATGGCGATATCAGCAAGGTGCTGGACGTACTTCAGCCGGTGCTACGTTAAATTTGTAACATCCTTTATCAGAACAGAACAGAACCAGGTTCAGCATAATCAAGACCATATAGAATATCTCTTACGAACAATAGAATATACTATATACATTCCACTTTTCTTATAAAAATCAAAATCATTCTATGTAATCAGGAAAAACCTCCAAAAGAATATTAATGTCTCAGTTATTTAGGGCATCATGACAAATGTCAGTAGAATAGGATACTGCTATGGTGTTTGGAAAAAAACTTGTATTCTTATTTACTCCTTAAAGAAAAGCATATAAGATTAATAATAACCGTGGTTGAAATGTTTACTATGTATATATTTTTGTTTTATTTATGTATCCTACAACGGCGTACAGTATTCCATGAATTTGTATGGATTGTTCTGAGAAAGAAGCTGGAGTTCCCTTAGACCCTGCTTCGAAATGTCACGTATCCATTTCCGGTTCTTGTAATAATCTGCGACAACCTCGATTTCGTCGTTCGTATAATTCTTCACGTGTACCGGAAGGAACGGATCCATATGCTCGAAGCCTTCTTTATTGAGTAAAAATCGTGGTAGATAGGACTCTCGTCTATCCTAGAATTTCAACAGAGGAATGTGTTGAGTACGTCCTGCTTTCAATTTCTATTGCTAGAAATACATTTTTTAATTCTGACCTTAGTTGCTAGAATATCGACAGTTACGACAATGACGCCGTTGCACCAGTCGCTTTTCGTAATGTTTAGAAAAGCCTGCGTCAAAGTAACCCTTGAAGGTGGGACCACTTTTTTATTATCGTCACGAATAGCACTATACTCAGAGAAGAAGGCATTGTACCCATCAATGGCTACCATTGTGCTACACTTGCCGTTTCTACTCGCTTCTTTCAGTTCGTTCATTAGAACGTTTATAATTTCAGAAGCAAATTTAATGCGATTTATTCCAAAATCTATCATTTCGAGCAAAGGCGTCCCATTGGGCGTTGTTTCTCGATGGCTCCATGCATAATCCTTGGTCACCCTTAACTGGACATTAATTGATTTAATGGAGTAGAATTATCGTAGTTTTATTTAGTCGTACTTACGTCCAATTCTGAAAGAAGATAATGATTCTGATTCTTGAAATGAACTAGCCAAGCTGCTGCATCTATTGGTAAATCTATATTGCCTTCATGCATTATAGAATTCGCTGTCTCCCTTGGGCGAGAAAACCAATATTGAACTGCATACAAGAAAATTCATTGAGTTAATCTATCATTCATTAAGAATAAATTACTAGTTTTTTAATTTTTTTGACCGGTACCCCATGGGACGTGAACAAGAATTTTCCTAGTTGCAAATGCATAATGGATAAGATGTACGAGAGTGGTTGATTTTCCAACACCGAGTTCTCCGTCTGATTGATTATTTAAGGATCTTCATATTAAGAAAAACAATCATTGTCAACAGTACAAACAATTAATTAAAAAATTATATAAAAAGGATACATAATACATATTTATTTGGTGGTTTGGAATAATCACTTTGTCTTATGTAAGATATAATTTCAATAGCTGGCTGTCTTATTAAAATTGAGCATTCTGCGAAGGTCTTCACCTGCTTTTGAAAAAACTTTGTCAATCCACCATGTTGGAACAATTGTTTTTGAATTTCAGGAGCAATTGTATAAAATCTATTCATGTGATCGATCGTATGATTTGCAGGATTATTCTCAATTGTCCTAAATGTTTGTGGAGGTTCCTCAGGGACTTTTATGGCTTCCAAAGCAGTTCCAAACATTCTGACATGGCCTGATGTTATTCGCCGTAGCAGAGATTCTATAAATGGAATAAAATTACATTGAAATCTAACAATATAAACCAAGCATTGAGACGCTCACACACTGTAAAATTATACATAGTCAAAAAACTATCCGAAAATATCTCAATAATACGATTAGAAGTGCTTGTTGGCGAATTAAAAAGTAATAATCAAACATAACACACCTTATAAGAAAATAAAACTTATAAATGAACTATGCTGAATGAAAGCATAATAAAGTGTTAATACTCACGAGTATAAATGACCATTATTAATTATTTATTAACTAGCGTATGTCGTATAACAGTTATTCTTTAATACGATTATCAATCTTGTTAAATTCCAAAAACTTGGTTATATTATTTGCATGGGGTAGCCATGTTGTGCGGTATGGTAAAGCAGAAGGATCGACATACTATACACAGACCACTTGATACTATAGCATTGGACTACGCGATCCCTACTTCAAACCCCTTGAAAAAGTGTCCGCTCCGAATAGACAAAGAGGGAATGGGGTGGCGGCAAATACCTCTCCTTTTCTAATATTCCTATTGGCTACTTTTTTATCGCTCAGAGGATCTCAGGAACGTACTGTTAGATG
>JARQSW010000497.1:4749-22865 GCA_030142375.1 Calameuta pallipes
CAGAGAAAAATTCGATTTTCCATTCGTTTCTCATGCGCGAAAAAGGGCGTTTTTCATGCACGTATTATGAAAAAACATTTTCGATCGGGCTGCTAATAACAAAGTAATCTCTACTGATCACGATTCGTGGTTCACCCTGTATAAGAAGGACTTGACGCATTATTCATGAAGCCGAAACATTGGCACCCTATGAGAAGTATGGTGGGATTGCAGTTCACTTGACAATTCACTACTGGTGAAGTGTGAAGTTCGAACAGTCAGTTAGTCAAAGTGCACCAGGGTATATAAGTTTTACGTGAATTTACTTAATCCTGAATATTGCATATACATGCATAAATGAAGTGTGAATTGAAAATGTTAACATGAGAATAAATAAAAATTGATACCCAACTAATTATCGAATGGAGTACACACGAGCGGGATTGAGGGACATTAGAATTTCGTTCCAATTGAATGAGTTCAAAGAGCTTCCGATGCGGCTGTCAGGGAGGCTGCAGCCCTAGGGATAACGATGTACAGACCGGACAGGAGCTGTAATACTGTATTTGCCGAGTTAGTTGGTGTTGCGACTAAACTCGTTGTGAAGAACAACAACGAGTATTGGTTCATGCGATTGAATGACTAACTTATCATTCATAGGGGGCGCCAACATCGCTAACTTAGCACGGACGCGAACCTTCCTTCACTCCGGAGTGTCGGTAAATGTCGGTGCAGGATCTGCGAATGCAGAATCAATGAATAATAAAGTCTGATAATGCTTGCTGGTCTTATAAATCTATTAGTTATACTAATTCCTTAATAATTCATATTATTCTAATGTAACGCGTACTTCTGATAATATAAATTTATGTAATACACATGCCTGTATTCTACGAAAGCATACCAATAGTAAACTGCACTTATGGTGGTTTTGTGTAATGACAAATAATTTTGGGGTGGTTTACCCTCATAAACAGATTTTTTGACAAATTTGAGAAAATCACATTTCTGATCTCTCATTGTGAGGAAATTTTTCCAATTGGTTTCAGTGTGAAAGATACCGCTTTTATATGTGAAATAATTAAATGGGCGTTTAGCACCTCAATTTTCGGGGGCGGTTTTCACCCCCAAAACTTCAATTTGGGCCGATAAGAAAAAGCACGTGTCGTTTAGTTTTTCCGAGTACTACAACATATGTGAAAACGAAAAAAATCGGAGGTGGACACCTACCAAGATTTTCTTGTAAGGACAATGAAGAATCGGGTACAATACATGGCACCACTGCAGTTCAATTAATACCGCGTTTTGCACGTAGAATATTATTCTTACAATACAGAAAAAGTCTTGGAGTAATACAGAGAATTGTGTGAAGACTCTCGTATAAAACAATACAGCGCTACAGAAATTTGTAAAATTTTGCCCTGAAACTCAGAGTTTTGAAGAGAAACATTTTTATGAAATATTTATTAAAATGAGAAATGTTCCACAGTTTTGTGAAGAAATATTTTGTACTCAGGGGATCTCAATTATTCCTAAATAAATTATGTAGTTGATAAAAATACTTTACTCTCACAATCAGTGCAGTTATTCAGCGAGTATTATACTAACTAAAGTTACTGTGTCCATTTCATTTCTGGGATAGAATCACGATAAGATTGTGCAATGCTCTGTATGTAAAACTCAATTAAAATATTTACTCAAATAGAAAAGTATTTATTTATTAAATTCTATCATTTGTCCATGAATAAGTCGATAGCAAAACACATTGCTATCATTAAAAAACAAATAATCTCTTGAGTGAATTATCGCTCAAAATATTGTCGAATACCTGAGTAAATTAAATAATTTTTTATCTTGGAACATTCCATTGTTACTGTGATTTAGTGGTATAAGAGCCTCAAGATAAGGTAGTTAAGAAGTAGATTGTGAACTAGGAAAGTGAACAAAGAAGCTACCGGCTTGGAAGAAGTCTTACGTCATTTATAGATGAAATTAAAGTATATATACCTTTGCAGTGCATCACCCAATTTTTTTGATTCGTTGCTCGTTAGGGGGTCGTACAAATCTGTCACTAGTAGATCCTTTTTGGCTCCTTTCCAAAACAACGGGATCGTCCACCTACACACATAAATATAGCCGTTCAATAGTTTTTCCTTTAAATATACTTTATTAATTTTCAACCATATATAAGACTGTTTTAGCCGAACTGCGACGCTAGTATTACATTCTTACATATTTCTTTCGCGTACTAATCCATAAGAAGATGACCCCTAAAGATACACTGATCACATCGACCGATTATACATTGTTCACAGTATATGGAAAAAGACATTAAAAAAGAAAATACTATTATAAGACATAATTGAGGCTCATGAAGGACCTTTATGGAAGCAAAATGGACTGTTGCAGATCCTGCACCGAAGAAAGAAGAACCATGAAATAGATTAGACTCTCGTTAAGTGAACGTTTTTAGGAGTGTAGGGATAGAGGATTTAAAAAAAAACGGTCAGTTATCGGGAGCCTTCCAGTCTTCAATAGTTCTTCATCTGAATTCATTGTCCTTACTTGTTTCCGAAATTGCAGTTTTTTCGCGCTTGTACAGCGATATGCTCAGGGCATTTTATTTGATATAATCAGAATGCCCGAGGCATAAGAGATGTGAACGATCGGAGACGAAACGTTCACTTGACGAGCATATTTACTCAACGGGAGTCTACTGTAATCGATATAGATACATGTACTTTTTTATTCGATAAATCCTTATAACACAATTTCCAGTGTAATTGTGCGATCATATTGGTTTATATTAAAAGTGATGTAGAATGATCTTTCGATAAATTTATTACTGGAAAACTATTAAAGAGGCACATACATCTAAAGTACCCGAGAATAGAATGCTTTTTGAGCTTGCATTGCGAAAAATTGAAAATTGATTTTAAATTTTTTCTTTAATTATCATTCAAAGTACACACAATCAAATGCAAATTATGACGTGGTATATTGTAAATGGCAATGCTCCTTGTGAGACCTGTTTTCTCATGAAGACCTTCGTGGTTGGCAAGACTACCCATATAGCATGATATATTATTTTTATAATCGTTTTAGTTCTATAATGTGAAAAATATATCTTGTATATTCTATGGATATGTTTTCTGCTTACATCTATGTATATACATGCATAAATGTACAGAATACATTGTATGTAAATACGTCAACTTTTACTTTACCCCATGTCTTACCCCCCTGAAATGGATACGGTGAATCTTATCAAAGCGTCGCTTGTCCACAGCACGGATCGTTATAACAACGCAATCAAGACGAGTCGTAAGAATGACGATGAGGACGACAATTAAATGATAATTTTGCAAGTAAATGTTTTATCTCAGTTATATCTCTTCAAAAAGAAAAAAACTTTTTCGTGTTCATAACTACTTCGATTGCCGCATCTACTTTATTGTGCGTCTACATACGCATCCATGACGTAGATGCACAGAATGTTAGCTGCATGTCATTCGAACGTTCATAAGATATGCGGGTAAATAAGATGTACATAATCGGCATATACACAAGGATATAAAATGTACATTGGATGTATATATAAAAGTCTCATTTTTGCTGTTACATTTCATATACATAATTATGACGTGCTATGAAGTACATGTGTATATCTAATGTATATTCAGTATCTGCAATTGTATATATAATGTATATGAAATATATATGGAATTGCTATATGGGTATGCACAATTAGCTACGTGCCCAATTTTTGATTAAGAATTTTCTTGCAATTGTATCACAAAAAATTTAGAACAAAAAACCGATATTTTTTTCTTACATTGAATATAAATAAATTCTACTATGCTAACTGTGTTTAATCGTAAACTTTAAGATTTACTTTGATTTTTTTTATTTCAGTTGAAATCAATTTCTTCGAAGCTCGAAGAAGCTTCTATTTTTGGGCATCCCAGACGGGTTTACGGGTACTCCCGTAATATCGCCATTTCTTTACTTACAAACATTAACTAACATGTAATTCTTTTAAGGGATTACCTTACTGTGAATGCACAAAAAATAAGGTCAATCTTAAAAATTAATGGCTCGAAAACTATAAATGAAAAATATAACTGTTGAAAATTTGTAAAAAATATTTAAAAACAAGTTTTATAATGTCCCACGGAAGGACAGAAGGCTGCTGGGATTGAACAACAAAACGGTGTATATTATTTTGCCCATGTGATTTGTCTGAAGAAAAAAAATATATATATTTATATTTTATAGTATTGTCTACAACGTGACGAGCCATTTTTCGATAACATGTTTTGTTTATAAAATATTACCTCCCTTAATGCAAATTTTGATGTAAAAATTGAAAAAAAAATTCAAGCATTTTTTCTCATCAGTGAAAACAAATTTGTTAAAAGGCTCCGTTACATTATAAACAATAAAATTTGAATTATAAATATATTTAATTTTTTTGGTTGCAGACAAACCACATGGGCGAAACAATGTACACCGTTTTGTTTAATCGCAGCAGCCTTCCACGCAACACTACATAACTTTTTCAAAATACATATTTTTTTCAAATTTTGAAAATTTATTCATCAATATGTATATTAACATGTAGCCAATTATAAATTGATTTCCATTTATAAGTTTCGAGTAATTAATAACAGCACAGTAGGGTGACCCCTTAATATTGTTATACAAATTTTCTGTACGATTAGGTCTTTTCATGAAAGTCAGAGACAAGTATTAGACCACTAGCATACTATAATTATATTGTATATAATTTTGCAATGGACTGGGAAAAATGTCTGTATTTTACAATAGAAAAGTTTCCTTTTATTCCACAAACAAGTCTGCGGGTTTTGCGATATTTTACTATCTACTTATTCTGTACATCGAGGACGCACATTGGACGACGACGATTCTCAACTTACAACATAAATTTACAAATCGAGGAATATAACAAATGTTCAGAAATTAAATTTCGAAATTTCATATACATGATTTAGGAAACTCTTCTGTACTGTAAGTCATATATAAATTGTGCATGAAAAGCGCATTTCCCGCATCAACGAACTGTACTCGTATGATATGTCGAAAGTCACTATTCTTGGGATTCCTAGTGTGACGTCAGGTAAGTAGTGGGAGAAAAGCATTTTATCGTGCTATACTGTAGGCCTCAGTCGTACATATTCAATCAATGACGTCATACAGAACCTTAATAATTAAATATAATGTATCTTTAGGATTGATACATCCATAGTCATATTATGCAGAAAAGGAACAAATGGGGAAATTTGTTGTATATATAAATTAATAGTTAAAAAAAATAAAATAGACATCAAGGGTAGTGAATGATCACAAAGCTAGATATTTAGAGTAATTCTGATAATTCCAAGTTAGCAAACGAATATTACAGTAAATAAATCGCATAATCACCACTGTACTTTTTTAACATAAAATACATGGCTGCATATCTCCCTAATTTGTCACCTGACTAACATTGAACGTATTGTAATTCTATGATAAAAATGTAAATGCAAATAACGGTATTACTGAATTTTTGAAGACAGTGTCTTACTGACGTCTAAGCAGCCCCAAATTAAATTATATATTTATGGGGCTGCTTAGACGCTGCTATCTTCAAAAATTCATTAATTACTTAACGCCCGACAATTCTAATAATTTAAACGGTATTACTTACCAGAAAAACAATCGGTTGAAAATATTTGCCTCTTTCAGAGGATTTGTCTTAATTACTTTTTTGCCGCTGTCCATTTTTCCTGGTTACACTCTGAACGTAAGGAGATCCGTTTCTTCAATGAAGCCTCCGATTACCAGCGGCTCTTATTTTCCGCGAAACCAATCGTTTGTAATTCTAAGCACTCCGCGACTTTCCGCGTGTACTCGCTTCGAAGCAAACTTGGAAATGACACTGAATCTTTAACTAGACTTTTACCTGTCTTATGTAGTAGGATGACCTCGCGATAAAAGTCTACGATAAAAAATAAGTTCCCACCCACAAAACACAGGCAATAGTGTGGGGGATATACTTGTGGCGTCTGTACGTTTTATGATTGACAAAAGAGAGTAGAAAGAACAAGAAATAAGAACACAGACATAGCAAGCAATGAAAAAGAATAGAGATATTCTGGATGTAAACTATTTTAAGAGGAGCGTTTCGTTTTCTATACTAAAATGAATTAAGTTTACATAAAAATTTAATACCGGATACTGTATAATAACAGATCGTCATTTTTGCTACATTTTACGTGTTCCAATGTAACATTGAGGTTGAACGTGAGAATCGTATATTTTGGGATTAAGGTTGTATGAAAACCCATGCTAAAAACCACTTCAATTGATTCAAAGACTATATTACTAGAAAAAAAAAAACTAAAAATAATCATAGTTAAATGACTATAATATAAAACAAGGTGCAAGTGGAAACTTGCAATTTGCTTCCTCCGAATTATAGGTAGTGTACGAAGTCCCTATATGAGGAAGCATTTTCATTTTTTCTTAATCTTTGGCTTCCTCATTGATGACTCTTCGTTTACTACCGACGATTCGGAGGAAGCAAATTGCTAAATTTAAATCCCTGACTTCCTCATATAGAGTCTTCGTGCACTACCTACGATTCGGAGGAAGCAAATTGCAAGTTTCAACTTGCGGCTTGTTTGGCGTGAGTGCCAAATTTGATACACGTCACAACTGATTGATGTTCTATACTTTTGGAAAGTTGAAGCTAAATCGGTCAAAGTTGACGGGACTTATATTGTTAAATTTAATTTTTCGAAAAATTCAAAATATCATAAAATCAAAACTTCTCGATGGATTCGGCCGAAATGCAATACCAACCAACCTTGGATACAAATCTCTTACAATTAGTCAAGAACTATTTAGACCCGTATCACAAAATTTACGATCGCTAGAGCGATAACGCCCCTTTTTTGGAAATTTGAAAACTACATAAAATCCAAACTGTAGCTTGAATAATGACAAAAATTATAGTCAATGAAGGAATTATAAAGCTGCACATGCCTGCAAAATTCGAGGGCTGTAGCTGAAACCGTTTTCGACTTATAACCGTTTGAATTTTGGGAGGCCATTACACACCCATGTGCGTGTGACACATACATCCGAAAATTTTCTCCAAATGTGTTTTGTCACACGTTTGGCACATTCTGAACATGGTGACATGAAAATCTCAAAAAAAAAATTTTCCATCGTCACATAGCTTCGTCTATGAGGAAGCAAAAAATCATTTAGGTTTTCATGCATCTCGACGTGGAACATGTATAAATTCGGTGGACAAAATTTCAATCGAATGGCTCAACAAATCGGACTAAAATTTATAGAGGATTTAATTCCCGAATTTAGATGGAACAGCAATATTTGTAGATGTCTGGCACATTTATTTTCAATAAAGTGCATACGCGAATCCAAGATACTTTGCTGTTTTGGAATTATATGTGCGAATTCTTGTGGGCAGAATTGCGGACGAGCCATTTAACCAGTCGGATTGAAATTTAGCCGTAATAAGAAGTTCCAAATGTACACAGAACAGTGATATTTGTAGTTGTCCGCATTCCTGATTTTGATAGAGCACATGTGAAAAATTCAGATGTATTTTATTTGCACGTGTATATTCATGTCGGTTATTAAATTTCAGCCAATGACATCGATTTTTTTTGTCAGCAATCAAAATTAATCGACGCAAGTGGTTGAAATTTAGTACCCGCAACCGTGGTGTAATTACGGAATATGCCCTAAAATTAGACTGCAAAAAGGTATATGCGATTGGACATCAAGATAAAGCGATGAAATAAAGTTAATATATTGTCAATAGTTGTAAAAATATGAATCAGCGCCAAAGCGATAACACGCGTAATTAACACTGCAGGGGTAAAAAATTAGAACGTTTTTTGTCCTTAGTTAAAAATAATAAATTTGTCCTATAATATTTCTGTTTTTGTCTAATTTTATTTAAAACATTGATTTGTTTTTTATTCGTAATTTTCAACTAACAGTAAAAAATTAAACTTTTTTATAGTCTGATTATATCGCCAGACACTTTTTCTTTCGATGATAATAATAACTACAAATAGTGATAATAGTGATAATAATAATAATATTTTTTATATAATAAATAGTAATAATAATAATAGATTGGACTAATGCAGCTTCAAGTTGTTTCATGATTTTCTGCTGCACTACACAGCTCACACGGAAATTGCTGAAACTTTCTATAGGGCATCGATTTAAAGAAGAGGAAGGTTTTATTTATGTTTCTGGAATAGGAGAATATGGTAGGTGCTATAAATAAATATAATTTCCCCCTAAGAACATATGTTGAGTATATCTCGTTATCAAAATCGTCACGTGATCGGATCCAAATAAAAATCATGACGATTCACTTTACTTTAAATATTTGTCAATTGTCTGTGCTTTAAAGCGTTAAAACATGAAAACTGCGTAATATCTGTAAATCTGTGATGCAGAATTGTTTGCTTATCAATTAGTTGACGAAACATTTTACAGACCATTCATTCCCAAATAAAATAAGCCCTAATTGATTAAATCTGGATCTACGGTGTGACTTGTACCTTACGTAAGGTTTAGACAAATTTAATTCTTTCTACCGATTGAACAATAATCCTAAAATCATTTTGAAAAATGGGCATCTCATGTTCAGAACATATTTTCGAATACTTGTGATTATAAAAATTTTCTCCTGATATGAAAATCCCGTAATTATAACTTCTGTTTTTCGACATCGAGACGCATTTACGTCCCTTTTCCAATAAAATAACACGCAACCAGCCAGAAACTCCAGGGTCATAGACTAATTATTGAGTACTAGACTAATACAAAATTATACAAATATTTCACACGTCACGACCACAACACCGGTACCGAGCCATCTGAACAACTAGACTATCAAAGGAAGACAAACAGATCTTACGTCAAGGAACGTGGAGAGCTGCCGTGCCGACCTCACGACTCCACCTTATAATCGACCCTATCCGAAAAGGAGTAGGGAGGGTCATCCAAAAAGATAGCGCCAAGGAGGTTTCAGGTCACCTTCCGTTTTGTACCGTCGGTATCGATAGTCTACAGTATTTGGACTAGTACCTAAGACGAGGAAGTCTCGAGTTCCGCGAACCTCCTCGTGCTGGAGGATCAGTGGGTCCCAGACTGGATGCACCCTAACTGGCTTGTTGCAGGAGACAGAAACAATCATACCTACCGAAGACAACAGGATCCAAGCCCCTATGGCCGAGGATAGGGCCGGAATCTCACCACCACCAGAGACCACTGCAGTGAGAGTGTGACAATGTTCCGTGTGGCTAGGAAGCTTACGACAATTAGGTCAAAGTGTTGCGTTTAATCCGCGTTTCGAACTTTTATTTTAACGTCGTCCTTTCGAGTATCGTGTATCACTGCTCAGTGGAAGGTTCCGGCATCTACCGAATATTTTCGAAGTCTATCTCTTAGGGGTAAGGCGATTGGGTCACAGATGTCACTCTAGCGTTATTTCGTATTTATTATTTGAGGAATAGTTCCGACGGCATCGCTGTTTTAGCGGCGTATTAATACGAGTATTCTAAATCCTCCCGAAAATCTTATTGGTTATCTGAGGCCACTACTTTTGATTGTTAATAGGGACGCGAGTTCAGCCCTACAGTAAAATTTGCGTGTACGTCATTCTTTTCTGAGTTACCATCGTGGTCGGGTGCGAATTTTATATCTTCAGTAGTTTCGATAATACCAGTAAGAAAGAATCTTGTAACGAATCATGAAATCTTTTCCATACAGCTCACTGTCGTATCGTTGTTCGTGTTTCGCGTTTTCTCACAGGGCCTCCGCCTATGGATGATTTCGTATCGCTAACGTGGAAAAGATTCCATGTATCGCCTATACTTCTTTTGTGAATTTATATTTCTTGATTCTGTAACATTTTCTTAGCGCAAAAGTCTCGCGACCCTGGAGACTTAATAAAAAGAATCCGCGAGTTCTCGCCTCTCGAGAACGCGTGTATTGAGTCTTGCTTGTCTCGCTTCTTGAGACCTCACGAAAAGTAACGCGTTGTCCTGCTTCACGGGAGCTCACGTATCGATAACATTAATTTCCGAACATTTACTTTGATTTGAATTTTGTCGCATTTACTTAAATTGTTAATGATATTATTTTTCTGACTTGTTTCGAAATTCTCATTTGTTAATTGTTGATGTTCTAAATTGTCCTAAATAAAAGGACACCTGTCATTGCTTTCTATTCAGGGGTTCTCATTCTCCTAACCGGTTCCCTTACCAACATCTAAGCGCTCCCTGCCTCTTTACCATCCTGTATCGTGTGTGCTAGTCGGTGCAACTTTCTCCGTCCCTTCTGAAATTATTTTGCAGATTTCGTTCCGTGGCGCAAAGATGTGTCTGGCGCCCAATCGGTCTTTTTCAGTATCGTGACCATGGGATAGAGGCTAGTCATTTGCCGACGGAGAATCAGCTGTTTTGCTGAACAGCTCGGGTATTTTTTTGAAGTAGTTTCTCGTTTGGGATTTTTCGCTATATTCGCACTTGCACTGTATCGCAAAACCTGGCTCGATTTGAAGAGGTCTTCATGGTTTCCGATCCTCGCTGTTTCCGTCGATGGGCCTCCAGGGATTCGGGGATTGGTCGGACCGCTGAATTGAGAGGGCTGTGCGCTTCAGCATTTTCTGTTTTATCTTTCGATTTCCTATCAGTCCATCCATGTTTGTCATAGGATCCTCCTTTAGTCGCTATACTTAAATTGCAGTTCCTATCCACTACTATATTTGCTTCCTCTGTCTCTTTTGGTTTATACATTTTTTACAGCATTGTATTGCAGAATTACAGTCGTAATCATTACTTGGAAAGTATATCAAAATTGTGAATGTTTTAAACTTTACATCGTTTTAATTGCAATCTGTTACGAAAATAAGTCTTAAATGATATTACATTTGGTCATTACAATATTAATTAATTATTTCAAAAACCTAACTAATTGCTATGCGAACTGTCACTATACTGTCATTTGTGTGTAGCTGTCATTTTTTTGAAGAGGCCACACTGCCGTGTCGGCCACTTGCGGCCAACTTTTGCTGGTGCGTTTCTACTGACTAGCCCTGTATATGTTTGTGCGTCGAAAGTAAATTAAAAATGGATCGCTTCCGGAATAAATCGAAAGACAAAGAGGACAATGATGAACAGGGACTTGATCTATATGAAGAAGATTATAAGATTGATAAAGACGGTGTTGGAATGATTGTAATCGGCCTGTTGGCAACACTGTACAAATATTGTATATTTGGCAATAAGGTGACGCAATTTTTCGCTGTCTCATGGCGTTGCTCTAGCCATAGACACGTCTACTCAAATCATTTTATATACTCTCTTGGCCTCCATTTCTATCAGACGGGCAGAGTCATATCACTCTAATCAAAATATTCTAGACAAAAGTTTCAACACCGAAGGAGAACATCCTGCTGAGGAATGCAATATTGGCGTTGCTCCTGACATTCAAAGGATTAGTAGAAACCAATAACCAATAATTAACTGGCTATTAAGATATATTGAGAAACTTACATTATATGATATAAATTATATATAAAAAAAAAGAAAACGAAATATTTGCAATCAAAGTCTCTTGGCAATTCCGTTAGTACAATCGAAGTTTATAATCAGTTTATTGATAGTTGTTTCAACCCATTATCAAACGATTATCAATGTAATACAAAAGAGATTAACTAACAATTTATTTATAGTTGTTACATTTCATTATCAAACTCATCAAAAAATGAATTCCTGTCGAGGAAGCCGCTACTTAATCCTCGAGAGGAATACGTTATTCTTAGTGGGGATAACAATTCTTATTATCTCGAGGTGTTAACGTCGATTTTTAATTTGATATTCGATTTAATATTTGATTTGAAAATTTATTTTTGACTAATACGATTAGCCATTTCTTCAAGTACCGGCTAACTCTTTTTTCTGTTATGTTTGGAGCGTGCCGGCTGATAGTGTTTGGGCACTTGTTTATCTGATTTCAGTGGCTCGACTGGTTTTTGGATTCTTGGAATGTTAAAGGTAATAACCTCTAATATTATTTCCTCAGGATTGCCGCTGTAACTAATTTCAAGGGAATTATGTAATATTAGGGATTTAAAGGTCCTATTTTCCCTTTCCTTTATCGGGCGTCCCTGCGAAAGGTCGATAGGAGTTTTGAAGAATTGTAGAATTTAAGGGATTCTCTGAGATACAATTATGCGAATCCACAGTGCGCTATACACTCTTATGCGGGGCTCCTGACGTATTCATAATTGAGAAAGGTAGTTAAGAAGGAAAAAGGATAGAGGATAGCGAGGTATAAGAGTGAAACGTTACAATATATTGTGCAACTGTTTGTGAGCAGTTGTTAACATATGTATAATTCTGTAGCGAGCATTTCGTGACGTATGATTGAATTTATCTGCAACATAAAAAGCGTACGTAATTACTCAGCACGATATACGTGAGATATGACTTGCATGATAGTCATTTATTTAAGTTATTTAATTTCTAACACAGTATCTTACACAGTTTCCAATGTAAATATGTTTTAGGTTGCTGTTTACTTGTTCCATGTGTTTATACATACACAGAGCGATTATACTACAGGCAGGACAATCTTTATATTTATTACTCATTAAATTTTTTAACCAAATTACAAACATATGGAGTAAGTAAAATATCTACTTTAATGGATAAGAAATTTGGATTGGATAGAAGTAAAGTTTAAAAATCGTTTTCTCAAGAGTAATGTTTAGTATAATATTACATAGTATATTTAGCTACCTATTAAATTGTCACGGGGACTGCTATTACGTCTACTTCATTTTGCTACAAAGCTGAGTCAGATTTTTTGTTACATTTTAAAATTAGGTTCATCAAACTTTTACAAACTTGCTTGAAACGAAGGAGAATAATGTTTTCAAAGTTTTTCATTATGTTGACGTCACTCTGTATATGCGTGTACACAAAGAATTGCTGCGTAAGAAGCTTAAGTAACTTTGTACGCATCCATATCAAGATTAATCTTTTTTTTTCATAATTTCGCTTTTGAATTATCGTAAAAATAGGAACACGCTCGATTTTGCTGATTATGGACAAATTATAATACAAAATAATTGTACAAACAAAAGTTTCGGATAAAAGTTAAGTGATTTTAATCCTAAAAGAATAAACTACGTGAATTTTATTCCAACGCATACATCGTTAACGTAGGTTAGAAAAAGGTTATCTTTTTAGGGTTAATATGAAAAAGTTATTCATTTAAACTATTTATTTAAATTATGCAATTTACGAGATGTTATAGGATTGTTATTGCATAATTAAGCAGGAAGTAATATGGGTACGATGAAGCGCAAGTACAGACTTTATCTACATTTCGCGAAACATTGCGAAACAACAGGTATGTACCATGTCATTCAGTTAATTTCGATATAGCGTAGTGTTTATGAATGACTTACAAATCATAAGTATCACCTAAAAATTATCTCTGAAATTATCTTTATAAAGCAACAAGAAAATTAATGAAGTACTCCCGCACGGTAAATGCGCTTGTCTTGTAGTGGAGTATCTTATGTAATTATAATCATAAAAAGGGATATTTTTTATATTTAAATACCTGTAATTAAAATTGCAGAGTAAATCAACTAAATCAACAGACTTAAAATTTACTCGAAAAATTAGGTTCCGGATATAATTGGCACAGTAAAATACTTAAACATCCAGCACTTTTTGCTGCTGGATGGTGTACCGGAAACGAAATTTTAAGCCTTTATTGGACCTAGACGTTGTAAACAAAGCCTCCTTTGCATTTTTTTACCTTTGCATTATTTTGAACCTCTATGTCTTCCTACAACCTATTTTAATATTCGAAGTTTTGAAAATAAATTTGAAAACTAATTTATAAAATAATTTTTTTAAAGTTTCATACGTGTACAGTCAAACGTAGATATTTATTAACACACGCTGTCATTTTTTAATTTCAATAATACATGAAACGATGTTACATATTTTTTAAAGCCTGAATGAGTTCAATTTCTAGTAGTACAAAATTTCTATTACCGATTGCAAAATTTAGGAATAATTGAATAATTTATTAATGATCGATTATTTAATTTTTTCAATTTTTGACAAATTACAGTATGACGAAGGGGATTTACTGGTAAATGTTCACGTGAAATTTATGTGAAAATTTTCCGTGTAGATAGCAACCTTGCAATGCAATATAGTGCTATCAATAATGATGAGATGAGAAACATTTTAACTCTAGAACTGTACGATCAATGCGCGATCGTTTGTGCATTACCGAAAAGCAGTTCTAGAAATTTATTATTTTTATAATAATAATAATAATAATAATAATTAGAATGGGTGAGCACCCTTAGAACAAAGAAGAGTGTCCTATAAAAGGGAGACCGAAGCGTGTCTTTCTTAGTCTATTGTCATAATTCGGCCAATGTAAAGTAAGAGAAACCAACGGGAGCTTAGAGTCCGCATACAGTTACTATTAAAGAATTTCACGGAAGTGAAACAGTTGATCCAAGCTAAACGAGATTATGACAGTCTTTTTCGAAATTTAAAAAAAACTTCATTTACAATAAAAAATGGATTTTTGAGCAATTAACAAAGTCAGTTATTTGGATGACTATCTTCCTGCAAAAAAATTGGCTGAGCTAGAACCTCCGAAAGAATACAAAATCACCAGCATAAGAAAAGTTCAAACCAAATATGGGATGAGACTCATCCTTAAGATGACTTAACGATGAAAGATTTAAGACCAATTAATATTCTGTGATTCGTGTAAAAAATTCTAGAAAAAATTTGTTCCGAGCAATTATACTACTATGTAAATTCTATAGGCGCGATTCCCAGGTTTCAATCGGATTTCAGAAAAGGATAAAATACAACAACCGTTCTCTCTTACATCATGGAGAAAGTTCTCCAAGCATTGGATGAAAATAAGATGGTTATCCTCGCTCTATTGGATTTCACTCGAGCGTTTGAAACAATAAATCACGAACTTCTGTTAGCTAAATAAGCTTATTATAAGTTGACACAGGTACCATTGCAATGGATGAGCAGTTGCGTATTTAATAGGACACAACAAGTTATGGTTAATGGAGTAAATAAATTGAGATTATCAGAAGCAAGAAATGTTATATCGGGAGAATCTCAAGGTTCGTCATTCGGACTTTCATTATCTCTCATATATACAGCAGATTTACCACCATTTATAAAAAAATCAAAAGTGTACTTATACAATGTTGATGATACCCAATTAATGAGACTGTTATGCGGCGCAAATAAAAGAGGCTGAAGAAGAAGTTATAAGAGATTTTGATAGCATAGAGATCTGGACTGAAGATCTGGCTTCTGATTAATCCGAAAAAATCGCTAGCAGTAGTCATGGGTAGTAGGAACAAAAGAGAACTTTCTAAATCGTTAAAATTGAATATTTAATAGAAAAATAATAAAATTGAATGCAAGGAATAGCGAGAAACTTAGGTCTAATAATGGACTCTGGACTAAGCTTTGAGCTACATGTGTCAGCTAAATGTTCGATTGTAAGGGCCAAACTCCGATTATTATACCCGTATAGGCATGCGTTATCCACCAAAATGAAGTTCAATACCACGCAAGCAGCTGTACTATCGTTCACTAATGATCGACGTTGATTTTTTTGCTCTCAGATGATCAAGTCCAAAATGGCGATTGGTACCCTTTTTTTTTTGAGCTTCAGGGGATCATTCATAACTCCGTTATTTATGACTACTTTTTTATGTAGTAGTAGAAATATGTATCTTTTGAATAAAAAAAATAATTATCTAAAAATATTCTAACCCAGCCTAAAAAATCATCTTGTTTTGCCTCTCTAAGCTCCAGTAACCCCTTAAGGAAAAAGTAGAGCAATTGCTTGAAATTGAAATGCCCACATAGCATGACATATTCTTTGTATATTTGTTTTAGTTTCATAATATGAAAAATATATCTTGTATATTCTATAGATATGTTTTCTGCATACATTTATGTTGTGACGTATATTTCACGCGATCGAGCCTCACCGGAAAATATGAGGCTGTCCGGTGCACAACTTACGCGATTCCTTCGCGTTCCAGGCAACCCAAGGGCCAGCAACTTCTCCTGTCAAATACCTAAGATATTGTTGGGCGCCAGGTTCCTATACGGGAACCATGTATCCGTTTCGAGTCAATTCTCTCGTTCGGGTCTTCCTTGGCTAACTCAGTTCCGCGGAGGCGGCGGGATTCGAAACAATAAGTCGGATAGGTCGAGACGATCACGCGACACACAAAATAAATCGAGCGCGTCGATATAAAATCATAAGGTTTATTAAACGAACGGCGGCGCGATGCGCGACGATCTTTTACAATACCGAAATAAGCTAATCACAAAAAAAAAACAAAGATAGTACTTTGCAGGAAAGTTCAATGACACAGTATAATTTGAAGTCAGAGAAAGATAAACTGGTACGTCGCGTACCTTACGAATTCAAAATTGGTGACGCGGCTAATCCGCGTTCACCTCAAAACGATAACCGATCGTCAAGGATCTGTACGCGTTCTACGCGTCGCAAAACAAAATTTCCACAGTCCTCGCGGACGGACAGACGCGGACATAAATTAATTTCAAAAATAGTTCAACACTAAACGTTTGCGGACGATTTGATATTTCAAATATTCTCTCCTGCGTGTCATTTAATCGAGACAAAATGTAAATTTAGTATATCAATAAATTCTGCATTTACTCTATTTCATAAGATGTTTCAAAAATCTTAGAGTTTTGTATTTCCTTGGCTAAATATCATATATAAACACTCTTATTTTTATCCTTTTTTTACATGAGGCTTTAGGTTTTATTGACACACTGTTTTGCTGTATCACAATGTGTGTCGTATATTTCTGTGACATTAAGACTGATCTTCCAAGAAAAAAATATCTGCAAGATGTCTACTAAACTAACATATTACTCCGAATTTTGAAATATTTGCTAATATAACGAGATAATTCTGCCTAGTGAAAAATCATTCTTTATCTGTAGATCAATTATAAATAGTGATAATAATTGACATTGATAACCTTTTAGAATGTAAATTCAAAACAGCTGTCACATGTTCCGAAATATTGATGAAATTGTGCCTAATTAAAAAATTTGCTAAGTCTATAATAATCAAGTATTGTACTAGCTTCTCTTGTATATTACAGTAACAATTGCTGATAATATTTAATTATGATTGTATCCTCTTGCAGTACATCGTTGAGTGATTCGTGCAATATATGTTCGGTTACATAACGGGTTATGTTCCGTGTAACCTTCGCCGCGTTGAAGGTTCTCATCTTTATTTTATCTTGATCTGTCACTTCGTCCGCATCCAGACATATGTTGGAACACGGTGGATTTCACTTCTAACGTCATCTGCAACGCATCTAAGAGAATCTATCTACCTCAAAAGCTACTATTTTAATGAGAATTACAATTAACGCTTTGGTCCATTTCATGTATTTAGTCTCATGTCATGCCGAACTATGTATGCTCACTGTTTCGCGGAGTCATCGTTGGGCGAGGAAAACGATAAGCCAGCTATGGAGGGGAGTCAGTCGTCGCGCGAGAAGAATGCGCCATTGCGCAAAGAGAACATTTATTTTTCAGACTCACAACAGCACGCGCAATAAAAGACTAATGCTACTTCTCATACAACGGCACCATCGAACCTATGAGCACGATCAATATCGAGCTGCACTTGGCTTATCGAGACAAACGAAAAGGCAGTAGCATCGAATTGTGACGTGTAGGGCGTTATTACACGTCTAGCAGTTAATCTGGCGTGGAAGTTCTTATTTATATTTGTTGAGAGTAAGTTCCTGACTGCCGTCCTATACAGGCGTCTTCCTTTAAATTATCGTTAGGATGAGGAATTGGTGTATGGTCTATTTAAATCAAAATATGCGAATATATTGTGTAACGTATCTTTTTTCTTGACCCGATACCGATAGCGAAAATCCGAGAACGATAATCTGCGAGATCCAACCTACGTTACCTTCGTCC
>JARQSW010000498.1:13205-23703 GCA_030142375.1 Calameuta pallipes
GCCTTTAGTCCTGACGCAGCGCATTGCTATGCGCGTGGACTGCTTGGCCTGGCGTTTCTCAATGGGGTCAGGGGACTCCCAGCATAACACCGCGGACGTGCCCGGGAGAATTTTGACAGGCCTGGAGGCCGCCATGCTTGCCAGCGCGCGACAGTTAATATGAAGGCCTGTCCCGTGAGGGGACTTTGCCTACGCTTCCTGGCCCTTTAGGGCATACGCTATATAATTACCATCTACCACCCAGTTTCACACACCGCCCCGAGCCGGGCGATGGAAAAACCCTGCAGCGCCTGCCGGACGTTAGCAGGATGAGCAGTTTAGCCGTGAGATGGTCCCAAATACCCAGTCCTCCGTAACCGGGTTCCGGGGCCATCCTGCGCCCACGGGGAACCACTGGGAGGCCTGGTCACTGTAGCTCAGCCGTAGCTCGCGCCGGGTTTACGGGCCCATCCCTTAGAGGACTGCACCTTGAGGACACACAGACGCTAATCATTGCTGACGTCGGGTCCCCAGGCGCATCCCTTTGCGCGTGGTAGGGTAGTAGTCGAGCACTAGGGGCGCACTGGGTTAACGGACCCCTTACTTCATTTTCGATATCCCATATTCATTCATTCTCTGAGTCCAGAAAGCACACAGGCGCCACTCTTCGCTCGCCACCTGGGTTGCCGGACTCAATCCCTTTGAGGCGCGCTGAGAGGGGGCCGGAAGGCCGCGCACTCCTACGCCCCGTCTGCATTAATTATTCGCCGAGCATATGGGAACCCGGGTACTAGGCCTCACCACCACGACATGGCTGCAGACTTGGTGAGGGCCCGGCGCGCGACAGCCAGCCCGCGTGCCGGCGAAGCCAGCGCCGTGCCGCCCGTCTACGAGGCCCTGGGAGGCCGGACCGGCCACCTCCAAGAGAATTCGCCAATGCCCTGCCATGCCGGAACTGCCGACCAATGCCAGAGCGCGTAGCCGTCTCAGCTCAACAGATCTACCAATCACTGAGGCCCCGGTGGCCCACGAGGACCGGAAACCGTGAAGACGTCTGCACTTCGGGCCAGGTTGCGATAAGGAATGTGTGCGAGTTTGCGAAAGTGCGAGAGTGGGAGTGCCTTTTGGATATTGCGTTGGATTAGTGTATTCCGAGTTTGAGTGAGTATTCTATTGGGTATGATTGAGTTTCCCTTTTTACTCCTTTGCCCACTCCCCGTTCTAGTGTTTGCGTTTTTACAGTTTGTCGAGCCTTTTTGATATTGCGAGCCATCCCCACGTGGACCGGCCTTTTGGATTTTGCGTAGCTTCTTTTCGAGTGTTAGCCTGGCCTTCTGCCGCCCACGCTTGAGGCCAGTGGTATATTGCGTGCACCCTAGTCTTGGTACCTTGTGCCCTTTTTGGGAACTCCTCCGTGCCCCTTTCCTCCCCGCCTGTTTCGAGTTTAATAACCGAGGTATATTAAGCAGCCATATCGCGTTCGGGAACCTTCTCCCTGAGACACCCCCCCCCCCCCTCTTCCCCCGCTAGCCGTTTAAATTTTGATCAAGTATATATTCGAGGACCTTCGTAGGTCACTCGACGGTGCTACGCCGTATAAGTAGCTGGCGCCCATTTGTTGTTTTCGCGTATTATTTCGTGCCGGTAAGCTCTCGTTGCCCCTCCCGTCCCCCCTACTCTCCTTCCCACTATCACGTTTAAAGCCCTTCGACACCGCGTGCTCCTGCGTAAGCCCCGCGTGTTATTGTTTTGAGTGCGTTTAGTCTAGTATTGCGCATTTCAAATATTATATTTTTGATTTAGTATCTTTTAGGTTTGTTTCCCCTTTTGTACACCGGTCTTTCTGTTAATTATATTCTGTTCTTATTTCACCCCGTGTTCCCTTTTCTTTTCGAGACCCCTTCCCTTTCTTTCTGTTTTGCCGTAGCTAATTTGAGTAGACCCTGGGCAGAATATCCTGCCCAGTACGTCAAAACCTTTATGGTGATATCAAGGTCAAGGTTGTTTTTTCAAATAGAAAACTCTATTTCTCGTCACAGATTTGAAAAGAGCGGAAAATTTTACGTCCAAATATGACCTTTACCATGACCACGACCGTGATCTTAGCGGTCATGTCAAGGTGAAACTAATTTTTCGAATAAAACCCCCGATTTTTTGTCGTGGAATCAGAAACAGCAGAAAATTTCACGTCTATTGTAAGTGAGGCCTTTACCATGACCTTGACCATGACCTTTACTACAATTTTCATTGTGATCTTGACGGTCATATCAACCTTAAGTTAATTTTCGGAAGATAACCCTATTGTTTATTATCAATCTGGGAAGAGCAGAGAATTTTACGTGCCAGTGTGCCTTGAAACGTGATCTTCACCATGATCTTGGTGGTCATATCAGGTTTACATTTATTTGTCAAACGAAGCCCTGCTTTTGATCACAGCATGGAAAAAAGCGTAAAATTTTAACTTTAAATAGGGGGCTTTGACAATTAAGTTAATCACCAATAGCACTCAATGACCAGTGGTTACCATAGGTGACCAGCAATTACCATCAATGTCTAAAATTTAACTTTGGTAACTACTAATAATCATCAATGACCGTGCTTTACCTCAGATGACTAGCAATAACCATCAATGAGTAAAGCTTACCTTAGACTAATAAGCATCTATCATTTTATTATCAGGACCAACGCTCAACAAACGATAAAAATAATTTTGTCCTTTCTGTTAACTTGGTTTACATTGTCTGAGCATACCTGCTTTTTCAAATAACCATTTTTATAATTTCTTGAAGGATTATTTGAACAGTCACTTTGATTTTTAAGTTGGCTTGACTGCTGTTCACAGGAAAATTAGTGAAGCATTGTTTGCAATACAGTCATTACTGCTTCAATGATCATGTTTATGACACTTAAAAAGCATGTACTTTTACTGTAATACCTAAAAATTTTGTGATACACATTGTTTAGTTTTCAGTAGTCCTTTCAGGATCATTAAAAAATAACCAAGTCTGTGATTTTTTGTTAACTTAATAGGGCTCCAATTTTTTGACTTCCTGATGGTTCACCTAACAGAGCGAGAGAGAGTTTCTCTTTTAATGATGAGGGGTTGGGGGGATAGACAGAGGTTGTATAGTAAAGTGACGGATTTGTTTAATGAAACCTTCCGAATTGGTAACGTAGGTATTTCCAAATCAACTGTCTGTAGAACAATCCAACGATTTGAAGGAACTGGAAGTAACAAGAGTAGACCAAATACTGGTAGGCCAAAAACGGAATCAACGGAAGAGCGGCAGGTTGAAGTAGCCCAAGCATTCGTTGAAAATCCTAGGTTATCGACAAGAAAAGGAAGTCAAGATCTTCAAATGAGTAAAAGTTCACTTAATCGAAATTTAAAACTCATAAAATTTCACCCCTAGAAAATTCATCTCCGCCAAGAGTTGAATGAAGATGATTCTGATCGGAGACTAGAATTTTGCGAAACTATGATGGCAAGAATCAATCAGAATCCAGATTTTCTTTCGTTTATAGCTTTTACAGATGAGGCCACCTTTCAACTTAATGGCGAAGTTAACCGTCATAATTTCAGATATTGGAGCAACGAAAATCCTCATCGGCTACTTGAAGAACATACACAGTACCCACAAAAGTTAAACGTTTGGGAAGGGCTATTTAGGGATCGAATAGTCCGGATAAAAATACCTACAATTGCTTGAAGAGCAGATAGTCCCCGCTTTACAAGAGATAGTTGGTGAAAATTGTAATGAGGTTTGGTTCCAGCAGGATGGAGCTCCTGCTCATTATAGAATAATTGTAAGGAATTATTTGAATCATGTTGCTTTCCCTAACCAGTAGATAGGTCGAAGAGGTACGATCGAATGGCCACCAAGATCCACGGACCTAACTCCACTTGATTTTTTTCTTTGGGGATACATAAAAAATAAAGTGTATTTCACCAAACCTCAGAACTTAGCAGAACTAAGACAAAGAATAATAAATGTTTGTGCAGAAATACCCCCTCAAATGATAAGGAGTGCAATTCACAGTTTTTATGTTCGTATAGGACAATGCCAAATAGTTAACGGAGAACATTTTGAGCATTTACGTTAATTACAGGCCAAATCATTTCCTTAAATGTGGTCGCTCACCTTACTGTACCTTGCCTTAACTGATCGGGACTGGTCACCTTGCCTTAAGTGGCTGGGCCTTAACTGTCTTTGCCTTAACTGGCTGGGATTGCCTACCTTGCCTTAACTGGCTGATAACGATCACGGTTACATTTGGACATAAAAATATCTGCTCTTTCCCAATCGAGAATTAAAAATGTTCATTTCACTTGAAAAATGAACTTAATGTTAATATGACAGTCAAGGTCATGATTAAGATCATGGTCAATCATTGTCAAGGCCACGTTTAAAATAATCTACTGTTACTTGATCCACGATTTAAAATTAGAGTTATCTTTAAAAAAAGGAATGTCACGGTGTAAAATATGCTCAAGGGCCAAGCTCATAGTCAAGGTCATGGACACAGTTTCTTTAGATGCCAAATTCTCTGCTCTTTCTGAATCTACGACAAAAAATTGGGGTTGTCATTCGAAAAATCATGTTGACCTTCACATAACCGCTAAGATCATGGTCATGGTTATCGTAAAGGTTATATTTGGACGTAAAATTTTCCGCTCTTTGTAAATCCGTGACGAAAAATTGGGGTTCCCATTTGCAAATATGACCTTGAACTTGATATCACCATAAAGATCATATCCAAGGTCAAATCCAAGCTCACGATCTGAAAGTCAGGGAAAAATGATAAAACTCTTGTATTTAACATTTTCTCCTACAATTCACTCCTTACGAGTTATTCAGGGGTTCCCACATTTTTGGATCACTCTGTATATTGTACAAGTATAGAGAAAGAATTAAAGAAACAAGAGAATATCAAGTGGAAATTGGGGGTGATGCAGTTCCACAGTGCCTATACACGAGTCACCACTGCTGAAAGACGAATTCTGGATTTTTTCGAGGCTGGAAATGATAGTCCCAGGCTTCTCGCGTATTTTCAGGAAAAAACAATAGCATTATTGTTAAATCCTATCAGAGACTATAGAACTACGCAGGATACCATTTCCCTATGGCCAAATGTTCGAAATTCGATAAGATGTTGAGAAGTAATATGCCAAGGTGGCATCTCATACCTTTAAATAACGCTTTGAAGGTTTAACCAATGGAACTATTGTTGCTCCGGAACTGTAAATCTATGCTGTTTATAACTTCTTTAAGCTCGAATATACAAAATCTGATGAGATGCTAAATTCGTTTACAAACTTCTCATCTCATAACTTTTAATCGCGATTTTAACGTTAAAGCAACGAAACTATCGTTGGAACCCCTCTGGGGCTATAGAACTATGCTATCTATAACTTGTCTATGTTCAAATGTTCGAAATCTGATGAGATGCTAAATTTCATTTGTGATGTTGGCATCTCATTCAGTTAAATCGCGATTTTAAGGTTAAATCAATGGAACTATTGTTGAAACCTATCAGGAACTATAAAATCATTTTGGATGCAAGTAAATCAGTAATTGTTTATTGAGATTCTAATACTTGATATACTAGCATCACAGACATGTGGAAATAGATCAACTCCACGAAAACGAGATCTCTGACAGAACTTATCAGAACGAACTGTAGCATAATGATCCTATCGATTCTTAGGGGTCATGTAAAACTGGCAAACGTAACCGGATGTGCGAAAGAGATCAAACGGTGCCAGAAATATATGGCCGCTTAGGCTGTAGGCAACGATACAGAGGATCAGAGTAAATAGCGCAGAGTGAAGAGAGTAAGCGAACGAAAACGTAATAGAACGAATTGGAAGCTAGAAAATCGAAATTTCTTCATCAATTAATACATTGGGAATCTTCACTGGAGTTGGTTGAGCTAATCCGTGGAGATCGAGAATTGTATCCATAGCATACTCGGGAGCACAAAGCACCACACCTCAGAAATATACACGGAAAATCTGTAGGAATTTCCTAATTTTGTAAAAGCGAACGCGAGAACTACACGGACGAGAACTTTGCGTACCATATCAGTAACATAGTCGAGAAAACAATCAACAAATAGCCCGGAAGCGCGGGCCATGTCGAGGCATGACGTCGGTGTCCCAAGACAGACTGCGTTAATAATAAGAAATTTAAAAAACAAATCATTCTGATTGGTCGAAATCCCTTTAACCAATAACTACTGTCCCCTTCCTCGACTTGTGTCGTCGACGTTGAAAGCGTCTCTTAACAAATCGGTAACGTTGCAATTCAGGAGATTATCCACGACCGCTTCCCCTGGGCATGGGGGAAAGAAAGGCTCAACATCCATATCTCGGGCTAAGGGGTTCCTCCCCTGCCCTTAATCCTCTGCGGCACACATTTTTTCTATTGATGATATCCTCACGAAACTTCGTATCCTAGGGTTTTTGGGGTCGCTGATAACGAATTTGATATCCAAATGTCAAAATTTCGCATTCAAGATGGCGGATTCAAAATGGCGGATAGCCAGTTTTCCTAATTCCGCTTGTAAACCCATGAAACATTGCATACAGGGTTTTTTGGAGTCGCTAATAACGAATCTGATATCCAAATTTCAAAATCCCTTACTAAAGATAATGGATTCTGAACCTCAAGTATAATGTCAGCTAAATATAGTAAAATTTTCTCACTCTCAGCATTACCCAGAGCTAACGACGATTACAAAAATTTCAGTAGCTCGCGTACGCCATATTGCATCCGCCATCTTGAATTCCACAATTCTGACATCAGATCCGGATTCAGCGACCCCAAAAACCCTTGTATACGAAATCTTGGACAAAAATATAAAAAAGTACAGTCAAAAATGAATTTCTCTGGAAAAAGCCGATTTTTCATCATTTGTTTATTTATAAAACATAAACAATCAGTGTTTCGTCCAATTAAACATTTGATTTACGTTCCTAGATGTCTTAGCTATCTGAAAAACACGAAAAACCCGGCCTGAATCGATTAATAAGAGAAATAATTATTAAAAACTGAATAAATTTAGGTGGTAATTTGGGTTACCACCATGCTTTAAAGGGTTAACCTTAGCCTTCACTGCTTGCACCCCAGTCCATTGTCACTCTCAGGTGGGACGCCGATATTTCACCTAGGCTTCTGCTGGTTCTTGGAGAAGTTTCTTTGCGTACTCTCCTCTACAGGGCAACTCGTTTCGTCAAGATTATCTCCTCATGGCAGATTCTAGCACGTCTACTTCAACTTAGCAAAACAAATCCTTCCAAGAGTATTAGCGTAATGGAACACATCATAACAAAAACACTTTCGTGTGAAAAAACTCGCCAAGTACATGATTCCTGCGAATTCCCCTGACAAAAATATTAAAATCACATTATAATGCTAAGTACATAAATCACTACAAATCTGCTTATTATATGATCTACCAATAATTCATCATATTGTATTTTCAAAATTTTCTATAACGTCTTTACTACTCCTTTGCGTTATTACTGCTGCTAATGTCTAATTCTGATTTAATAGTCAATTACTAATTAAAAACGCGGTAGATGATTTCATATCGAGTACTACTCGGCGCATCTGTGTTGAAAATTTCGCACCATCAACTTCTAGCAAACTAACATGTTCATTGTTAATATTGCATACATGCAAAGCATTTATTTTAAGACTCATTTATTTTAATTAAGGTGCGGACCCGCTAAATGGTACTTGATGTGAAATCACCTAACGTATTTTTAATTATCAATTGACTATTTAAGTACACTGAGCATCATTAATTGTGTTCAGCTTGGAGACTTCTCGCGGTAATGGTTACAGAGGAGAGTGGGCAGGATTACTCACGTCCCTGAGGCCATGCGTGCAACAGAAAGAGTATTCTGGTGGGAGCAAAATGCCAAAGCATCACTCGTTAACTTTTTTCTCGCACAGCACTAATGTGAACGAGTCGCTAATATAACGTAAGGTAATTTGCTTCTGTAAAGTTCGGGGTCTCGCTCGTATCGTAATGCGAGTAGTGCAACGGAGAAACCGTTGAACGCACAGGCCGAGGTACGTAAATAGTCGTCTGTCACTCTCCTCTATTATCTCCCTGGGGCGTGCATAAGCAGGACGCTATTAATGACGCTCAGTTACATGACATGCTCCGTCGCCTTGCATGTACAGCCGGTTTGCTGTACTTGGCGCAAGACTCAACCGCATTTTTTAACCAGCGCCATCTATCATGTAGAAAAAAGTATATTGACGTGCGAAGACGACGGAACTGATACAATATCATCTCGCTACGATGCGGCATTCTGTTGATAGTGGAGTTAGCCAGATGAGTTAATACTTAATTAGTTAAGCTGATTTAGGGTATACCCTGAAGTATAGAGCGTTGGAAATCCTACTAACAGAAACAAACACTAACATGTACGTCTACATTTAAAATATTTTGCTTTTAGGGGTGATAGAATTCCATGCGATGATCTTTTTGTGAAAGAACTATCTCCGGTTGGCGCCTGCTGTAGAGTCATTATTACAAAATTAAACAAAGATGCACCTTCGAAGAGCGTCACTTTTGAACCGATTAATTATCCAATCAGGTAAGTTCCACTTACTGTCTGTTAGCAATATTATTGAATAAAGAGCAAATATTATAATACCAATACTCTAATATACCCAGTGCCCCTAAATTGCTTTATTTACGGTGTTCGGGGGGATATCGCTGTTCACGAAAATGATCTTCCTTTTGTTAAGAGGTGCTTAGTTTTTAAAATTTAGAGCCGTTTAACGTTGGCCACTCAAAGTGAGGCGTTGGCAGATATGTAGGCACCTCCGATTTTTGAGTTTTCTGCCCCTACGATTGTTTTTCGGTGTACACTGAGCGGTATTAATGGTGTCCCAGAGAAAGTTAGGGGAACAGTGGTAAAGCGAGAGTGGGGACGGCCAGCACGCTAGAAGCAAGCCAGGCAGCAGCATAGTGGGGGTAGTCTTCTCCCCTCGCTCGGGACGCCATTTATGTCACGAGTCGGAGGAGTCCCGCATAACAGCGTCTTCCTCGCTGTTAGGGATAGTTTCCTATACAACTCGTTCTTAGTGGTGGCGCAGCAAGTCTCTGTAACGCATATAGCGTCGTCTCGCTCACGCGTTCGCTCCCTGCCTATAATAGAGTCTTGCTTCCACTCGTAGCCTTTATTGACACAATGTTCTCGACGATAGACGAGGTACTGGTGGAAGGCATAGAGCCCATTGGTTTGAGCGAGACGCTCTTATACGCAGGGAGCGAGCGCGTGAGCGAGACGCTCTTATACCGGCTAAAGAAACTTGGAGAGCCACCACTAAGAACGATTGAGAGGGTTGTATAGGGAACCGTCTCTAGGAGTAAGAGAGACGCTCTCATATGGGACTCTTCCGACTCGTGACATAAATGGCGTCCCGAGCGAGGGGAAAAGACTACCCCCACTATGCTCCCGCGTGGCTTGCTTCTAACGTGCTGGTCGCCACCACTCTCGCTTTACCACTGTTCCACTGTTTTTCTAGATACACGCTGCTGTACTTTGACGTTGCACGTGGGCTACAAATGACACCCAATATAGAGCCTTCGATCGATGCCCAAGTATCGATCGGCGGAGGGGGGCGGGACTTGCTGAACAGGATGCATGGGGCAGTAGCGTTCTGGTGGAGCGAAAGTTGCGTATAACAACCGCGTAAAGTTGAGTAGAATCCCGCCAACTCCTCCTTTGCAGGGATAGGGTCAGGTATTACTGACAGCGAGTAGTAAATTATACAGTTGCACGGGGTGATTCAAATATGGTTCTCTGCGATGGCGTGAAGTCGCTTCAGATCACGAAAGGTAACGGCGAGGTACAGACGGTTGGCCAAGCAGATTCCAAGTAGCAGGGATTGCGCTCGATGAGATGTTCCATACCCGCATCTCGCGTTTAAGGACGGGGAAATTGTAATGCAGCGTTACAGAGCTGGAGGAGACGCCCTCCTAGGAATGACTGAAAAATAATCCTTAGCTCATTAACGCTAACTGGCAGCCCTTTGGAGAAATTGATTGTAACAGAGTGATTCCGGACAGCCATTAATTATACGCTTTATTTCTGTTACGTCCGAACCAGAATGAAGGCCAATCACCTAGTCTGGTGCCTTTACCGAACCGTAATGTGTTGCCCTGTTTTAGGTCAATGCTTCCGCACTTTACCTGGGATTGGGCTAAACTAGTTATCGCGGTTGGAGGAATGAATAATAATAATGGGGGTTAGAGAATTTAGGATGAATTGGATATAAATTGACTGAAATCCCCACCAGGTTGGGAGAAATACTAATAAAATGATAACCACCACCGTAATAAAATAGATTTTCCTTACCTTGAAGATCGTTGAGCTCGCCGTTGATGATAGTGTTGACGGAATAGAGATGATGTGATTTAAAATATGATAAGTTCGACGAATGAGTGCAATCGAAGCTAATACAAATTTATTGAGCGAAAGTAAAAGAAC
>JARQSW010000498.1:29560-39902 GCA_030142375.1 Calameuta pallipes
AGTGAAAACACTTAATTGGCCATAACTTCCGAATGCGTCGGCCAATTTGGTCCAGTTTTTGCGTGATATCATCTTTATTGATGCTACTGATTCTCAAGAAATTATTGTTCTCGGAGATGATTCCGCGATGGAGATCTCGAGATTTTGCAAGCGCACTCGAAGGTTTCCCGCCATTTTTCATTAGGAATGCGATAAAATAGAAGTTTTATATTTATTCTATGTTGTAGCTGAGGTTTCAACGATTAAAACGCGCTTTTAAATATCCAAGAATGAGTTTGCTAAGGGGTTAAATTTTTCATTTGAAAAAACGCCTAAATTTTGCGGGTTTCGCTCGAGGTACTCGGGGGACAATCGCTTGGCGCGCATGGTAGGGTAGTAGTCACTCGACTATCTCGAGCAAAACCCGCAAAATTTAGGCGTTTTTTCAAATGAAAAACTTAACCCCTTAGCAAACTCAGTTTTGAATGTTTCAAAGCGCGTTTTAATCGTTGAAATCTCAGCTACAACATAGGATAAATGTAAAACTTCTATTTCATCGCATTCCTAATGAAAAATGGCGGGAAAGCTTCGAGTGCGCGTGCAAAATTTCGAGATCTCCATCGCGGGATCATCTCCGAGAACAATCATTTTTTGAGAATCTGTAGTATCAATGAAGATGATATCACGCAAAAAGTGGACCAAATTGGCCGACGCATTCGGAAGTTATGGCTAATTAAGTGTTTTCACTTCAAGGGGGTGTAGCTCCCACTAGAGTGATCTTACAGGGATTCAATGGTGGTGTTCTTTAATACCGAAGGATGCTCTTTCTAATGCCATAATTAGAAATATGAATTTCCTTCCGGAACCACGAGTTCTCGCACTTTTCAAAAAGTCCCAAAATGCACAATTTCACTCCAACCCCTGCCGTTCGGCCATTTTGTATCCGATCGGGATAAAACCTTTACCATTCGAACGGGAAGGAAATTTCCTAAAAAATATATCTTTGGTTTTTTAAAATCGGTCATAGTTTCACAGAAATATTGTACTAAATAATTCAAGTGTTCCACTTCAGATGGACGTTACTGTATTTCGGTACCATAGCAAGAACGGTCCCTTTCGACTGCGAAGCGTGAGCGAGACCATATCGCAGCGATAAGGGCCTTTTATATATATCCTGAAACAAAAGAATTGTGACTGGAGAATCTCCGAGAAAAAGATACGCTTGTATAAGGACGAAGAATTATCTGAAACGAAGCTAATGACGGACACGAGGCTATTCGTTGCGACATCGAAAATAGTAACATAAAGGTATGGCAAATGAGTTAATGTATGGGTTATGTGAGAAATATGAATAGTGAATAATTAAGAGTGACGAAAAATGTATTGAGTAAATGGTACAGCAAAATAATATCAGTTTAGGTTGATTATTGCCAAGATTAGTTCTTCGTTGTTTAACATTTTCATTAGCTCATATTAAAATAAAATAATAATTGTGAATAATATTAAATATTAATTATAATAAAATATAAAGTGATAGAAAGTTATATTACAAAATGGCGCCCAACGTAAAAGGCCAGTAAGGATTTAACGTTATGTGAGTGATATTTTGGAAATGAGCGTTAAATACTCGCCTATAATGACGAGGAAACAAAGGCAAGATAACAATAGAGAACTTAGCGTTGATTCTGTTATTAGGAGTTCAACTATTATAAATCAAGGTCAGAAAAGTAACGTGCGAAATAAGAGAACTAAGGTTGATATGGCAAATCAATCGTCTCAGAATATAACATCTGATATGATAGAAGAGGTACGTACAGAAGTACAGGCATTGCGAGCAGAATTAATTGCCGGGAAACAAAGGGTATCTATATTAGTAGAGAGAAAAAATCAAAGCAACCGCATTGAATCACCTAATAATAGCGATGCCGGTATTACAATTATTGAAAAATTGGTAGAACATTTGCGTGGGAGCAAAATAGACATTCCCGTACCAAAATTTTCGGATACTAATAGCCAAAATCCGCAACAATTTCTTAAAGGGTTAGAAAGATATTTTCGCGTTAAGGACGTACCTTTAGAAAACAAACTTAACATCGTCGAGACTGGTTTATCTGGCAGAGCACTTAACTGGTTTGTAATCTTGCGTGATGATTTTCGTAATTATCAGCATTTTGAGCAGGCATTTGAATTAGAATTTTATTCGATACCGGTACGCATTCGTCTAAAGAATAAGTGGCAGGAAAGGCGATATAAGATTGCCGATGGCAATTTATTGAATTACTTTTATGATCAGGTTAAAGCAGTACAATACTTAACTCCGCGATCTATACGATAATTCAGCAATTATCTGTGCGAGTACGTGAAATCCTGTCAACGGTCGATTATTCCGAAACTAATATTTTAGTGCAGGCATTAGAGCAACTTGACAAATCGCGTGAAATTGAAAGCGATAAGAGTAAAGATTTTCAAAAGAAACAGCAAAATAATGATTTTAAAAAGCACAATGTGAATAGTCTTAATTCTAATAGAAATAGTAGTAGGTATTCACCTTACGATCATAATTATGGCGGGAATTCTAATTATCAGAGCACTTCACAAAATTACAATAACTCATATTTCAAGAATACTCCTAACAGTAATTATACGTTGCCAGACATGCGATTTCCTCCACCGATGAGTAAGGGTGCGAACGATCAAAATCAAAATTCGAAACAAGGTAGTGCGTTAAACTAAAATCGGGTGCGATCCAAGCAGGTCCAGTTTCTCACCCTAGGGATTGCCTTTGCATATTGTGGACAAAAACGACGGTAATGTCCGTATCTGTCTAGATGCTCGTTACCTGAATGCAGTTATAAAAGGTGATAACGAATCGTCACCGTTAGTTACTGAATTATTACAAGATCACTACAGTGCTCAGTTTATGTCCGCATTAGATTTAACGCATGGGTATTGGCAAATAGAATTAGCACCGAAATCAAGAACGTTGACAGCATTTTTGTATGGATCGTCACTATATCAATTTTGTCGTGTCCCTTCGAGTTAAAACCCGCGGGAAGCGGGTTTATTCGTGCACTTAATCTTACCCTAGGTAATGATTTTGCAGATTTTCTTGTATGCTATATAGACGACCTCTTAATAACATCGAAGGATTGGGAAAGTCATAAGCGTCATCTTGAATTAGTGTTTGCTACACTGGAATCGTATAATTTCACATTACGTCTCTCTAAATCACAATTTTTAAAATCATCCGTGTCATTTTTAGGATTTATCTTATCGACAGAGGGCATAGTCAAAATCCCGAGTGATTAGAAGTAATCGACAACTTTAAGGAACCTACTACTAAAGCACAGCTTCAGAGTTTTCTAGAAATATGCAATTACTATAGACAATTTAATATCAATTATTCGAATTCAGTACATCCTTTTCGAAGCCTATTAAAAAATAATCAAAAATGGGAGTGGAATGCTGCACATTCAAAAGCATTTCGAGCATTAAAAGATGCATTTCTTAATTGTGTTACGCTTCAATATACAGGGTGTTCCACGCAACTGGAACAGGCTGTACCTCCGAAACGGTTGGGAATAGAAGATGATGGTATGAGTGAAAGTTAAATGGTATCAGACGGTGCATAATATGCAACTAATTTTATGCACTTTTGTGTATCGGTGCATTAGAAAAATGCAACTGCACTTTTTTTTAAATGGAAACCTATATTTTTGACTACACCAGTCGATGCAATTTCTTATGCTCTACATAAAAGTAAACATACTTATGCTCTAAACTTATGCGTCAACGTCAAAAAGCGGATGGAAAAATGCTTGAATTGCAATGGAGAACCGTTCGAATACTTGTTATAACGTAAGCACTTAGGAAGACATGCCGAGAGACCAAAACAATTCAGAAAACTTTTAGCTTCGATAACTCTCTAACGAATAAGTTTAGAGCATAAGTATGTTAGTACTTTTATGTAGAGCATAAGAAACTGCATCGACTGGCGTAGTCAAAAATATAGGTTTCCATTTAAAAAAAGTGCAGTTGCATTTTTATAATGCACTGATACACAAAAGTGCATAAAATTAGTTGCATATTATGCACCGTCTGATACCATTTAACTTTCACTCATAACATCATCTTCTATTCCCAACCGTTTAGGAGGTACAGCCTGTTCCAGTTACGTGGGACACCCTGTATAATCCCTGGAGCAAAGTTTAAGGTGCAATGCGATGCAAGCGACCTCGGTATAAGTGGTATATTATATCAGATTGATGCTGAAAGTAATCCGCGAATAATATCGATAGTCAGTATATGTCTTACTCGGCCGGAAACTCATTATACGACAACAGAGAAGTAGCTCCTAGCTATAATTGACTCTGTACATAAATTTCGCACTTACCTTATCGGAATATACTTTGAAATAATTACGGATCATAAAGGGTCAGTTTTTTTAAATAACGCAAAGTAAGCAAGTGCTCGCCTTAGTCGGTGGATTCTACTTCTTCAGCAATATACATTTACCGTTACATATTTCCACGATAAGGATAATGTGGTAGCTGATTTTTTTAGCCGAAATACAAATGACGAGGCTCATACACGGGCACAAACTCATCCAATGATTATGCTATGTCAATTATTATTATCCATGAATAGTGTAGAAGGAAACGAAGAATCGTTGATATCGCTGTGCCGCATAGAGAAGGAAAACGAATATGACCAATTAATTAAGCAGCTAGACAAGGCACAGACATTAGATTCGGATATCTGTAATATAAATAGAAACTTATTAGACGATGTGGGTAATGAGATATATCAAGTTTATAAGGGTATTTTATTTATTAAGAAAATCGCAACGGACAATGGCTTATTGTAGTACCAAAATGCTTGGCTAACACACTTACAATATCGTATCATGAAAAACTAGGACCTCCCGGTGTATACAAAACGGTTGAAAACATAAGACAATTCTTCTATTCGTTGCGACATCCAAAATAGTAACATAAAGGTGTGGGAAATGAGTGAATGTATGGGTTATGTGAGAAATATGAATAGTGAATAATAAAGAGTGACGAAAAATGTATTGAGTAAATGGTACAGCAGAATAATATCACTTTAGGTTCATTATTGCCAAGATTAGTTCTTCGTTGTTTAACATTTTTATCAGCTCATACTAAAATAAAATAATAACTGTGAATAATATTAAATATTAATTATAATAAAATATAAAGCTAAATTAATCTCTCCCTCTCCCCCCTTCTCTCTCTCTCTCTCTCTCTGTGTTTTTGCTGGGCTACTAATAGTTAAAATGACATTCCAATTTGTATGAGGCACCATGTACCATGACTTTCAGCTACCGCCCATTTCCGGGTGTAAACAAGTTCTGGGGTACTCTGGATAGAAGCGGTAAATAATATGGTGGGTGGGGTGATGACAGCTACGGGATAACCACTTCCCCACCACCCTGCCCCAACAGTATGGGTCTATGGTCCATATAGAAGACCACACACCATGGAAATATTTCGGGTGCGTGCTCACGTTTACACATCCCTCTATCTAGCTCGTTCGCCGAGTTCATCATCAAGTATTGTATGCTGTATGGTATGAACGGCGGATGGACCTCCAGGGATTATGTGAGTACGCACTCGATACCCAGCCCCCCCCCCCCGTGAGTATAAATATAGCTGAGTAGGCAATATCCCGAGTGCAGAGCCTCGAAAAATCATCGTGAAGTGTGGCGATTGTGGGCGAACCTCGTCACTTAACGGTTCCCCTCCTGGTCCGATGTCATTCCTGTGGCCATCTTCTTTTTTGCAATCAGTGTTTTAAAATGTATAACATCAATACAATGTTTTAAGATAAATTTTATAAAGGCTAAGAAAATATATGGTATTCTTTTTTTCTAAGTACTACCCTCGTTTAACAAAAACAAAGAAGGAAGAAGAAATTGTTATGTATACACGTGAAAGGATCATGGAAATCAGTGATGATGATAACTCCTAATGCTGCTCATCACACTTTTTTTTATTTGGCGAGAAATGTCGGTCGAAGATTAATTACTGAATATATTATAGGTATTAATGATGTCGTCAACAAGTGACCATGTTGAAGAAAAGTATACATATATTGCCCGAATACTCGGGATTTACGTCTTTGTAGTCTACATTGAATTTAGGGTTTCCCATCAATTTAAAATTTGGAGCTTCTAATAGTTATCACAATAAAAAAATAGGACTTAGAGTAAATTCAGTACTCGTATCTCTCTATCGTCGAATGCTATCGTTTACCTTTTTTTGAATTTCCTAGAAATAAAAAAACCGAAAAAAGAAAAAAGTTTTTTACACTTACTGATTATGTTAAATGTGTATTGTTTCGTACAACTTCTGGTCGAGTCTTATCACCTAAAGTGCTCTTCGGAATCTCCGAAATAGTACCTATTCTTAGCTTCATTAATTTTCTCTGTGGATCGTTCCTAGGCTAGATTGCCGTTAGTTAGTTAGTGTGTTAGATTATGTTTAATATTTTTTTAGCAGAGGGAGAACATTTTTTAACCTCTAGGAGAGGTTTCGAAAAATGTATCTCACATCTACAGTCTATCCTGTTAGGGTACCTAACGCCTAACCTATTCCATATTGCGTCTATTTTGAGAGAGGGGAAGAACCTTTTGCAACAACCATTTTATTTTTCGTTTACCAAATTTACCTAAGTTTTTCTTAAATTTGGCGCTCAACGCGAGGTCAGCCTATGACACATTCAAATATTCTATAAAACCATTAATGAACAATCTAATTTTGTTTCATTATTTTGTTTGCAGGTTCATCTTGATATGAAAATCACTCAAAGTACAGCATCGTTACGTTTGTTAACTCGTAAACAAAGAGGCTGCATCTTTTCCGCCGAGGAAGAAACATTGGATTGTTGTATATTAAGCTGCCAAAAAAGAAAAATCTTAGAAATCTGTAATTGTCTTCCATGGTTTCTCACCTCATCAGAAGAACCTGAATGCAACATTCAACAATATTCTTGTCTGGCTCAACATGCCGATCGACTGCAACATCCAAAATGTAATTGCCGACTGCCGTGTCATCATATTGCCTACGATTGCGTAAGATTCATTACAACAAAAAATTCTAAATTACGATCTTCTTGCGAATATGTAATACCGCATTGGCCCACTGTAGAATATCAACGAGAAATCCTCTTTGGTTGGCTAGATCTCCTAGTTTCTTTCGGTGGCGTAGCTGGATTATTCTTAGGATACTCTTTACTTACTAGTGTAGAATTTATTTATTATTTTACCTTGCGATCTTACTGCGGAGCTGTGTTAAATACACCCAACCAAAGGCACAATATTGTCAGACTGCAAATTGTTAAGCCAAAAACACAAATGAATTTAAATGGAATACATAAATATTATGATTATATTCAGTGATATCTGTTTTTTCTGCAGATATAGAGTGCTTATTACATACACAATTTAAAAAGATTTTCACGAGTTACGTCATTTGAAGATCTACGACTCACTTTCTTGTTGCCGGCACTGTCGAAACCCCTTTGTGCCTATTTGGAAAAGTTGTCTCTTCTTGATCCCCTACAATCGGCCTACAGGGAAAGCTTCAGTACCGAGACTGCACTGCTGAAGGTGACTGCTAACATCAAGCGGGTGGTGAACCGTCGGATGGTCACGATTCTGGTACTCTTTAACTTCTCCAAAGCTTGCGACTCGATATGCAATTTTCATCTTCTGCGAGTGTTGGCCGTTATGGGTCTCTCCAATCATAACTTTTACTAGCTTGCCTCATATCTGGATGGAAAGACACAGGCAGTAAGGGAATCAACGGGTGTATTCTCGTTTTGGCTTCCCGTGGCTTCTGGCATCCCTCAGGGCTCCATTTTAGGACCTTTTCTCTTTGCCGTATACATTCCGCGCGTCTTATTTCACTGTAGGCACGTGCTATACACGGATGATCTTCAAATTTATTATCCGCACCACTCCATAGAGGATCTGCTTCCTACGCTGGAGGTGGTGCAACGGGACACTCGGCCATCTGCGAGTCGGCATCCGAGAATTGCTTTAGTGATCGGGTCTGCGCGGTATTTAAAAAATTATAATCCCGTTTATATAATCCAGGGGGATTCCGATTAATTTCGAGGTATCTGCCACCTGCCTGGGGATTGTGATCGACTGCACACCTTCTCTTGGCACCTCCATACCAGTCGCTGCCGCAAAATATCCAGGACCTTGTACATTCTTCAGGCGAATCGGTACCTGCTCTCCTGGGAACTGAGAGGCTTGCTGGTGGTTGCGCTAATTTTCGCTCTACTGGCTTATTGCTGCCTCGTCAATGATGGCTTATCTGCTGGATCAAATGAACGGCTCTAGAGGGTTTCAAGTACCTGCGTGTGTTTTGTGCTGGACATTCCGCGCAAACACACATCTGGCGGGCTAGCTAGGATTGGCTACGTGCTCGTGAGAGATGCATATTTTTTCTTTATATCTTAGCCTGTAAACTGATCTCCGCTGAACCGATCGTATGTCTCTGTGCCTGAGACAAGGCGGCGATCTGGGTTGCTCCAAAACCCCATTTTAGAACTGCATTCTACAAGGGTTCCTGGCTGGTAAGGGGGGACCAGACTCCGGAACTCCCAACCAGTGGACGTCAGGGAGGCACTTCGCTTTCTATAATTCTCGGCCGCCTGCGGGCGTACATGACTGGCTATCTGTGCGCTCTTAGTCTCTGATCTGTGGAGTTGTTACTCTGTATTTGCTTGGAAAATATCTTCTCAATATTCCTTCCAGCAAGGATCTGTGAGAATTTCTTTCAACGGATGGTTTTGGTAACCGCTGAGAATCGGCTTTGTAGGAGTTATCTCGGTTTGATGTTCAACCTCATTGAATTTCAATACTTGTAAACTTTCATACTCATGATTTAAATAGACAAATTGTCACGTACCTGACAAAAAAATACAACTGATTATTATTTTTTTTACACATTTTATTCTTAATCAAAAAAATATATATTTCACCATCCAAATCCTTAACGATTTAACATTTTCCATCGCACAATTGAAATGCGGAGCATGGTGATGCGTACATAGGGTAAGTGCATTTTTTCGTAAGTGCATCTCGCAAAATGACTCGAAGAATGTTTTTAGCTTGGTTGTAAGATGTATCGCCGGAGTTCCAAGAGATACCATGAAAATTGCGTTGTAACCACAAATTCATGCACTTGTACTTCACCCGAAGAGATCCCCATGGACAAGGTGGTTGAAACAGAAATGTCGCAGGCTCAGAGGAATCGCTACCAACTCCAATCACAGACAGCTCCTTCAACACAAACTCGTCCGAGGGTTTCTTGAAACCTTCGTAGGGTTTTTATACTAATTTTTTCACCCCACCACTGATTGGATTATATTCTACTATTCGATCATGCAGAATTAAACAGAAGGCTGATGTTTGGGTGGGAAAATTTTGGTCTGCCCCGAATTCAAGATGAACGTCGACTGGTCCAAATTTGAGCGACTCATTTTACTTGGAGCAATCGGTCCACACGTGTTTGGATGTTGTAGGGAGTAGAGGATATTTGTACAGTTCCCAGGTGCGGAAGCTAATAGGGATGGGTGCATCCTTCTCGACGAATTTCAGCAGTTCTATCTTTCGACGATCGAAAGCCTTTACGCCCGGTATCAACCATTCCAATTTTTGAATTACAACTTTGCATTCTTCCGGAGCGGCTTGCACAATGGCATTGACGTCGCTCTTTGCCCTCGTTAGGATGAACTCATACTTAGCGTTTACGACGATCTTGCGATAATCTTCGGCAAAGCGTAGTATCATACTCAGCGGTATGGATACATCAAAGTAACCAGCTGCGTCGTTCAATTTCTCTCCTTGCGTTCAACCAGCGTTATCCATCAACGGGTGTTGACCGGGAGCCAGGGAAAAGTAGCCCCTCATGAGACTCGTGAGACCAACGTTCTTATTTTGATCGATCTCTATACCATTCATTTCATAGCGAATCTCATCAAAAAGATGACAAATGCCGTTACTAACCAAGGTTGTGTTTGCAGCCGCCGTTGAACCATCTTCCTTGACGAGCTTTCCGAATAAATGCAACGAACTTCTACTTGGTAGTAAACACAGGTCTTGATGTTGAACGGAGATTCGCATTTTATCACTTTTGTTGAGTGTTCACGATGCTTAAGGCTGGTATGCATGCGTTTCGCAGTGCGCTTTAGACTCATCGAAGATGATTGGTGTCTGAATATTTAAAGTTTCTTCCTATTATAAGCCCTAAAACTTTAGGTGATTCCTTATCGAGTACTACTTGGCGGGTCCGTGCATTTCTTGATATAAATTTGTGTTCATTAT
>JARQSW010000498.1:122138-135561 GCA_030142375.1 Calameuta pallipes
AGCATAGTTTCTAACCAGGGTGGCGACCCGAAGGGAGCCGGAAATCGAGAACGTTATCTGTATCGGTAGCTGGAGTGGCCTTGTGACCGTGAATCGAAAAATCACGTCACAGTATATATGTGTTTACTTAGAATAAGTGGGAGATAATGAGAATGAATATCATGGTTGTTTTATTTAATTCTTACAGGTGGGAAATTCTACAAGAGAAGAGCGAATAAAGCGTTTACGCTTCATGAATTCATAACAAAATTATAAATATTTTTGTTCATACTCTTTTTTTTACAAAAAGTAGTACTCCCCGGCGGCTGTTTGTAGGATGCAAGAGGAACTGGAAGCAATGCAAATAGGGACGCACAAAAAAACGCACAAATATATATATATATATGTATAAAGCTTTTCAACCGGTAGGAGTGTTATATTATTCGGAGTAATGTCGGGAAATGAAGTATTTTTAAAGTCGGACGAAGTCTTCGATTCTGTATCCTTCGACGATCGCATTGTGTAAGTAATGTAATTCGTATATAATAATCTGCAATATGCTTTTTCTTAATTAAAAAAAATGCGTATTAACGTACGAGCATTTTTAAAACGTTTCATGTCTTCTTCTTATCTTCAGAGAAGTTATTGGTTACATTGATGTTGTTGAGCGGCAGAAAATTGCCGGAAAAAATAGAAAATTTAAATTAATTAAGTTTGTTATCAGCAATGCATCGGGAAGACGAGTCCAATACATTGCTTGGGAGGGGCAAGTCGAACGCATTTGTATATCCATTTGAATTGTGATTAATATCTTGTGAAACAATAAATATATCATATCATTTCATTCTATTTACATATAAAGCAGAAATAATTTATATTTTATTTTTTATTTTATGTTTATAAGTAATTCTATTTCAAATTATATACCTTAATGGCGCTCAGGCCAAAAAAATAGAAAATTTTAATTTTAATATTGGGAACATGCCATACGAATTAATTATTCAATCAAATACTATCATCTCTGATATGGAGGCTTACAACATTATTGGTGATGAAGTCATTCCCGAAGTCTCCCTGGCTGACGTGGCTGGAACAAGTGGAAAAATCAGTAAGTTGTTGGATACAAATTTGTATATAAATTCTATATTACAAAAGTAGAATTCTATATTATTAAACTTAAAAATAAACCTGTAGTAAGGTATTGTATCATTATCCTCTTCTAGAAGTGTCTGGATATATAAAGACCCTGATAGCACTTGCCGGACATCAACAGGGTAAATCCAGTCAAGGGATAGGGCCCATCACCGACAAAGAACTAAAACTAGAAGTGCACACCACTGCTATTAACAAGATGCCCCAGTTATAAAAAGGACAGCCGCAGAAATTATGGGAACGATTAAAATGGTAGATATATAGTGCAAAACCTGAAATTTTATCATTTTAATTATTATCTGCAGGTAACTGATGATGAGTCTATTATACCAAAGTCTAGGGAGAAATTAACACAGGCTCAGATGATGACCATGACAAAGATGCCAGCAAAGGTATTGAATAAGCCATATAATTAATTATAAATCTTTTAAACAGCGTCGCTCCGTTATACATTCTTAGACAAATATAATATTTTGATGATAAATAAATTAATTTTCTTGCACGAAATAATTTCAATTTTTAAGAAACCACATACCTTTTAATTCTTTCTTCTTTTTTTTTCTTTAAATTTTAAGTGTTCTTTTCAATGATTCATTGAAAACACTTAAAATTTTCCCTGAGTATATCATGGGACATACACATCGATGTATATACAGGGTGTCCCAGAATTACTTTTGGACCCGAAAGTGGGCGATGGCTGGAGGTGCTCTGAGTAACCTCCCGTGAACCGTTTGCCAAAATTCGCAATAATTTTTAAATGAGAAGCATTTAAGTGGCACCAATCAGAATGAAGGATTTCCACGGATTATGGCAGCGTGATGGGAGATACACTCACGGATGCCAGAAATAGCTGCTTTACAATAGCTTCCTACAAATTCTGTGTTTAGCAATTGTTTCACAGTCCGAGCGAGCATCATTTAACAATTGCCGATCGCGCGTTGCACGTGCACCTCCTGCGCCAGGGTACCTGTCTTCGCGTTTCTCTCCTAATCTATTTTTCGATTTTACGTAATCTGTACGATTTTAGAGTACTCTGTAACTTTAAAATTAGAAATTTGATATGACTATTCGCAGGACTAAAAATAATACTCCTATGCTTAGTTTTTCGATTCATTTGAAATTTAATGCATCAGTCCCACCACCCACCCTCCGGCTTTCTCACTTTAATAATCTGTTTCCCCTAGGACTGCTGATAATATAAAATTCATTGCATGACGTTCTGGACACTGTGTACCAGTTTTCGTCGATCGCGCGTTGCACGTGTAGCTGCTGCGCCAGTCTAAGGCATGCCTATGCCTATATCGGTAGTTTGGCAACGAATCTAAATGACGCTTGCTCGGACTGTGAAACAATTGCTAAACACAGAATTTGTAGAAAGCTATTGTAAAGCAGCTATTTTTGGCATTCGTGAGTGTATCTCCCACCACGCTGCCATAATCCGTGGAAATCCTTCATTCTGATTGGTGCCACTTAAATGCTTCTCATTTAAAAACTATTGCGAATTTTGGCACCTCCAGCCATCGCCCACTTTCCGGTCCAAAAGTAATTCTGGGACACCCTGTATACCTAGATGCATATACAGGGTGTTCGTTATGAAACGCACTGTAGTAACACCGTTGCATTCCTTGTCAAATTCTGCGAAATATGTGTATTATCATTCTTTATTTCATATATAACAATTTCGAAATAATCGAGGTTGAAGGTGCGGTAATGCGACCAATTAGAACGCGTTTAAACGGAGCGCAGATGACGTCGCGAGCCAGCCTCTTAGTGTTATTGGCCTAGTGTAAGCAGGCCTTGCGGGCTGGCTCGCGACGTCATCTACGCTCCGTTTAAACGCGTTCTGATTGGTCGCATTACCGCAACTTCAACCTCGATTATTTCGAAATTTTGATATATGAAATAAAAAATGAAAATACACGTATTCCTCAGAATTTGACAAGGAATGCAACGGTGTTACTACAGTGCGTTTCATAACGAACACCCTGTATATAATTCCTGAAACTTTATGTAAGAGTTCTGAAATCTGCCGTAAAACCCCTGACACCTGACGCAATATTCCTGAAATCTGCCGTAAAATGCCTGAAACCTGACGTAAAACAAGGGCCCCCTTCCGATGACGTCAAGCCAAAGGGGGTCAGCGACGTCGGCTCGTGCGCGCGCACGCTCTTTCTCTCTCGCTCTCCCTCTATCTTCATTTCACTCACTCACTCACTCCGGAGACATCGGTAAGCAGAAATCTTCCAAAACGGGGCCTCACGCGTCGGTAAGCAGAAATCTTTCATAGGAGGCCCCAACCGCCCTAAGTTATCATTCATAGGGGGCGCCAATATCGCTAACTTAGCACGGACGCGAATGTTGATCCAGAACTCTCCTTGTATATCTTCTATTGTACATTTGCAACTTATTTTTATTAATAAGTAGCTATATGTGGTTTCTCGTGGCGCCTTCGGCGCCGCTCAAAGTCTATTTCTGTGCAAACTATTTTTATTCCTAAGGGACTGTTCAAGTTTCGAGAATGAAAGCATCCTAATGTGTTATTTCGGAACATGGACCATCTTTATGCCAAATTTCATCTAAATCGGTTCAGCCGTTACGCCGTGATTGAATAAGAAATATCCAAATATACTTTTGGATTTATAATATTAGTTAGGAAGTTAATGAAAAAGTTATTCGAATCAAATAGGCAAAAATCTATATGATAATGGTACAACTTATATTATAATTCATCAAGAGCATGTATTCAAATTACATTACGAAAGTTTTATTTTGCTATATCTTATGAAGTAAGCTATATATTTGGAATCAAATTTGTAGAGGGTATAATATAGAGGTAGGGTGTTCTAGTTATTCTATAGATTATTTCATCATACTACTTAATTCTATTGTTCTTTCCTAATTATACAAATAGTAATACTAAAATCATCCTTTAACATTATATAGAAAAAATATTAATTCATATATATGCACTTAATCCTGAAATTACCGCCTCTGATTGGTTTATTAAATCAGACTTGATATTCTTCATTATACTTTCGACGTGCGAAGAGATACGCAAAGAACAAGACCCAATGAACAATTATAAAATCCAAACCTTACAAGAGTTAGTAATACTTTTTGTAAATATATTTCAAGAATAACTTAATATATACAGAGATGAGAACCAAATTTAACTGTTTGAAGTATTTAAACTATTAGTTGACTTCTTAAATTATACTTCTATATATGTCTATGTCTAAAAAAGAGCTCTTTACGCCTAAGGATCCTATTTAAAGGTTTATTACGTGGTTGTCGGCTTTTCTCTTTCATGTGCTAGTTACACCTTTACGTGCTACTAGTAAATTAAGCACAGGGTGTTTTCTAATGTAGCCTACAGCTTTCTTGTGTGTGACCATTGTAAAATCGTACCCATTGCATTGTAGTATCTTGTCGTGCATTCTTAAGCCACTCTTTGCTGCTGGAGAACCTTCGTGTAATTCAGTCACGTATATGCCCTGAAGAAATAAAAACATAATTTTTCAATTATTACACTTCTTCATTATTATGTGATTTTGAGATGAAGTTGCTATCATATACAGGGTGTTCGAAAAGTCTCGTATCACATATAAACCACTAGAATCGTGGTAAAATTCTGAAGAAAACGGTACTTGCAAAATTAAAAAATGTTAATCAGTTTGTGAGTAAATTTATTACCCGCTGGAGACTGTAGTTTTAAAAGCCTTCTTTTTCAAATTTTAATTGTTGCGCGGTATTATCATCAAGTAGATGTTCGCGCGTTAACTTCAAATCAGAGGATAAAAAACCGATGATTCAGGGTAAAATCAGTCAGTTATTCCCCGACTGACCCACCAGGAAGTGGTGAGTTGCTGAAGGGGTCCTAGTACCTTGCTCCTGGGACTCTTTTAAAGATTTTCAGTTTCGACGTGTTAGCGCCACGCGGCGCCAAGGTACTCTGAACACCTTTGAACCTCTACTTCTCGATCTTGCCCCAGTCACGTCCATTTGGCGGATGTCATGCTCGGCTCCACTCCTGCAAGCCCTACCACCACACCCTTTGCACCCGTCTGCGAAACGCCTGCCGTCAACCCGTTTTGGCAATACGGAGTTGGCCCTCTAATTCTCCTAGATCCCGAAACACCTGAGTCCAGTGTTGCCTACTCCGCAAAACCAGAGGTAGAGGAACCCAGTGTACCCTCCCATGATTCCTATCGGATCACGACTCGCAAAGAGTCATAGCAAAAGACGCACCGAAAGAGTAAAACGGAAACTTGTAGACCTTCTCACCACTCCTTGAGAATTGCCAATGTCATATTTTTAATAAAACGGGCTGCACAACCCTATAATTGTTCCTAACCCAAATTGTTCATATTTATAAATGAAGAATTGTAACGTGTTTTCTTAGCTCGACACCGATAGCGAAAATCCGAGAACTAACCTACATCACCTTCGGCCGTCCACCCTCTATTCATGCGTCCACGTAGCAGGCGGGCGCCAGCAAATTCTTTCTTTCGCCGGCAACTAACGAGCTGGTATGACCTAGGAGATGAGGTGGAACAGTCTTAACTCCGCCAAAACGAGAGCTCTGATAGAACCTATCAGAAGATACGATAACTTAACGGATCCTGTCGGTTTTTGGGTACGCGTAAAATTGAAAAACGCAACCGTAGGTGCCGATCTTTGGGGTCGCGTAAAATCAGCAAACGCAACTGGATGCACGAACGGGAGCGGACGGTTACGAAAATGTACGGCCGCTCAATCTGCCCGGTTGAGGTAGAGAGGATCGGAGTAAGCGCCAGGCAAATAGTGCGGGATACAGAGAGCATATGATCGAGAATGTGACAGAACGAATCGGAACTATCAAACGAAATTTCTTCACTAATTAATAAATCAGGAGTCATCACCGAAGCTGGTGCAGCTAATCCGCGATGGCCGAGAACTGGATCCAGAAAACACTCAGGCGAGCGCTGCACTAGGACACCTGCGGACACACACAGAAAATCCGTAGAATTCCCTGGATATCACGAGAGCAACGCGAGAACTACACAGGTGAGAACCTTCTATACCGTATTGAAACACAGCTAGAAAAAACTATCAACAGATAGCACCGCACCGTAAGTCCGCACCGAAACTATATTGAACTTCACTTCAGTACGGTCAGTCAAGTGACAGTCGCCTGTGAACTCGCTTGATGTATATACGCATAGAAACAAGCGTCAACAAGTGACTGTTAAAAGTATAACAATAATACGAATAACGAGATGAATCGATGGCTTTTCATTTTTAGTTGGCATTAAGATACCGAATGCGCATTATTCCTTATCGGCATACTAACGATAATGATGAAGAAAATAAAGATATTTACTATCTACGAATTGCGTACCTTATAGTCAGATTAAATTTTACAGTAAATTACATTAAATTTTGAACGAGAACTTCGGCTGATTTTCTCATATTAATTCGTAGTGGCTGATTGTCACACATACACACGCGCGCGCGCGATTGCTGCTCAGTCTTCTGAACGACGGACGCATTAGCCGTAATGCTAAAACGATTCTCCACCCATAAACGGTTCGCTTAGATGTCGAAGATTGTCACGTTCGTGTATAATGATTAATATTGTAATGACAAAATGTAATATCAGTTTAGATTTATTTTCACAACAGATTGCAATAACTGTCAGAACAGTTTCAGGATATTTAAAAGGGATTCACAGGAGTGTTAAGATATTTCTGGGAAATCAGCGGTGTGGTAGGGACATAGGACAGGTTTACTAAAGAGTGTTGGGGAATCTGAGGACCTGAGTTTTTTCAATTTTCTTATCTTCACACCTCCCTTAATCAATGACAGAAGGAGGTGAAGCAGGTAGTCCACTCTATGGACTATATTAGAATACTTAAAAGGATTCATAGAAGCGTTAGGATATTTCTGGAAATATGTAAATATGTATAAATTGGATATGGACCCAGAAGAGGCTTGCCAGTGAATGATCAGTGGGGCCACACGGCCACTTAAACTCAACTTCAGCTGGCACGTTTCTACTGAGTAACTTTCTATATGATATGGGACTTTTCGGACACCCTGTATATTACACCATTTTATTGTTATAAAGGAACTAATTATCTATTACATATTTTTTGGGTAAATCTCATATAGTTTAAGCCTGCACAAGCACTCTTATCTATCATCGAATGATTGAACCGATGCGTGTTTCTTAAAAATTGCACAAGCATTTTCAACCTGTCCAAATTGATGAAAGCATATTACAAAAAATCCATCAAGTTTCTAAATTTCGCTTTCAATTATTTCTCATGAAAATATTTAAAGTTTGAAAGATACCATGTTTATTTAATTCATGTATTTTTTGAGTCATGGAAAAACTGAATTTTTGTAAAACAGTTCTTTGAAAGCATGAAAGATCGTATTTCTAAACGTTATCATATCGTGTTGTGACATGCCGTGAAAACACATATCACATAGGAACTATACTTTTGCACGCTTGAATAACATCGTGTCGTAATAGCGCTTAACGTTACTTACTACACTGAAATGAGAACGTTTCATTTACACTTTTGAATAGAGGACTTAGAAGCTACCTTCAACGCTAGAGACACGATATTGTGGTTGAGAGAACATAATGTGAGAATATGCAATTAATATGTAAAAACACCGCCTAACTAAAGATAGATTGTGAAGAATGAGCACCAGTACTATTACTCGCGCACGTTGGGAGCTGTCGTGCAATTATTATCAGTGATATGATGTGAAGTTGACACATGTGAAAGTTTCCCTGCATGACAATTTTTTGGATTGTCATCGGTGGTCCTATACAACAATGTTATAAGTGTTGGATAGGTAACCGCAAAGGCAATGTTGGGTCGTCATGACAGAACTACAAAGCTGTCACTATCGATATTTATTTACATTTCATACATTTTTTAAATAATTTGATAATTTAGATCCGCAAGAAGACATTTTATCGGAAGTCTTGGGTTTAGTATAATATTGTCATCGTCAATGTTTGATATAATCACATTTTTGGATGCGAAGTTTTCTCGCTTCTAACTGTTGTCATGGCAGCTCATACGTAGCTCATAAAATCTTTACTTATATGCTTAGTGCCAAAAAGAATACATTTAAATTTTATTTAAATGTCAAATTCCGTTTAATTTGAATTTCAAGGCATCAAGACAAAATTATATTGCAAGCGACGTGATTGTAGCATTTTTTTTGATTCCTTGAATCATCATTAAGAAAAGGCATTCGATTTAAGATCTTTCTTTTACCCGAATCAACCTGTTAATAACTTTTTGAACTGTTGTACGCCAGCCTGTGGCTGCAGGACCCTCCCCCACGCTTTACGTATATTCCGACGTCGCCCCCACCCTTTACGTATATTCCGTATGAATAGATGCCCTAGCGTCTACATATTATTGGGGAAAAAGCCCCGAATTTGGAGGAGTGTTTTTCTGAACTACAATAAACTGCACACCTATATTGTACCAGAGAAGCATCTGAGTTTTTTTTATCCTCCGAGACTTCCTCGCTCGCTCCGTATCCTCGACAGCGGCAGATTTCCTTGCCCGCTCCGAATCCTCGGCAGCAGCAGACTTCCTCGCTCGCTCCGTATACCACAACCACCTCCTCCACGTTGATACCCCTCTGTCGAGGGTGGTATCAAAACTATAATATTGTATCTACAAGATAATCGACTGTGGCATTAAGTTATATAGCATAATTAAAAGATTATCTAAGCGGTAAAATCTATAATCGTTTGAGAAGAAATTTTACGTAAGGGGAAATGAAATAGACTATTTGAATGGGTGAGTTATTATCGAACGAGGCTGGAAACGAGGCAACATCGCACCCAAAAACATCTGCTCAGAAAGTGCTGTCAATTAATTTATCGCATATAATTGAAGAGTTTCAATAAAATGTATTTTTCATAGCGCATCTAGCGAAAGTCCAATTTTCGACGGCTCCGAAGAATCGCGAAAATAGCCGATTTCCGAGCTCATCTCGGCAAGGCTCGATTCGGCTCAGTTCGGCTCACTTTCGCAACAAGAGACGAAAGTAACCATCAGCTGGAGTTGCGAAAGCAGCTATCGGCCGCGGCCGAAATTCGGACTCGCCAGATTTGTTATGAAAAATATTGCTTTTGACATGTTGCGAAGCAAGCAATTACCAAATCGTGTGATGGCGCGTCACACACTTCGGAAATTGCCTACCTTCGCAACTTGTCAAACAAATAGCTATTCCTGGAAAGCCAGATTTTTTAATTATTTCTTGGAAAACATCAAATATAACTAAATCTCGAAAGTTACTGTCTGCGAATATGTCATGGCGAACCCACAATATCTTTGCCGTTTTCTTTCCGTCTCTTCTCGAACTGTTACACGTATGAAAAATAAAAAAAGGGGGCTCGCAGAGATTGTTTTACATGTATCTACTTTAAACCATATTATTAGGAATTACTCTTGCATAGCTAATTAACACCTTAAGGATCGCTCACGAGCTTCATTTCAAACATTAACATAAATTTGAAAACACTCGCGCTACGCATGGTATAAACAGTTTTAAAACCTGCAGAAACGTGTCAAAACGTCCCTAATATTAGTAAAACGTCTTAAGTTCAATCGCGGCGGCCTTAATTAGAAAATTTTAGTAGGGCCTATTATTGCTCAGGTCTTGGATTTTTCAGGCACTTGGTAAATGTATCTGCAATGATTATAAAAATCTGAAAGAAATAATAGGTTTAATTCAACGTATTGCGACGTTCTTTCACGTTGCAAGACTGGAAATGATTCACTTTCATATAAATCATACGGGATGTATTGTCGTCCCTTAATATCGCGTTACGTAAATTACCGGCTAAGAACTTCAGGGTCATAACTTTTGGAATTATCGAACATTAGGCTAATTTTTATTGTAAAACCATTTCATGCATTACGCATTCGGCCATAACGTCTAACACCTTCACGTCGTTGGAAAAGAATCACCATGAGACTACACGTAGGATAGTGGAGGATGATCCACATGATCCAAAAACACTAGGGACCTCCATTCCACCGCCGCCATAGGGAAGACATCGCCATAGACCATATCGTTCTTGAGGTTGCTGCCTGTACCGATGCCCCGAGATGTCATCAAAGCAGGAGTTACCCCGGCGCGAGTCGTTATGAACCTCTACCACCTACCCTTCCCAACCTGGTCCTGACGAAGATCACCACCAGAACAATCTGGACACCCCAAAGCTACGGCAGCGAATATCTGACATTTTGAAGATCCCGGGTCAACCGATCAGACGTGACGTCATGCCGCCAGTTAGAATACGAACGGGATTTGCCTATTTAAGTTTTTAGCTGTCCTTCCACATATCACATATCGCCGATTACAGAGAGACCCCGGAAATTAAATATCGAGTTTACCGCGTGCTTCTAGTGACGAGTTATTGATGATATATCGCTTCAAAACAAATAAAAGTATCCGTAAGTGAGAATAGAAACTTTTTAGCAATGTATTTCATTTTTGTTGTTATCATGTGCCTTGTACGCATCTTTTCACATTCTCTGTATATGTACCCTGTAAAAATGTAATTTATTTCCAATTATTTTATAATCATTGAATTATTTTGGATTCATGTTCAATTTTAAAAACTTAGCTTAAAAAATTAATTTTATAAAAGTTAGAGTAGTCAGACTTGGACCGTATCTAATTTTTTTAAAGCTAATAGTTCCTATGATTGTGACTTTCGGGTTGATCAAAATGCAAAAACAAAATATTTGTACAATCAGGTAGATTGTGACTAAAATAAGACAACGTAAAAAAATGGCCAGTTGAAAAAATGTTTTGTGAATTTTCACGAATTTTTCAAACCTTAACTTAACTTTTTAACCACCTGCGCTGGAATGACGTACCACACACGTTAAATAGTATTTTATCTACCTATGAACTATGTACACATGAGTATAAGACACGAGTGTGAAGTTTAATACGCGTTAGGCGAGTGTAGCGACCACACGAGTCTTGTATTCATTCGTACTAGCTATATCTATACAGCAGTTTTCGTAACATGTGTTCAAAGAACAGGCCGTTCGGTCTCCTTTTTTTATGAGAGATAGCACTGTTAAGCTACCTCAAAAATATTTTTTAATAGATTTTCCCTTCCTTGAGAATATTTCAGATGTCTATAACGTCACTATCTTAAATTTGTAAGCAATTTTATAGACATTTGTCCAAAAAATAAAGTTTTAAGGTGCCCTCTGGCGACACATTACGGAGTACCTATTTTTTGAGCATTTGTTACAAAAATGTTTTTATCGCAGAATTGCCAACGACGTGAGTTATGATGACTACAGGAGCATTACCGATATGATACAGAGACACCGGACACCGGAAACCGAGGTGTCTTTATACAGAATGATCGAGAGGAAGCCAATGAGAATTAAGAACTGAATCGAGCAACATCACTCTTAGTAATATTCATTTAGAGTTAAGTTCATTTTGTACTCCTTTTTAAAAAAGATAAGTTCATATCGGACAACGTAATTCGTGTTATACACGTCAATAGTCAATTATCTCGAGAAAAAAATAACATGTGTAGCACGCTGACTAAGATTGTAAGTAGTAAAAAAACAATCTTTTTCTTGATACCCAGCCGAAAGTACATGATCGACGGATCGATTTCAACGCAGAAAGCCTTGGATTCTCCAATAGGGGTCTCCAATAGTTACACAGCAAAGATCCAAGGCTTTCTGCACTGAAATCGATACGTTGATCATGTACTTTCGGCTGGGGATAAAGAAAAATAGTATACACCACACGGGCAGTAAATTGAGCACCCGGAACTGCTCGATAGAATGCCCGAGGCGAAGCCGAGTGCCGAAAGCTCAGTTTTCTGCCCTTGTAGTGTAATATACTATTCTTGCTCCCTAAGCCGAAAGTACCGTCTTCCCGGCCGCATTTGAGTCCGGGAAGAGCCACTTTTGTGGCCTGCTTGCCAAACAAGTGAATGTTCAATCATAAGCTCTAAACGCCTATGTTTTATATCGCATACGCCAGGAAATTCAACTTTCTGGCCTAGGGTCGTAATATACTATTATTGCAGAGTCGCTATCGCGTTCGATTTTTCGATTTCTTAATGTACGGAATGATATCAGTAACAAAGAAACCTTGGTAGGTGTCCGCCTCCGATTTTTTTTTTGTTTTCACATATGTTGTAGTATTCGAAAAATTAAGCGACACGTGTTTTTTCTTATCGGCCCAAATTGAGTTTTTGGGGGTGAAAACCGCCCCCGAAAATTGGGGTACTAAACACCCATTTAACCCCTTGCACTATTTTCATTACGAGTCTGACTCGTGAAAATAGTGCAAGGGGTTAAAGTTCCGACACTCGGTCTCCGCCGCTTCGGCTCTTTTCGCGAACATTCAGATGCATAAGTTAGGCATGGCTTGTTCCAAATTTCAGCATAGTGCAAGGGGTTAATTATTTCATATATAAATGCGGTATCTTTCACAATGAAACCGATTGGAGAAATTTCCTCACAATGAAAGATCAAAAATGTGATATTCTCAAATATCTCGAATAATTTTTATGGGGGTGAACTGTCGCAAAATTATTTTTCATTATATAAAAAATTCCCAAACAGGAGTAAATTCGAACAAAAAATTTAAAAAATGTATAAATGTTGCTCGCGATAACTAAATAAAGTTTACGCCTTTTTGCATTTTTGCGAAAAATTATTTTCTAGGTGGTAACCACCCCTAAGTTAGTCTTATAAATATATTTGTTATAGTAATTTCTTGGTAATTCACATTTTCCTGACGTAACGCGTACTTCTGATAATGTAAATTTATGTAACATACCAACAGTAAACTGCACTTATGGTGGTTTTGTATAATCCAAAATAATTTTGGGGTAGTTCGACCCCATACAAATTTTTTGACAAATTTGATAAAATCACATTTTTGATCTCTCATTGTGAGGAAATGGTTCCAGTTGGTTTCGTTCGTAAAAACTACAATATTTCATTTAAGAGATACATAATAAAATGTACTTACGGGTGGTTACCCCCTAGAAAATAATTTTTCGCAAAAATGCTAAAACACGTAAACTTTATTTAATTATCGCGAGCAACATACATATGGGTCATTCCACGTCAGATTTAAAACCAAATTTTTAATTGTCCTAAAAATCTTTCCCCTTGTTCTCGAGGGGAAAAAAATGACACCTATTTTTTTATTTCAATATGATATGAAGAATTTTCGAAATATCGATTTTTTAATTTATCGACTC
>JARQSW010000498.1:155104-167370 GCA_030142375.1 Calameuta pallipes
CAACAAAAAACCAACAATTTTTTAGCAAAAGAAAAAATCCAAAAAGTAAAAGTTACAGTGCTAACTTCACGTACGTCAAGAATATCGGCCCATTGGCAATCTCCCTACTCATCTCTGGTACAGCCTATTGGAGTGTCAACCCCCTGGTGTATACGTAATCAGTGTAAACAAATTTAAATTGAATTACTGTTTAACTAAGTGTGCGATATTGGTAATTGTGTACAAAATTTTAAATATTTCACAATTATTGTATAATTTTAAACTTGTACGATCTATAAAAGTATACAAAGATGTTTCATTTTTCATTGTAAATATGTTTTACTTGTATATCATACTTGTATATTACTGATACGTTACAACTTATAGGCTATGTTTCAACAATATTCGAACTTAAGGTGGAGTACATGGAATTGTTACCCATAACTTTTCAAGTGGGTAGATGTCTCATGTACTTTGTACCTTTCAAGTGAATTCCAATGAAAACATAGCCACAGAAACTTTTAATTTAATATAAATATTTGTTATACGGGACACATGCATTAAATTAAATTTCTGTCATTTAGAATTATATTTAATTACATACTAAATTTCTCATTTTCTCATTTTTACAATGAAATTTATTTCTTTTTGTAGCTAAATATGCATATTAACAAATTTCATCTGACTACAGGTAATAAATGGGAGATTTTGTAGATCGTTTTGATTGGGCTATTTCTCTTGGATGTCCACTGTCTTCTCTTACAACTGGCATAAGGAAATTGTAAGGGGTTATACAATATAAGGAAATTATTCAAGTGTTCATGATAAATATATAAATGTATTTTCCTAGACTCAGTAATGGTGCACTGGGGATTTTAATCAGTGAGTTATCAGAAGTTCTAAATACAAGTTCATTTGTATTAGAATCACGCAAAAATATTACATTATACAGATTAAAAAATGGTGTAAATGATATTATGATCCAGAATATGAGAAATGTTACTCGATTAAGAAATGAAAAATGTGAATTACAAGCAGATATTGTGTTTCATGAAATTTCTCACAATAATCAAATAATTATGTTTTCTAAAAAAGGTAATTGTATTTTTCATTATATATTGTACAAGTAAGGAAGCTTTCCAGTGAACAGGCATATCTCTATAATATAACAGTGTAAAGATTGGTTAGCTTTAACGGAATGCTTTTATAAAAACTTAATGTTTTACTTTATTGTACTGCTGTGTCTGTGTTGCCAACTGGAAATCTCCTTACATGATTTATTAATCTAGTAATACAAATGTAACAATTATTGATATTTAACCTGTGGAGGATCACTCTAGGTATCTAGTAATCCATAAGTTCTCTTATTTATAAAACAATAAAAGTTAATGGAAAAAAGTGAGAAAAATGAGCGAAAATGACCTTTTTTACTTGTTTAATATTTGTATTAATACTACACAATATAAGATAAAATCTTAGTGATTCGGAAACTAGAGTATTTCAGCTATATAATATAATAGCAGTGTTTATGTTTTTTCAATAGGTATATATATTTTGTACTTTGAGTGTAATCAAAATAAGCATAAATGCGTCTTATTCAAATGGCAGTATCCATTGGACAAAGCTTTTATGCCTTTTATGTACGCGATAGTTTCCTATATTTACAAACCAATATCCAAGCTCTTTGCTTTCTTTTCTATTCTGAACATTTTGTTTATTGGATGGTACTACTGAGTGGCTGAATGTTCAGATGGTCTCCAGTGTGTTAAGATATGTGTTCTAAGTATTATTTTTATTTTATTTTATGATGAAATTTAATAAGAATGCTAATATTTTTATTTCGCAGCACAAATGTTAAAACGAGAAAAAACCAAACAATATTTTCGCCAAGCTTGGAAGCATTTATTAGAGGCGAAGTCTTATGAAATACATACTCAAGTTGAAGATTGTAAAAGGATGATTCATATTTGCCAACAATTAATGCCTACAACTGGAATGGATGTAAAAGTTGGTACTTTTATGATAGATGATCTTTTGACTGTAGTGAACTCTTTGTACCATGGAGCTGACAAAAAAAAAGTAAGTGATATTTTTTTACAGGTTTTTTCGACACACGGCTGCACACTCGCTCTCTATTCGTATAATGAAAGTATTAGAGCCATTCTGTAATAGTAAAGTATTCTGTAAGTTAGATCGTCGTTAAGATGTCTTGAAAGGGTCTTATGTTTTTTGATGTACTATAGAAGCCTCATGTCTAATTGTAAGAAAGATGTCTTTTTAACAGGAGACATCTATAAGACATCAAAACGTGGGACATAGAACTTTCTGAAAACGTTTTATCGATATCTTCATAATTTGTGTTGTGTGCGAAGTTCTTTTTGCTTGTCAGAGGAATTTCCTCTGATTTTTTACTGCTTTGATTAGCTAGTTGAAACTGCTTTACGCTAATGACTACTGACAAACGATCAGTTGTAGGACAAGTCTGAGACTTACTTACATTAGCAGAATGGATAAATGGTTTATCGCTTTAGATGTATTTGATGATGGATTGAGAATAATATTCGTCAAAGTGTTGTAACGTTTATCGATAGTGCCATTTCATACGCTGCTTATGAGTGTACGAAATGGGATGTAGGTAAGTGCTCGGGGCTGGCGGCTTTAAGAATTTAGACGACACAGAGTTAAATGGTAAAATAAAAGAACAAAAATTTATTCAATTATCGTTCATAGGTACAGCAGTTCAGTGACGTGTGTCGATTACAATTGGCTAATATAAATGTCGGTATCGTAGGAAAGGATTGTCAGAACCGCGTCCTATATTTGTTGCCTATTCCTATCTCTGTCTGACCGGCCTGTGCGGAACAGAGGAAGCACCGGTGTCAATATGTTAACCCTAGTGGCGCTCTGCCTATCTATTGGCTATAGCACTACGTGCGAATTGACTAATCACGGCGAGGATATAGATCAAAATTAATATGGCGGCAACTGAAGTTTCTGAGGTGGATCGCAATGCTCTCCTCAGAACTTTGTCTATCTTTCTCTATACTGCGAGCTCGGATGAATAGCGAACGCTAGTATGTCGTAATCTTTGACAAAATTATTAACAACGATTTTACGTAATGACTATGCTCTATCCCCAAAGGGTATAAATCGAGGTTAAACACTTTCTCACGAATTAATGATTTTAATATGCGTTATCCTTTCGGATTTAAGTCACGCGTTTGGTGAACTGTTGAATTTTAGAGTTTAGAGTTTTTGTATCTTTTTAGAATCAGAATAAGAATAAGACTATCTAAATTGGTTCGAAATGTACTATTTAACTAATAACAATGCTATTTTGATTAGCGAGCAGAGTTGTAAAAAATGCATTATTTTTATAATGCACTATTGATTTCATTAGTAATTATTTTAGTAGCGAGTAATGGGACTTGAATTCCATTAAACATTATTTATTTAATGAATAATGGAGTCAAGAAAAACATTGCATGAATCTTGGAAAATGAAAAAACATATCATTTTGCATTACGTTATTAATGGTTAATTGGAACAGCGTTACATTGAACATTACTAAAGTAATAGGTAATGTGGAAAGCATTACATTACCCATTACAATAATTATGAAAAATTAACGTTACTTTAACGTTAAAACATTATATTACCTATTACTATATTAATGAAAAATTAAAGTAATGAATAATGCAAAATAACTATAATATTCCATTAATACAATAATGAATAATGTAAAATATAAAAATGAAGCCTTACTTCGAGTAATGCATGCATCATTGGAATAAAAATATTTTATTCATTTTTACATGGCAATGCTAATGAAATTTTCCTTTGACTTATAGATGTGGAAAATGTAGGTTAACGCAAAGGGTTAAGGGAATAAAGTGGATCAAATGCCATGATGGAGTGGATGGATGGTTAGAAGGGTAGAATAGGGTCCTTAATTGGAGATAATCATTTTTCATTAATGATTTTCGGTAAAAGAAATAAAGACAGCCGCTCCCCCTGTTAAAATATGGAATATTTTACTTATGGAATTATATATTTTATTTATGGAATGAAAATATAAGTACCTACACTTAAAAACACATGCAAATTTCATGTGAATTTAAGCGTTACTAGTTCGAAAACATAAAGCGCACAACCGCTATCTTCGTCTTCATTCACTTTCCTTTTCGAATCACGTATTTTAGAGAGACGCTGAGACAGCAACACCACAAAGTAAATAAACAGACCACAGACAATTCCAATCTTTCTAATATTCATGCTTCATGGTAAAATAATCAAAGTTTTACTATAGTAATGGGTAATGGAACACTTTTGCGTTATTCATTACTTCATTAACGGATAAAGTAACGTTTTTCGAATTACCCATTACATTAGTAATCGATAATGGAACACTTTTGCATTGCCCATTAGTTCAGTAATGGACAATGTACTGTTTTTCGTATTATCTATTATTAATGTAACGCATAATGGTTGTGTTTTACATTTCTCATTACCAATGTAATGCTTAATGTTTTTTATCGTCCAATTGTAATTATTTTTGTAATGGATAATGCATTATTTTCACATTATAATTTCGGCAACCCTGTTAGCGAGAAGCGCTAATCCTCTAGCGGATTATTTCTCTATTATTTTCCGGGGATTGACTTTCGGGAGCTGTTTTTCATCTATCGGCTAGTGTTGACACTAGCCGCGCGTTCTTATTGTTCGCTTGTCACGAGTGCGCTCTCAGTACATGAGTACTGAGAGGTTAATCGATTTGTCACGTTACAATATGTATGTATATTGTGACGACACTTTTTACGATGACGCACAAATAAATGCCACCAACTGAAATAATTATCAAAAGATAAAATTAGTGGGCGCCAGGCGTAACCAGAGTTACACTGCTGCTTCTAAAGGACACCCTGGCCAGCTCTTGTGCGGTGGGATCCTGGGCCTGGGAGACATTAACTACTATATGAAATTCTTAATAACACAAAGATGATACAAAAGGGGCTTTTAAAAATCAAATAGACTAGAGGCTTTGTTTAACAGCACGGAATCCACAGACGGGCCCGATTTATTAATAACAAGAAAAATAAAATAAATATAATAATAATATAATGTTTAAGAACAGAATGCAATAAGGAACAACAGTTTCAAAATCATTTATAAAACGAACATTAACGAAGTAAATAGAATAAAGGTTCCGTAACAATTTAGAAGTCGTAAATATAATAATAATAAATTAGAACAACGTTTCTGTAGGAAATACAAGACATTGTTAATTCAAACAATTAATCACGTAGGGACCAATGGTTCCTTAAGAGGAAAATCGAGAGGAATGACAATTCCGTATACGAATTTAATAGTAATAATTAAATGAACTGAATGGATCGAAATCCTCCAACACAAATATTTGAAATATTTAAAATTCCGAACGCTTCCGGAAACAACACGCGTCAACTCTACGTAGCGCAATTCGACCGCAATCTTCAATTATTCTATTCGATCTTAGAAAAATAAAGATCCTAGCATCTTCTCCTCTTCTAGGCGATTGCGGTGTCTTTTGACGGGCCGGGAATTACATCCGTACCCTATCCCTCGTGGCGCGGCTCCAGGCTCCTTCAGTGGTGCTCTACGATCGTGCTGGCCCTTCTGTTGGCTACGTCACGCCAGTGCCGTGGTGTGCATTCGCTGGGCCCTCTGCCGTAGTCAGAGCCGTCGGTGGTGTGTAACGGACCTCGTTGCGCCTCTTGATTTTCGTGTCAATATAAAATGCAAAATATGAACTCTCTCTCTCTCTCTCTCTCGCTCTCGCTCTCTCTCTCGCTCTCTCTCTCGCTCTCTCTCTCGCTCTCCCGCTCTCTTTGTCTCTCTCTCCTTCACTCACTCACTCACTTTTTTTTTGTATTTTTTTTTAATGTGGAAGGGAAATCTTGCATAAGGCCCCCGCTGGTGGACCACAGCGGGGAGTGTCGGATTCTTACCGACTAGAACCCCTCCACTGTTCTCCAGAAACCAACCCGGCACTACTTTCGTATTACTTCAGGTTGGCCCCATTTTTTTACCCTTCATAGGCTTTCCTATTTTCGCTTGACTCTATTCTAGGTATCCGATTAATTATTTTATGGTTTGATCTTTTGCACCGTTAGTGGTGCTTACCGTAGCATTATCTTTCTTTTCCTTTCGGACTCTTGCATCTCCATCTTTCGTGCTATTGTAGCTCTGATGAAGGTCTTCACAGCATGCCACTCGGCTTCTCCATAGAGCATCAGTGGAACAAGGTTCTACTCGTTGGGCATTTGTCCGCCGAGCTCCTCCATCAGCTTATTTTTGTCAAGGGCCCCTGCTGTGCACATGAATATAGTATGCTTCGCATCGTCTATCGCGTACCCGCAATGTGTGCAAGCCGCGCTGCTAATTTTATTTATCCTTTTCAGGTACTGATTGAAGCTTCCATGTCCTGTGAGTGCCTGGGTTAAATAATAATCCACTTCTCCATGGCTTCTTCCATACCACGACGCGATCTCCGGAATTAGCGTGTATGTTCATCGTCCGGTATTCTCCTCGTTCCACCTCTCCTACCACCTGTTCAGCAGACGTTGCCGTGCGTTCGTCTTGGCTTTCGTCTTATCCTGACGCGATCCTTGCCTTATGCCATCGCGGTGAAGTTCCTCGTATACTTCACGTCTTTCTTGTATCAGCAAGTCGATGGGCGGTGTTCTACCTATTACAAGTGCCGCTGCCTCTGAGACTGTCCTATAGGCGGAGATGACTCGTAGAACACTGCGCCTTTGGAGAGCGGCCAATTTCCGTTTCGACGCTCCCCTCTCTGCTCCCTGCGCCCAGATCTCTGCTTCATAGAGCAGCTTCGAATGCACGGCGTTATTTATTAGCTTTCGTTTCCACTCGGCAGGTCCTTGTATGTTGGGCATTAAACGTGATAATGAAGCTGCTGTTAACGCCGCCTTCACTGTTGCACTTGTTACGTGTTGTGAAAATCTGAGCCTGTCATCCGGTTGTACACCTAAGTATTGTAGAGATTTTTCCCATTTGATTATATGATTTCCCAGCTCTAATAGTGGTGGTACGCGTACTCGTTTATCCCTAAATAGTAATGTTTTTGTTTTGTGAACTGCCATTTCCAACTGATTCTGCTTCAGCCAATTGCTTATGCGTTGAAGACTCTCCTTTGCGACGATTTCAAGTATTTCTGTCGTTTTGGCTGTTACTATCAGCGCGGCATCGTCGGCAAATCCCACTATGGTTGCTTGCTCTGGGAGATCTAAGTCTATGAACTTATCGTACATTACATTCCACAAAAATGGGCCTAAGACGGACCCTTGTGGAACACCTGCCGTCACCTTGTACTTCACTGGTCCATCTTCCGTGTCGTACAGTAGCTGTCTTTCGCACAAGTAGTTGTCAATTATACGTAGCAAGTACTCGGGTATCCGTTTAACTATCAGGGTGGCCATAATCTTTTCCCAGTTGGCTGAGTTAAAGGCATTTCGTATGTCGAGCATGATAAGTGAACAGTAGCCCCTGCTTCTCCACGTGCCGTTTTTCGCTTCTTCAACTATCTTTAAAACGCGTGTGATAGCACCTGTCGTGGAGCGTCCTTTACGAAAGCCGTATTGTCTTACCGAGAGCCATCCCATGGTCGCAATGTGCCCCTCCAGTCTGCTCAGCAGTAATCTCTCAAGCAGTTTCCCCATTGTGTCTAACAAGGGTAGTACACCAACTGTGGGTCACAGATTTGGATGAAATTTATCAGTAATGTAGTGTGGCATCACTAGTGAAGGATGCTCAAACCATAGGATCCAACGTTGAGTTATAAGCCAAAAAAATCGATTTAAAATATATGGCGTGTCATGTGTACTAGGTTTGTTAGATCAAAATTTCAAGTAGCGCTGTAGCTCAAGCGTAGAGTGCCGGACTACCACGCTGACGGCACGCGTTCGATCCCTGCCCGTGGACTATTCATTTTTTTTTTCATTCATGCTCTACATAAAATACTTTGTCGTAGTAATATATGTCGAAGGAGATTTAGGGTGGTGATGCAAATGAAGCGGGTGCTCGTCCATGTTATTATTTTATTTAGTACACTTCCAGTGGTTAACAAAAATAGACTGAAGAATAATCTCTACCTCGGCCGTGTCGAGGTAGCTTTCCCCTCTAGAAAAGAAAGGGGGGGGGGAAGGGGCACCTTGCCCCGTTCCCGACACAAGACAAAACTGAAATCGGCCTCTCCCGCCAACATATATATTTTTTTTAAATAATTGATCACAAAATGATTAATAACAACAAAAATTTTGTATAAAGCATTTATTATCTCATAACTTATAATAATTTTACATAAAGCACGTAACGGAATTTTTGGGGTCGTTGGGATCTACCTGTTCACATCAGGTATAAGAGTGCTATAGCCAAAGTTAATTAACAGGGCGAGAAAAGGTAGAAAATATACTAATGTAACCCGAAATATTTTCATGGTAATATTCAACACAAATTATTTTGTGAAAATAAATTTTCTATAACAAATTGTAATTATATTTAATTTGTATTATTCGTGATATAATAATATTCCAAATAAATTTATACATCGCGCATGAACGAAAAAAAATGAATAGTCCACGGGCAGGGATCGAACGCATGTCGTCCGAGTGGTAGTCTGGAACTCTACACTTTATCTACAGCGCTATTTGAAATTTTGATGTAACAAACCTAGTACACATGACACGCCATATATTTTAAATCGATTTTTTTGGCTTATAACTCAACGTTGGATCCTATGGTTTGAGCATCCTTCACTAGTGATGCCACACTACATTACTGATAAACTTCATCCAAATCCGTGACCCACAGTTGGTGTACTCCCCTTGTTAGTATCGATACGAACCTAATTATTTGTTCTCGCGTTTCTTTCGTATTATCGTATTTATTGAAATTTCGTTTAACATCTCTCTTGCGTTAGCACGGAATCGTCCCGCTGCCGTATCGCATAGCCAACAAAGCCGTAATCCCTCGCGATAGTTCCACATTTAGCTTAAGAATTTTAGTTTATATAGAATCCCTCAAGAAACTCTCGCTTTGTAATTTTAGTCTAAGGAATTTTGTTATATCGTTTGGATTTTTCGCACCTTCGTAGATCCCGCCTTCTTTTTCGGGCATTTTACCAACCTAATTTCGAAACCGCTTCAATCCTTACTTTATCTTTCCTGGACCTGTTTGCTTCTCGCAACTTATATCTAAAATCATTCCTATGTGACCACAGTGATTGTTAATTCTGATAAATTACTTCAGTACTGAAATTAAACCCTAACAGTGAACTTTAAAGTCTGAATTTTAATGCATCATCACATGATGCAGTCCATGTGAAGTTAGTGTGCGGCACTTTTATGTAGGCTGAATCCTTGTCTTGGTGTATTTTGCGGCTTTTGTAACCGTCGAACGCCTGAAAAATTATTTGATTTATTACTAATGACTAATGACGGGTGATTAGTGACATTGGCAGCTTCTTGTAATGTAATGTAAATATTATTACTTACTTGTTATAGCTATAACTGGGCTAATGTGCGCTGCCTTACCGAGTGTCAGTTACGTTGTGTACTAATAAATTGCACAGTCATATCCACGTTACCGACAGTCCTCACGTATGACTAGGGTAAATTGTTTCGGCTGCAAGCAATATATGAAAAGTGAGAATGGTTTAAAATGCTTGGGATTTGGCTGTAATGCTTATGGACATCAAAGGTGTATAATACGCAGTGGGTCGTCCGTGGCTCGCTTCCCTTGCATTGACTGCAGATTAAAATATCCAGAAGAACGGTCTGCCCTGACTCTCCAATCTTCGTGAAACGACGTTGAACAAATTGGATCTTGTAGTGCGTCCTCTGGCGTTGACCAGCATACCAGTATGGAACAGGCTCGCATCTCGTCGTCTCCTGATCTTTCGTCTATTGTTGATGCTTTACGTGGCGTTAGTGAGCAGTTGAAGGATCTTCCAACTATAAAAGAAAAAGTTACAGCACTCGACGGCCTTTATGGCATGGTTGAAAAATTATCAGCTACGTCCTTCAATATTTCTAACGCTGTGAACAAGCTCACTAATGATCTGATTACCTTGAACGCTAGATGTCAAACACTTGAGGATCACAATGCCACACTGACGCGAAGGATTGACGAATTAGAGAGCAAAGGAGTTGGAACTTCGTCGTCGGCGACATGTCACGATTGTACATCTTTAAGGAGGCGCGTTGGGTACCTGTCTCAGCAGTGGCATAATGCGGAAATTGTCATCTCAGGGCTACCGGTCTGCCCAGAGGTACCTATCCTGGAACTTGTTCTGAAAGTGGCCGGTGCTATTGGTCTTGCTATTGCATCCAGTGAGATCATGGATGCCTTTCGACTACCTGCCAAAGCGGGTGCTGCTCCTGCGCTTATAGTGCGCCTTGCCTCTACCATTAGGCGGGACGCATGGATAGAGAAGAAGAGGAAGAAGCCGATACTTCTAGCTTCTGACATAAATTCAACATTAGCTGCATCCAAGGTCTATATCAACGAAAGATTGTCTGCTGAGAAGCTCAAACTGCTGGCTTTGGTTCGGGCTAAAGTTAAACTACATCCGGAGCTCAAGGCGTGGACTCATCATGGTGCCATCTTCGTGAAGAAAATCGGCTCGTCATCTTCCATCCGCATCGACCATGAAGATGACCTGGTGAAGATTTCATCATGACGCAAACCGGCACATAATGTTCTTCTAAGCAAGTTGGAGTGCAAAGACTTAAAAGTTTGCCATGTAAATGCTCAATCGCTTATCTCTCATATCGATGAATTTCGAGACTACCTCTCGGTCAACCACTATCACGTCATCGCTGTGTCCGAATCTTGGCTCAAACCTCACATGCCGGATTATATAGCTGAAATCCAAGGATACAATCTTTTTAGGTGTGATAGAATTGGTAGAGGAGGTTGTGGCGTGGCTATCTATGTCATTGAGTCATTGGCTGCTTCAATTGTTGCGTTCTCTGAAGGAGAGTATTGTTTTCGGCTAGAGTTTCTGTTTCTAGAAATTAAGTTTCCCGGTACTACAGGAATGCTATTGGGTGCTGTCTATCGACCTCCCAAAGTAGGTTTTCTTAGCGATCTTGAACAAATCTATGCTCGTCTTTTTCATGCTTATTCAAATATTCTTATCATGGGTGACTTCAATGCCGACTTGCTTGTCCAGTCCTTTGACTCCCATTACATGCACTCCTTTATTGCCGAAAATGACTTGCATCTGGTGCAGCACACCGCTACTCATCATACTCGCGGGGCGCATACTTGGCTTGACTTATGTATAGTGGATAGTTCTTCCAAGGTCACCTCCTTTGGGCAGTCCTCAATTCCTTTCATGTCTGCACATGATCTTATTTGGGTCACGTATTCTCTCAAACCTCCCCAGGTGCATGGGCGGAAAATAACGTATCGTAACTTGACAGCGGTGGATAAAACTATCCTACATACCAAGTTGGAGCAATGTAACTGGTTGACGTTTCTTTCTGCTTCCTCTGTGGATTCACAAGTTGAAATTCTGAACCAATATCTTGAGGACACCTTGGATGAACTTGCCCCTGTACGTTCTTTTACACCACGCCGAGCTTCGGCGCCGTGGATGAATCATAATATAAAAACTTCTATTAATGAAAGAAATAGACTTCATAGGAAATATATGCGCTCTGGGATCCAGTCTGACTTCTACAAATATAGAATTCTGCGAAACAGAACACAGGCTCTCATAAAGCTAGCCAAAAACAAGTACAATCGAGATGCGCTCTCTGCCTCAAGGGATCCTCGCACTGTATGGAGTCAGCTGCGCAGACTCGGCTTCATCAGCCCTGTCAGACAGTATCAAATTACGGGTATGTCTCTTAACGACATAAATCTACATTTTTCTATGTCCTTTCATACGCACGACGATATAGTGGATAGGTTTGATATCTCTCAGGCTCCAGAACAATTCTGTGCTGACAAGTTCTACTTCAAGTACATCCAACCATCAGATCTTGTTGGTGCTCTATGTGACAATGACTCGAGGGCGATGGGACCTGATCATCTACCTATGTCGCATGTCTCACCTTGTCTCGAAGTTATCTTTCCTTTTCTGCTTGACCTCTACAACCAATTACTCTCGTCCTCTACGTTTCCAAAGGAATGGAAAAGGTTCTACATACGTCCTATCCCTAAAGGGCGAGGGGTCCCGTCTACACCCTCGGACCTTCGACCTATTGCACTTATTTGCA
>JARQSW010000498.1:167470-182036 GCA_030142375.1 Calameuta pallipes
GAGAGAGAGAGAGAGAGAGAGCGAGAGAGAGAGAGAGAGAGAGAGAGAGAGAGAGAGAGAGAGAGAGAGAGAGAGAGCGAGAGAGAGAGAGAGCGAAAGAGAGAGAGAGCGAGAGAGAGAGAGAGCGAGAGAGAGAGAGAGCGAGAGAGCGAGAGAGCGCGAGAGAGAGAGAGAGAGAGAGAGAGAGAGACGCACACGCACGCACACACACACACAGACAAAGAGTAAAAGAGATCTTATTGCTTTACTTACTCTGCTGTGGAATCAGATGATGCTGCTGTTGTTCCCAAATTAGAAGATCGATATTTTGGCATTTGCTGTCTTGTAGCTGAAAGTTATTCGATTGTGCTGGCAACATCCTTTCCATGTAAATTATTATTTTTATAAATTGTTAATAATGCACTGGATTTCCGTAATTTTTCTTCCGTAAAAGATATTAATGGAGTTTTTTTCTTGCATCAAAAAATACAAAAAGCCGTGAAATCCGACATTGTAACAATGTTCCGTTCAACCGTCGCTCTGGCCTTCTTCATAATATTTTCAACACAGGAGCTAGTACACAATAATCGTGAAATGGTCCTGTTCGAATGGCTGTAAACGTCGCACTGTGGGCATTTCTATTCGGCAAAACCCAAGATGTTAGGAGAGGGAAAGTCCGAGGGAGAAGTTTTATTCTGTATCGTTTGAAATACGTGTTGTGCCGAATAACCGTCATTTTTATTGCCTCAGCTGACGGTCTTTACACCGACATATAGCCAGCTGATTGTTTTCTGTGTTTTAAGTATCATGTCAACTATTATATAATCAATTTTTAATCGGGTTGAAATGACTGAACTTAAATTTTTTTTAACATGTTTGTATAAGCAGTTGACGTATAATGCACCGCGTTACAGTCAGCTGATTTTTATTTTTTTATCCTATGCAAGATAATTAAACAACAAATAAATGTTCAGCCGGGTTGTTTCGCTTATTTTTTTTTACGTGCATGGGAGGCTGCCGTTGCCCAACGCACCCATGGTGCTGCAGCTGACGTCCACAAGGCTTCACAACAACATAATACGAATTATAGAAATGAAAATCAGTCGGGTTGGTATTGGTCACAAAAATCTGTCGCTGGCTCCCGGACTATTAGAGTATTAGATCCAGTATAATATTTGTAATCTGCCCTAGGTACGGATTCGTTATTATATACCCTAGCGAACAAGCTGGATCGGTTACCGGGCAAAATTGAGCTGCATAGACTAGTCTTTTCCAAATTGAGTAACGCATAAGATTGATAATTTTCTGTTCCACAACATTTTTAACCGCCTTAACTTCACATACAGTTAGGTTTTGTAATTTAATATCACGATCTCTATCCCAAGTATTTCTCATAATTTCTCATAATTCAATAACATTGTAAACCGCAATAATTGATTGAAACTTACTGATTTATTTGTAATAATATACGCAAATTCAAATTTCCTCGCGTATTAAATGTCTATTACCCATCCATAAGCATTTCAGGCAATATCTCTCCACGTTGGAACAGCAAGGCGTGTTTCAACACCTTAAACGAGCAGCGAACCTACCATTCAGTGCATTCTTATCGCTCGGAATTTACTCAAATTTTATTCACGTTACCTCTGGTCGTTCCTTTTCTTATGGTTACTTCTAAATTTTCGTTATCAAATTTAAAGGCCTCGCTAGCCACTAAGGTCTATGTAACAACAAATAGACCAAGGGCAAATTATTTATGGTAAAAATTTTCAAAATATTTTCCAGCAGAATTGGCACAATAGTCAAACCATTTCCGAAAACTGTAGGTAACTTTGGGAAACCTGCGAATTATTTAATAGTATCGAATTACAACACTACAGAGCATTCATTTCGAGCGTATTTATCCCAACTTACTACTGACTTTGGGCATGGAGCTGTCAGGTAGTACTCGATAAGAGATTTCCTAACGTTATATTAATTATTATCTGACGTCCAAATCACGGTTAGTACACAATCGGTATGATAGTAATTGGAGAATCGGTAAACTTCACCCTACCAAGTATATTTACAAATGCTTACTACTTTCGACGAACGATTGCATGGTATCGGTAAAATAGTAATGGGAAGTCCCTTTAACTCCACTTTTCTGGCGGGTATTTATAGGCAATGTATATTATGTGCAACGTCGATAGAATGGTTACCATGGCCTATTTAGAGTTTAACCTTTCGGAAAGTTACCCGGGATCGGCCAAATGTAACTGGCCAGATGTACCCTATGTTGTTATGTCGTTGATGGTCATGAGATTGGTTGTAAAGAACGAATTGTTATCGACGGTGGATAGAAATTCAAACCCACAATTGGAAATTATTAAGAGAACTAATAAAACTGAACTTCTACTTACCATGTGGTGCACTTGACTACAAATTAGGAATTCACGTGATTGTTATGTGTGGATAAATGTTGGGTTAGGGATTAAAGGAGTATTGATAATAGAGAATTATACGGCAAAGTTGAGTTCGGGTAACAACAGATTCGACACAATACTTTAATTTAAATGTAAAATAATATAGCTTACGTTTATTAAAATAGATTACCAATATGATGTTCAAGAGCTGAATTCTGCGAATTTGAAATAAGCAACAAAAGACTTAGAAGAATTTTAAATAAATTAAAACTTGAATCTAGAATTTTTATTTAGATTTTTTCTTGAATTGAATTTTTAGACAGAGAGGATTATTGTGTTATCTGATTGATCCCTATGAGTTCTGACCCGTAACTGAACTGGGATCTAATGGATCATCGGTGGCTTCTGATTTGCGATTGACCTATGACTAATTATTAGGCCCTGAGATTGGGCGGAGTTTATTCTTCACTTCTTTCTCCTATATGTCTTTTATAGCCCCCTCCTTGTACAATAATTTTCGATTCACATGATCGCTGTTCGATTTATACGTGACATTAATGAATATAATATCTTAAGACGTTCCATACCAGACCTCTTTTTTTGGTACTTTCCGATCAAGCAGCGTGGGGTGTATACGCGAAATAAAACGCTATGTAGCACTATAGTAGTTATTTAAGCTATCGTTTGTTAGAACTATATCGAATAAAGATGGTCGACGAACCACTAATAATACATTGTATTGAACAAAGATAGCGGTAAGAAGCATGAAGTGTGATCGAAGGTTCTCATCGAGATGAACACAGGGTTTCCCAATTTACTTAATATGGGCGAATATCTCTGAAATAAGTAAAGATGGATAATGTTTTTTATACATGTTTTTCAATTTTTAGGAGGAAAATGGTGCTGATATCTCTTCTTCTTAAATAGTAAAATTTCTCTTTTATTAATTCTCTGCGGCGCATTCACGTTTCAAGAACGCAACAATTGTTCGAATACATCGCCTCCAACATTTATGCATAATTGAATATGTTGTTGAAAATGTGCAGATCTATTATTATTTGTTTTAGCTAAACACAAAAAGCGGCATACGATAAATGAACTTGAATACATATGTTTGAACTCGTCTTGATGGTACCAACATCTTAGCTAAAAACGAAATCGGTTATCATTTAAAATATAATTGGCAAGTTAAAATCCTCTGAAATGGCTTGATCGATGAATGGACGAATATCAACAGCATTTTCTCCCTGGAAACTGAAAAACGTTCGTATGAAAAAAGTATGTCTATCTCTACTTACTTCAGAGGTACATACTTGACGTATGTCATGTTGTGACGTGGTAGATTTTACTCCGTCAGGTCCTCGGCGAGAACTGTAGTGGTATGCGGGAAAACGCGTATATAGAAAATACTCCAGGTAAGATCGCACTATCTCAAGGGCCAACACTGTTAGGAATTTACTATTTCTGATTCTGTTATTTTATTTTTGCTATGTCTCATACCGCGAATATTGTATTCGCGAGCTTACCGAATTTCGAGAAGAACCAGCGAGGGATCATCGATGTGAGTGGAGCGAGGACGAAAGGCTGAGTAACATCAGAGCACCAGCGGGGCCCAAGCTGCGCGCGCTGTCCTCGCCTCACCAATCACCTTGCAACTGTGAACAACGCTACGCGTGATATCACCCGAGCTACATGAACTAGTCTACGAGTACCGAGTAACTAGCAGGGAGCTAATACTCACCCTACGTAACAGAAGCCTACGAATAACAGAGCACCTGCAACGCACGACAGCCCGTGACGGAGGCCCACCGCTATCGACAATAGGGACGAATACTCGCGAATTGGGAATCCGGAGACGTCTGGCGAACTTTTGCGATTCCTATAGGACGGAGGAGCCCATCGCGTGACAGCCTGTTATCGCTGTTCCCGAATTGTATAAATTGTCCCGATGACACATTTTGAGTTTGGGCACGTGGTACCTTATTGGGGCCGAATTACCAATTAGAAGTAGTTGCGGATGAGGGAGAGGGTGATCGTCTTTGGTGCTGCCCATTGCGAATGAAAAGGAAGAATACTTGGTCTTCTTGCCTGGACTGTCAACGACGCGAATCGTATTATTGAGCCGTTTCGATTTTTCGAGGGTTAAAGTCTGCGAAAAATCAGGACGTTGTCCGAGGGCGCGTTGAAAAGTCAATTTTCCGAAATGAAGAGACGTAAAGATTTCGGTAAGCGATTTATTGTTTTGTGAGCGACGAAATCTTATAATACCCCCGTTTTTGTACGTTTTGATTGTGCCGTAGGTATGTGGGAGAAATTCCCACAGTTAGAATCGCGTTTCGTCTAGGGTACGAGATTTCGACAACCGACAAGGAACTGTGTTCGCGTAAATGTGTTATCCCTTGTAGACATATTTATTCGCGTGATTGTAAATTGATCATAGTGTGCATTTTGTCGAATGATTGGTTTTCTCGGCAATGGTTGAGTGTTTGATCTTCGAAATACGTTGTATCGCGTTCAAGTTAGGGACATGTTGCCGAGAGATACGAAATGGTCCTTGAGGTCGTGTTTGAAGTGTCACGATTAGTTCGCGTTATTGTTTAGAATCGACTTACGTATTGAGATTGTATGTTCTTTAAAATTTGTATAGGATTGTTTGAAAGTATTGATTGGATCTTGAAATGATCAGAATTGTATTCGAGTGTACGCTGTATTGATTGAATTGTATGACTGTGACTGCGCAGAATATATCGCGGAATTTGTTCGTACTAATTTATTATGAAAATATTTATTAATGAAAACGTCACCACTTTTCAGCGCGATTGACCATAATAATTACGTTGTGAATCGCCTCGTGATTTTATGTCGCGATCTTATTGGGTCTGCTATTTATCGTCGAAATTGTTCAATTTGGAAGTTTTGTACGCGCGTGGCCGCGGCAGAAGACGCAGGAAATAAAGACCGATTCTGTTATTGTTGACCCAAAATGTACTGATATTATTTTTTGTTGGAAGTTGTCCTTGGTTTTGAAGATCCCCGCCGCCTCCGTGTAACTGAGTTAGCCAAGGGAGGCACGAACGAGCGAATCGACTAGACTGATACGTAGTTTTCGTTTGAAACCTGGCGCCCAACAGTATGATCGTTAGTGTTTAGAATATGTTAGCCCTGGGTTGCCTAGAACGCGAAGGAGTCGCATAAGTTGTGCGCCGGTCAGTCTCACATCTCCCGACGAGGCTGATCACGTAAAATACATCACAATCTCTATGTTATTTAAATTTAGACACTCTGTATATTATTTTTAATATAGAACTCCGACGGCGAAACAATTATGTATATCTTGTTTTTTTATAATCTAGTTAAAAAAATAGTTTTCGGAGGTGCGAACTAATGCATTTTTATATTGTTTATTAGGTCGCTCACAAAATATGGGAAGTGGTGTATCGCACTGATATGTGTAAACTGTGGAATGCTATACTGCAAAACCAAACAAAATCTATGGAAAAACTGGAAGCATTAAGAGGGCTGGCACTTCAGTCTACGAACATTAGCAGAGCTAATTTTGATTTACAAATTGGCAATATATGTGGTAAACGTGTAATTGCTATATCGAAGCAATGCCTGCACAATACACGAGTTAAAAATCGTGAACTACTCATAATGCAGTATATCAATAACATTGAGGTAATACAATTTTATATGCAGTATTATTCTTTGTTTCATGTAACATTTAGAGGGCCAGGATTTTTACATTGAAATTGTGCAAAAATGTTCTACACTGTTTCCGCGTCTAGCGAATGTACCGATTTCTGACAGTACCGGATTGCACAATACCGTCCAGCCTCTCGTTCTTCTCGGATCTGTAAATCAGGTTCCGAATACCACTTTCGAATTTCCCCCCGCTCGGATGTGGTCTTCTAAGAAGCTCAATTCCAAGAGAGAGGAGTGTCCGATTCTCTAATTCGCACTAGTAACAATGATTATACTCAGCTCACTTCGCGCGACTATCCAAAATTTACACAAGTGCCTCTCTAAGGTTGTTCAAGGATTCGCACTAGTACTTTTCTCTAGGTTACTTAACAATTCTTTCCTAATTAATTCGCACTAACGGCTATGACGGCTACATCAGACCACTTTTCGGGATCAATCGTACGCGCGACGATCGTTTTCTTTGAGGGTGAACCATCGCCCTAATAGGCAATAGGGTTAATAAGCAAATTTCAATTTCGCAGATCTACCGCGCGAGTCGATAATCGAGCTGTCTTGCGATCGGTATCCGGGCGGGCCGGATTGTCTTCTCAGTCACCTAGTGCCGCTATTCCTCTTTTCTCGGGGCCTGCGATCTTCTGGTATTCTTGAGGGTGGAAATACTTCCACCCTCTCTAATCAAGCAATGCATGGTGCCGGACCGATCCCGCGATCCCTATGGCCCCTTGGATGGTCGGTGAAGCGCCCAAGAGCGTTACAAGAGACAAGCGTTGCTGGGCGACGCACAAAACCATTCTTTGAAATTTGTCCGTCGTCTCAATCTAGCTAACCATCCTGTATAGTCTGTCCGTATGTCGAGGTCGTGTCGCTGAAAACAAAATAAAACCAAGTGAATCACAATAAATTCCGGATCGCTCAGAGTGCATCGCCATCGCCTCTCGTGTAAGAAGTTTGCCTCGTCATTGAATTGCTGGTGTAGCCCACGCTAACCAATTCTAACGGGCGGGGAAAATCCGACATATTACAATCTATAATAAGTTTTCAAAGTTTACAGTAATTTTGAAATGTGTAAAATTCATTATAACATGTATCTCAGTATAGTATAGTCGTTTCACGAGATCAGCGTGTTTTTTTATATATTGAAAACAATGAAGTCCTTATCAAGCCACAGATGACTCTGCATACAATCTTTCTAACAAAGTATACAACCCATGGTTTTGTTTATTTTTCTATTTGAGGATTTATTTCCGTAATTTCGTGGAAGCCCACGAGTGATTTTTTAAGGATTGCATTGTTATGAGCTGTACAAAAAAATTTTAAAGCTTGTGGACTGGTTATACAATTTATACAACAAATGAAAAGTGTATTATTTTTTAAGGAACATGTGAACTACCCTGATGAAACAGGTGATTGGGTTGCGCTAATACTAGAAATCCAAAAACTAAAAGTTAAATTACTACAAGTCAAAATAGAAATTGACAATAAAACTACTATTCAAGATCATTTACTATCTACTTCTGAACTTACTGAAATGGTATCTACAATTCAGAGTATCGATATTAGAACGGTGAGTGACATGAATTACATAATGTACATGTAGGTTTGTATTCATAATAATCATTTTAGAGGCCTGGGGTATAATTCATCCCATTTTAGAATGTAACGTGATTGAGTTTATGTAATTTATGGAAAGTTTAGTTTTGGGATTGATGATATTCGGGACGTCAAAAAATACATTCAACGTTCCAACGATACACCATCTGATCATCAACCAGTGGAAAAATAAGCAGTCTATCTTGACCAAAATAGTAACTCGCACGTAGCTCTGTATGGAACTTTTCTTACTAAGTATGAATGCACATACACATGCACAAGGCTATAAAATATATTTTGTCTCCCAAAAAAACTTTCTTGTAATAAAGTTCGCCAAATATAGGATTGCTGTGAGTTTTTCTCTGATCAAATATTTATTTCTTACAATATTATTCAATATACAAAAACGATTGAAATCATATTGAGCTTCACATTTCTCGCAGCCAAGGTAGAGGAGTGCTCCTACCGGGTTTATTACTGCATCGTTCGCAGCAGCTACACGGGTAACGTGCGATCAGCAATTATTTCGGGGTACGCGCCAGCCAGATGAAAACTGATACACGGTGTCCAAAATGTCTTACAATGAATTTTATATTATAGGCAACCCTGAGGGAAACAGATTATTAAAGTGAGAGAGAGCCGCGGGGGTCGGGGGGGGGGGCGTCGAAGTAATGGATTCAATTTAAAATAGATCGAAAAGTTAAGCATAGGAATATTATTTGACGTCCTGCGAACAGCTGTATCAAATTTTCAAGACCTCGCGATTGCTGATTTCAAAGTTATAGAGTACTCGTCGATTCTCAACACTGCACAAAATACGTAAAATTGAAAAATACATTAGGAGAGAAACGCAGACAGGTATCCCTTTTTTCGTCCATAGAATGTCCACACCGAGTTTCAGCCTTTTGCGACTTACAATGTGAAAGTTACAGAGTATTCGTAGATTTTGGATTCTGGATTTTTAAAAGGTATGGCAGATGCATGGGTGGAGGTATAGGAAAGGTATAGGAAGAAAATAGTGAAAGGTTTGGAAAAGTATAGGGTAAGTATAGAGAGAGAATGGGCAAAGGTATTGGAAAAGTATAGGAAAGGTATACTATAATGTATTTTTTTCTTAACTCGACACCGATAGCAGAATCCGAGAACGAACAATCTGCGGGAACCAACCTACGTTACCTTCGGCCGTCCATCCGTCGTTCATGCATTCGCAAGCCAGGCGGGCGTCAGCCAATTCTTATTTAACCGGGAATTGACGAGCCGGTATGAACTGGGAGTTGGGGTTGCAACAGGCCCAACTCCACCAAACCGAGAGCTCTGATGGAACCTATCAGAAAGACGATAACATAGCGGATCTTTTCGATTTTTGGGGACGCATGAAATCGAGAAACGCAACCGTAGGTGCTGATCTTTGGGGTCGCGTAAAATCAGCAAACGCAACTGGATGCACGAACGGGAGCGGACGGTAACGGAAATGTACGACCGCTCAGGCTACTAGGTTAAGGTAGAGAGGGTCGGAGTAAGCGTCAGGCAAATAGTGCGCGATACAGAGAGCGACTAATCGGGAACGTAACAGATCGAAATCTCTTCACCAATTAATAAATTGAGGGTCCTTACCGGAGCTGGTGCAGCTAATTCGTGAACGCTGAGAGCCGTATCCAAAGGACACTCGGGTGGGCACAGCATTTTACTTCCGGAACACTCGCAGGAAATCCATAGAATTCCCTGGATATCGCGAGAACAATGCGAGAACTACACACACGAGAACTTCTTATACCGTATCGAAACATGGCTAGAAAAACTATCAACAGATAGCACGGGAGCGCGAGCCAGTTCGTGACACCTCGGTCGGTGCCCCGAGACAGACTGATTTGACAATAGCCAAATTCGAGAACTAATCATTCTGATTGGTCGAGAGCCTTATAGCCGATAACTCTTCCTTTCCTTCGAGTCGTCCCTTTAAACCAAATCGAGAACTTTCCTATGTGTGGATAGCCAACGCGCCGAGTGCGGCCGACGATTGGCTGTATCACGGCACCTCGTTGGTACTCAACAGTCGGAGCTCTATGACGAGCCAGAATTACCAAAACGTAAGAGCGAAGCTTGGCTGTCAGGCGGCGTCAAAGCGGCATCTGACGATCAGAACGCGACCATGGACCAGCGTTGTCCATACTCACGTTCCGTCATCGTGTCGACGTTAGGCTCTGCAGGTTCGGCAACACCGGTTTCCATCGTTCAGCCAACACTGGTTAATCGTTGCTAGTGTGTCATTGGCCACCACCTGTAGACCCAGAGCCCAACCGACTCTTGATCGTAGATCGGCAGCAGGTCAACAGTAGGCGATTGGTACTCGACTGTGTGCCGGCGCTGTCAGGCGATCGAGGTAAATAATGGCGGAGAAAATAAAGTCTTCATGTAGTCGCGTAAGAAAGTATCGTTTTCTTAATAATGTGAAAGGCGCAATCGGCACTCTTGAGCATCATCTAACCTCTAATAGTTATGTATCAGAAATTGTACATGCGACTGCACTTAGTTTGCATCAAAGTGAAAACTCGACGCAAAATCATAATCAACTTAGAGCCAATGCTGTAAACGACGCTGGGCCGATACCGCAGGCAACGTAGAGCCGCTGCTGCAGTCGACGTATGTCCAACATTAATATTTTGTCGCGGCCCGACGTTTGGGTCTATCTTTGGGCCGGTGTTATCATCCCGCCGTTAATTGGATGCTGGGGCGACGTTAGCGAGTATAGTTGAACCGACTTCCAAACTCAGGCGGTCATAGTTGCGCCAACGTCAGCCCAGCTCTCGAACGCACATGGGTTCCTTAGCGAATCGGTACGTAACAACTAAAAAACTGCTTCCCACGGGCATCGGGCGACAGCTGGGTACCACATACCTTAGCTCGGGTCAGGGGATTCCTCCTTGCCCTTAATCATAACAAAAAATCTCTGCCGGGTCTACAGTACTTTGCCCATCTCCAGCGGGGCACCAGTATCTAATCCGGGCTTCTGCCGGACCATGGAGATGTCTCCGTCGGGTACTCTCTTCTGGCGGGCAACTCGGTACGTCGAGACTATCTCCTCGCGGCAGATTCGAGCACCTCGACCTCAACTAAACAATAACGAAATCTTCTGAGAGCATTGGCCTACATATACGAAATAACCCGAGAGCGTAGCTTCTGAGCAGGGTGGTAACTCGAAGGGAACCAGAAAGCGAGAACGTTATCTGAATCGGTAGCCGGAGTCACCTTGTGACTGTGAATCGAAAAACACGTCACAAACTTAATAATAATAATTTTATCGAGTCTCGAATTTGTATAGCCTATATAGTACATAATTTATTATAAGTACTAAATGTTTCAAATAATTTGTCTTCTTGAAGAACTTGTTTAAATAATATAAAATATTTGTATTATAGGATGATCGTATTCGAGATATTAAAGAATCACTTGACCTCCTTAAAATGTCTGCATCCCACATCCATAAAGCAGAAACAGACTCATTTGGTGTGGTTTTTCATCTAGCAGCTTTACGAGATGGAAACCTACAGTCATGGCGAATCATTAATCTCAGATCTGAATTAGATAGTTTTGACGATAGTTTTGACATAAGAGCCCAGAGGAAAATTAAAGTGATTGGTGATGTGATGGGTTACAGGTATGTATTGTTATTTATTGTGAATGTCTGGTATACATGGTGTTCGATAACCCTTCGGATAAGCTGTATGCTACTAGATTCGTCATAAGATTTTAAAGAAAATGGTAAATACAGAATTGAAATATATCAATCGCTTTGGAGAAAATCGTAATTAAACATTGGAAATTTCCCCCAATGAGGAGCGTCAGACGATTATCAGATATCAGTGAGACATCGGATTGGCGTAACATACTGCTCAATGTGCGCATGTGAAATCTCTCCTTTCCCCCACTTGATCAGTATGCGTCCTATGCGTGGGCGGGCATGTACGGGAGCATCTATGAGCGAGCATACATGTTGTGATCAGAGTTCATATAAACCGTAGGTGGGTTCTTGCCACTTTAAGGTGCTAAAGCACGTCTACTTGTAAGAATGGATTCACTTCTTCTGATTGAAATACCTTTATTTTATTTAATGATAAGAAAGTTGAGTGGAAAAATTGCAAATAGTATGGAGATGAATCAGGTCTCAAAATTATAAGATAAATATAAATTATATTTCATATTTATATAAATATAAAATATGGTCTGATTTAATATAATAAAATAGGGAATTTGAAATATAATGCAAATTATACAATCCAAATACAAGATAATAACGTAATTTCACAAAGATTAGTATTTGTGCAATGTAACGCGTGTGATCGTCAACTTGAGTAATTTTGGTTTACAAAAAATCTGTAGATACTGTGACGTTACATTTTACACTGTACCGTCAAAAGGACATTCTAGCTGTTGCCGCTTGATTGGGCCGAATTTATGTCCCGGTTTATATCTCGCACTGACTACAAGATGCCGCAGAATTTATTATGTAGTCAATTTAGATTCTCTTCTTATATTTCTGTATTTTATTTTTAACCATGTATGTACATTGTGCCGGACATTAATGCCTTTCGAAGCTAGAGTAAGAGCTCACCCCCACTAATGACCGAAAACCATCCCTATTCTCCTACTCTGCCTTTTACAAGTCTCGAAAAACTTTGATGCTTGTCAACGACAACCATAGTATTAAGGTATTATAATTATCGATGAATAAGAGGTATGTATCGCAACTTTAAATATTTGAATGATTAGGACAAATGCCCTGAAGATGATTATTAATTTGAAAACGAAATACGTTGGCGCTGAAAACTGCCGATTTGCTTTAACAGTCTGCTTGTCCCCGACGCTCCTGGAAGCCATCCCTTAGCAACACATGCAAAGACTGTCTGGGAAGATCTACTTGCAAACCATCATCGTCACTTCTTTAGATCAAATAATAAATCGAAATTGCCAATGTCGCTCGAGGTATTCGGGTGACTACTACCCTACCACGCGCGCCAAGCGATTGTCCCCCGAGTACCTCGAGCGAAACTCGCAAAATTTAGGCGTTTTTTCAAATGAAAAATTTAACCCCTTAGCAAACTCATTTTTGGATGTTTACAAGCGCGTTTTAATCGTTGAAATCTCAGTTACAACGTGAAATAAATGTGAAACTTCTATTTCATCGCATTCCTAATGAAAAATGGCGGGGAAGCTTCGAGTGCGCTTGCGATATCTCGAGATCTCCATCGCGGGATCATCCCCGAGAACAATAATTTTTTGAGAATCTGTAGCACCATTAAAGATGATATTACGCAAAAACTGGACCAGATTGGCCGATGCATTCGGAAGTTATGGCCAATTAAGTGTTTTCAATTCAAGGGGGTGTAGCTCCCCCTACAGTGGTGTTACAGGGATTCAATGGGTGTGTTTTTTAATGCCGAAGGATGCTCTTTCTCGTGCCATAATTAGAAATATGAATTTCCTCCCGGAACCACTAGTTCTCGCATTTTTCAAAAAGTCCCAAAATGCACAATTTCACTCCAACCCCTGCCGTTCGGCCATTTCGTATCCGATCGGGATAAAACCTTTACCATTCGAACGGGAAGGAAATTTCCTAAAAATTATGTCGTTGGTTTTTTACAATCGGTCATAGTTTCACAGAAATACGCAAAAATTCAAGTGTTCCACTTGAATTAGACATTACTGTATACAAGCTAATGAGACACAATACTAATGAGACAAATATTAGACTTGCTGGTGCCATCTCTAGGTCAGGCCGGAAACTTTTCACCTCAGCCTCGTAGACTGAAACCATCGGTACAGGTTTTTGGAAGAATACCAATTATCCATAAACAGGATATGTCTATAATCAGATATCGGCGTGCTTAAGAACAGGAGAACATTCTTTGATGTCTTAGCGTTTGAATTTTTTACTATATTATGATCCGTGTATAGAGGGTGGGCAGTTAACTCTTTTACTTGGGATACTACCGGCATTTCATTGAATGTCAAAAAATGCTTGAAACGAAAGTTGTTCAGTGTCTGAGGGACAGACCTGCCTGTTCAGTTTGGCAATGAGTGGCGTTGCCAAGATCATATGAAGGTCAACTTTAATTTTTTAAATATTTTTTAAATTGTACTACGTATGTTTATGCATTAGGGAGCAAGCATAGGTGTTGCGATCAAAGATCACGTAAAAGGTATTGAGTTGGTGCCACTTTAAGGTGCTAAATTGTGGCTATTAGCATTTATGTTCCTTGGTCAATAGCTAAGGTGAAGATCACAACAAAACGATAGATGTAATTGAACTAACAGATTCACTTCTTCTATGTCAGGTGCAGTTACCAATAATAAATTATTTGGACTTAGGATTTTATGGTGATGGTTTAGCTTTCAAAATCATGAGAAGAAAATATGGTTTAATTTGCAAGGGATCCTTGGTAGGTGTCCGCCTCTAATTTTTTTCGTTTTCACATATGTCGTAGTACTTGAAAAACTAACCGACACTTATTTTTTCTTATCGGCCCAAATTAAGTTTTTAGAGGTGAAAACCGCCCCCGAAAATTGGGGTACTAAACACCCGTTTAATTATTTCACATATAAATGCGGTATCTTTCACAATGAAACCAATTGGAAAAATGAGAGATCGAAAATGTGATTTTCTTAAATTTGTTGAATAGTTTTTATGGGGGTAAACTACCCCAAAATTGTTTTTCATTATTTGCAAAAAAATTTGACAAAAATATATATGGGTCAGATTTAAAACCAAATTTTTAATTGTCCTAAAAATTGTTCCCCTTGTTCTCGAGGGGGAAAAAATGACACCTATTTTTTTATTTCAATATGATATGAAGAATTTTCGAAATATCGATTTTTTAATTTATCGACTC
>JARQSW010000498.1:182136-193904 GCA_030142375.1 Calameuta pallipes
GGCCATGGGTATAAGTGGCTGTGTATCTGTATAGGTGGGTAAATGACGTATGCAAGAGGGCCGAGACGTAACAATACATATGGATTTGACGCCCCCAACCCACCCCCACGGTGGCCTGAAAATTACCCTTAAATGGAAAAATGTACATTCTTCAGAAAATTTACCCTTCTAATCATTTCATTTGTCTGTAATAAGGTTGTAACCATCAAGTTTTTCCTCACTGCTGGAATTTCATCATCAAAGAAAGCTAACGCAGCAGTTTCAGGTACAAGGTATCGAATATGAAGGCTTAATTTTCCGAACACAGTAGTGGATATCTCTCGATCCTGCTTTGCAAAGTGATGGACTAAATTCAACATCTGAAAATCTTCCTGTAGTGCCTTAGCAGCAAGAGGTGCATTGAACCATATTTTAACGTAAATTTGTACTAAGAATATACAAATTTGGCGGCAATACTCCAGCTCATTTCGAAATAGGAATATTTTGAGGACGTAAAGGGCCTTTGCTTTTGCCCTTTCGTTTTCTAGGCGAATCACTACTACTACTAGTCGACGATGCCAATTCCACGGAAATTTCTGGAATAGAAAAAATTCCATAAAATTCTGATGTCAATGATTTAATTGAATTTATAACATAAAAAATAATGGAACTGATCAATCAAAACATGTGTTTATTAATTAATTGATTAATTAATTAATAATTAATTAATATATTCCTGAGTGATTGTACTTTCCAACATCTTCAATAATCATTGTGAAAGATTTTCCCTGTTTTTCATTTGTAAAACTTATTTATGGGAAGATGCGAAACTTACCTAAAAGTTCCAATTCATCACGAACACGTTTTTTCCGATTCACAACAAGTTCCAACTTTCGCTACGCTTCGTCTCTGTATGATTTTATGGGTACAAGACATCCTTCTCGGTTCTCTTTTCTTTGGTTCGTCAAAAATAATTTAGCTTCGGCTGAAACTTTTGAGTCCTCTAATACAGATTGCGGTGCGATATCGAAGAGCATTTTCAGTTTTTGAAAGAAATCATTCTCCTTCTTTACTTGTGCTTCTCCTCTCGAGTTGCAATTTTTTCTTATTCTCCTGTATTCATCATACAACTTTTTGACTTTTTCCACACAGCGCTGGGGATCTCTTATCGGTAGATTTGCCTTAGTCCAGAAAAGTTTCACTTCATCCACGACCAGATGAGCACTTAATCTCAAATTTAACTTTACGTACCTCATATTGTAGAGTGAAACTCTCAACACTTGTAAATTACTTGGAAGTTTATTTCCAGTAATTTGCTACTCTTCAAAATCAACTAAAAACATTTTATTTCGTAACTCTGTCATATGAAATAGTAGAAGGTAGTAACACTGTCACAGACCAAGAAACTATGGCAGCTACTGACGGCATTAAGGGACAGGAAAACAGGACGGCACTAAGGACTATGGGAGTGGGTTGGGGACGTCAAATCCATATGTTGTGACGTTAATTTTTAACACCACAAAAGTTTCGATGTGGTACTCCCGTGCTTTTGATCCCGGGACGCAGTACCGTCCCACGGGAGAGATAATATCCGACTGTACCGGCCAAGAACTCCAGGGTCCCGATTATTAAACATAATGAGATTAGACTAATTTTTCTGGTATACAATAAATTTCATGCGATACGTTGAACCACCATAACGCCGAGGAAGCAACCAGCAGAGAGAAGGCCATCCTCTCTAGTGGAGGAACGCCAATGTCAGCAGGCGCCTCCACTCCGCCACGCCCGGCCTTGAATAAAATAGGGAGCCGAGGAGCAGAGAACATCACCATGGACTACCATCACGTCTCGTCAGTCCCGGTACCGGTGCCCAGTTAAAGGCACCTGTATCGAAGAGGGAGTTCAGGGAGCTACCCTAGGACGAGGAGTCACGACTTCCGCCACTCCAACGTCCCGTAAACCCAGGACCGGACTGCAGCAACTACCCGTCACTACCTGGACGCTAAGAAGACACGGCAAGAAGCCCCGTCGATCGTCCATACGTTCCTTGTCTTGCGAAAAGGCGACGTACGCCACTGTATCGTGCGTAGACTGTAAGGGAACCTAGACTTTGCGTACCATCCTTCCCAGTATCGTAGTTATACGATCCGTTGGAGGCTCTGGTTAAATATCTACTCTAATATGGAGCATCTCGCGTGGGGTAGTTAACGAATTATTTTTTAGTGTTCAGTGATTATCGAATTAGTTCCTAGGCATGTTTGAATATTTGCGCGTAAGCCCTAATTGGCCGAAATAATCCGCGTAGGCTATTGGCCCAGTAGGCCCAACTAGACTTACCGCGAGGGAGCTAGCTCCGACCGGTAAGAAAACGAACCCCTCGAGCGTCATTCTTACGTTGACAGCCGTCTTGGCTGGTGGGTTCGAATTTTCTAGTAGAAGAGATACGTATCGCAGAGTATCGAAATTGCATTGTTCACGGTAAGCGTCTCGACGCCGAGAGGACGTAATCTTTTACACTGTGTGCATTGATTCTAGTAATATCGTAATTATCCTTCCGGTTTCGGCTGCGGAGAAGGTTGCGTTTCGCTAGAGGTACAGATTCCGTGCCTTAGCGTGAACTTTTATATTATTGCTTATTAATTGTGTTTATCCCCAACGTTCTCGGTGACCCTGGAAAGTTATCGTAAGAACCCATGAACTACGCTTCCCGTACGTTCATGATATTGAATCTTTGAATAATACTTTGCGATTTTATCTTGCGAATTGTGTTTCGATTATTCTTATATTTTCTATTTTGTTATTATACTTTCTCATACTGTTACTCTTAACTATTCTGTTCTAAAATTCCTACTCGCGTGATAATCTAACTAGAGCTAACTTGTCTACTTTATAATATCCGCTGGACCTACTCTGTCTATCCACGGCTCGATTTCGTCTGTCTTGCTCGCGTTGCGTGATTGTACCGAACGTGTCGTGAATTCACGTCCCAGAGTAATTTAATATTTGCGTCTAGTGTAGAACGACCATCGGTATTGCGAGGGCACCGAGTCATCTCGAGCCCTGTAGGTCACAGAGTTAGAGTGTATTGTATGTAGGATTATTTCTCTTCGTCTCACGTGTCTCGCAAGGACCTTGTTTAGCGTGTAACTTTTGTATTAGTGTATTTTGTTCGCGTGTCCCGTGTCGGACCTTGTCTCGCGCGATAGCGTATTTTGGCTATTTATTTCATTTGTTAACTATATGATTTTATAAGTCCTAAAATAAAGGGCCCATTGTTATTGTTATTAGATATCTCGTGGTTTCTTAATCTACGTTCTTTACCATCTGTGCGTTCCCCGCCCCTCTACCATCTCTTCCAGTTTCTTTCCTACTAGCCGGAGTCCTCTTAATTTTCTCGGGAGTTTCGTTTGTTCCGTGACGCAACGCTGCATCTGGCGCCCATTTGGCATTCATTATAGTAGTGATTTCTTTCTTACGTTTTCCCGGGAAAACTTTAAAGCAGGGATGGGCACATTCGAATGAAAAAGTATTTAAATACACCATTAAAATAATAAATGGTTTTCCACTCGTTATTTATTTCGAGTTTAATTTGGCTGTAATTTATTTGGCACGCACCCGCACACACTCGCACACACTCGTACACACCAGCACACTGACTTGCACACACCCGCACACAACACTTGTCCACACTCGCATATATTACCACACTGGTACACACCGGCCTATAGGCTCAACACTCGTAATTTCCACTCTAAACTAGGAGTGGAAGAAAATTAATTAATTAAACTGAAAATAAATCACGAATAAAAATCCACTCGTTAAGTTCAAGTATGAGTGGGAAAAAATCATTAATTAAACTCGAAATAAATGCCGAGTGAAAATCCACTCTTTATTTATACTTGGAAAAGATAATGAGTGAAAAACCACTCCTTATTTAGATCCGAAATAAATTACGAGTGAAAAACCACTCATTATTTAGACCTGAAATAAATATCGAGTGGAAATTCACTCGTTATTTAAACTTCACATAAATGATGAATGAAAATCCATTCGTTATTTAATCTCAAAAAGTTAACGAGTGGAAGTCCACTCGTTATTTAAACTCGAAATAAGTAACGAGTGGAAAAATACTCGTTATTTTTTTTAAAATTGAATTATGTTCATCCCTGCTTTAGAGTATCGTCTTATTCATTTGTGGCGAGATCAGGTTGTCTGGCTACGAGACGGCTTGAAGAAAAATAACGTAAGAAATATTTTGGTAACGAAAATTTGGTGCCCCACGTTGGGCGCCAAATTTGTAACGAAAAAAAAAAGATGTAAGATAGAAGATATTCTAAGGTACCACACGATCTTTCGATTACAATTGACTCGATACTCCTTCCGAATTTCCCGGGACTACGCGACGTGAAACAAACTAGACTTAGCAAAATGCCGGATGGGCGCCAGACGCAGCGTAGCGTCACGATACCTAAAGATACTCCCCGGAAAAATATGAAAGGAGGTCCGACTATCAGGAACGAACGGAAAGGTATGGTAGAGGGGCTGGGTTGACGCTGATGTTAATTCAGGGAGAGATAAAGAAACAGATAGAAGAAAATCAGATTGAGAATCCATGAACTTCCGTAACAGAAAACATAACACATTTGCCCTTTTATTTTGGGACTTTCAATAAAATTCAATCAACAATTTACACTGGTGGCCATAAAAATTGCAACACCTGGAATTAAGGACAATATCTTAACAACATTTGTGCTAGTTATTGGTAGTGAAGAGATAATAAAATGATTAAGATTTGAAAAGTTAGGAGTGGATAGTTTCTGAGATATTCCGCACTCTTCGCCGTGGCATGTTACAATGTATAGTCGACAGCGGTACGAAAAAACTAAGCACAAACACCCGCTTCACTTTCTCGATTTTACGTGTCTCCAAAAATCGACAGGATCCGTTAAGTTATCGCATTTTCTGATAGGTTCCGTCAAAGCTCTCGTTTTGGCAGAGTTGGGACTATTCCACCCCAATTCCTAGGTTATACCGGCTTGTCAGTTCCCGATGATAATAAAATTGGCTGGCGACCGCTTAGTTTACGGATGCATGAGCGAAAGGTGTCGCGTTAAAAAAATACGTTGCAAGACATAACATGTGTTTGGAAATCATACACACTATTCTTTGATATTTTACAATTAGAATGCATGGCCCGTATTCAGAACTCGCTCTTAAGGTCATTAACAGAGTTACTATTAGTTAAAAGTGACTGCGCCGAGTTGTTAGTGACCGTATTCAGAACTCGCTTTTAAGCCGCTTTTAGTTGAAGATGCGCTAACAGGGAGCAGCGTGTTGTAACGTGTACTTTCAACAGCGTTTGGAATCATTCGGGAAAACTTGGGCATATTCGTTTATGTCCGGGAGTATTCGGTGGCATTCGGAAAGCGCAAATTTCATATTTGGTGGAAACTGCAGCCATATTCGAAATTCGAAATTCAAGAATTCCCTTTCTTGAAGGCAAGTTATTAATATTCAATTAATACGTTAAAATTATTATAAGAGAGGCATGATGTAAAAATGAAAAAAATAAATGGTTGTAGATCACCATGAAACGAAGGAGAATTTCACCCTTGAAGGAAAAGCATTAGGCGTACAATTTGTAAGCGATAATCATGATATACTAGAGAGTAAAGCAAATAATGCTAGATTGCAAAAGAGTAGAAGAAAGAAATGAATGAAACTAACAGAGAAAATGGTAGCGACTGGAATTAAGAGGGAATGGAAAGATGTAAGAGGTGCATAGCAATGGTGGAAACTTGCAGCAAAGAGGACTATTTTTTGCTATCACAAGCATGCGAGTGGTACAGGTGGAGGTTCTGTTCTCTCAAAACCTTCCGGGCTCGATTTCAAAATTAGTGAAATTTGCCTGGAAAATTTTGTGGAGAATGAAGATGCCCACAAATCTGATAGACTCTGAGCATTACACACAGCCAAAATGCCTAAGGGTGACGTCACGTACGAAACGGATCACGTCTCTTTCGTAAAACTTGCAGATTTCTTACTCTCATTTCATTAAACCTCAACAATAGCCTCCATCTCTTCCATCATATTTGAGCGACCTGTCACTTTAAACATGCCTCTACTCACATTTCCGAACAGGTCGCTGTTGGTACTAAAATGGAGCCTAATAGGGCACTTTTAAATGCGTAAAAGCGGTTCTGAATAAGCTTTTCCGCTAATAGCCGTTCGTGACCTTAAGAGTGACCATAAAAACGGTTCTGAATACGGTCACCTTGCAACTCATTAACAGATAATTTCAAAGCGCGCTATTAGCACTAAAAGCGAGTTCTAAATACGGGCTATGGTCTTTAAGTTTTTCAGAATTATTGTCTACACTATTTTTAAAGAAATGGAGTTCATAATTGAGCTTTTATATAAAAGTTATTTTATCAGGTATGGCGACAAAAGTGGTTTTCATGAGCGAATAAATAGCTAAAAATATTATATCTCAACAAACTCATGGTATTTTATATATTGAAGATGCCTTATGCAAAAAGAACCGAGGATTTTGTTGGCATGGATTAGTTGTGGCAACCAAAATTGTAGATAGATGCGACAGCTTACAAATGCTGCTGCTAAAAGGAGCGTAACTTGGGAGCAAGGTTTGATGCGCCGGTGGAAAGTCTCCTCCTCCTTCTCCTCGCTTCAGACGGTGACATGAATCTTTTTAAGATGTAGATAAGGTGGCTTGGAGAGTGCAGAAATCACATACGTGGCAATGCTTACTTACTGTTGTGAATCACAATATGGAACACGGGACATGGGACACGTAACACCGCGCGGTACTCAATTGTATTTTTCCAAAATTCCATTAGATCCTTTAATTGAGAAGGAGAAAATCGTTTTTAAAACCGAGCGTTTACTAAATCGCTACGATTTTGGCTACGTCTCATGCATAGTAATGAAATGGAAGACGGTTGCTATGGATTTCGTAGTTTACGGATCACGGAACGGAGCATCCAGCATGTCCCGACTCTCCCGTTCGGTACACCGTAACAGCTGTTCTCGTACCACTTGTCCTTCTTCTTAGCAACATTTCTAAAGTCACGATAATTTTTACCGTAGAGAAATTTGATTTCTCTAACGATATTAATAATGACCTCGTCTATGGAGTTCGCCATATTGACAGTTAATGACAGCTTACAGGTAATGACATTTCACGTATGAAAATATTGGCGGGGCAATTTTTTTTCATGTAAGCTGTGAAGCCCTTGAAGCGACGGAATGGGTAAGGGGGTATTCTGGTCTAGAGGTATACATTTTAGACGTTTTGCCGAGCTTGATAAAAAAGAAACAAAAAATATTTTTACCATTCATTTTTTTGCAAGGTATTTATTGATATTTTAAGAATATATAAAAAAAATTCGAAAAAAAATGATTAAAATTAAAAAAGTAAAGCTTGTAAAGTCGGTGGTAAAAAAGGGGGTGTTCCGGTTGACACGATTCCAGCGCTTCTGGTCATCTGAAACAAAATTTAAAAAAAGATTCTTAATTAGTAATAGTATATTACTATTATACTTAAATTTTGTTAATCGGCAATTCCTAGCTCATAGAGTGTGCCTTCTTCGACTTTGAAATATATATTTTCGGTATATACATATAATGTATCAATACCAAAAATGGTCAGGTAGTCGGGTATTGTCTACCGTCTATTGTTCGATTTGCTCCGGCGTAACGGGGTTCATTGCTGCCTCACTAAAATAGCTATAACTCCGTAAATTATTGGAACTTAAAAAATTTCTTTTGAGGATATGTTCTTAAGGGGCTGTTCAAAGACTATTAAGATACTATTGTTTTTTTAATAAACTCTTTATTGTTAAAAATGAAATAAGAAAGAACACAAAATAAATAGCTTTAACCTACAGCTCAAATCGTCTGGAATGGACTTTTTAGTCATTCTTGAATGTCTTCTATTACAGGAATATTCTGTGAAGCTTCTTCCAATTCAGATTTTTGAAGTGGCTTTTGACAATCCATATTTTCATCATCTTCGTCTTGCCATTCGATTTGCTGACATCCAGAAATCGGATTTTCTACAACCACAAGAGCTTCTCCCTTGCGCCGAGCTTTGATTTCGGCATTTTTTTTTGTAGATTTCCTTGTCATATAGCCATGTATTTTTGCAAGCACATTAAGAGACTTTTTGGAGGCATGATAAAGTCCACATTCTTTACAAATTCTACCATGAAACTCGCCTTTTACTGAAAGACAGAAAAGATCATTAGGAACATGTTGCAAATTAGACAATATTTATATAAAATAATTCGAATATTGATTCGGCGTCAGAAAAATATCGAACACTGAAGATCTCTTAATTAGAAACTATTTCAATGAGCAACAAACTACTCTCTCAATCTGAATCGGTGAAATTCAACAGAAAATCTGCCGAATTCAACAGAAAAAGAAGAGAAACGTATGACGGACAATCTGACAGAAGTGATAAATTAAATCTGTTAAAATTTTCCGTTGATGAATCGGTCTGTAGTTTCGACAGACTAATCTATAGTTTTGTCAATTGAATGATTTCAAGTGAAATTAAGTTTAATGATGCCAAATGAATTTAAATAACAGAAAAATAGAAAACAATACAGTAGAATGAAGTGAAATGATTGCAAATAAAGAGAAATGCAGTAAAACAGAGTGAAATACATGTATATCACGGTATTATTTTTTATCATTATGTTATTTCAATTGATTTTTTACAATTACACTTAGTTTTCTGTATTTTTCGGTAATTCTTTGTTATTTTACATTAGAGTATCTTTCTACAGTATTTTTAATTCTAATGCATTCTCTATAATAGGAAAAATGACAAATTTGCAGCTTTTTCTCCTTGTGCCGAATTTTATTAACATTGAAAAGGTTCTGGTAAAGCTCGTTTCGATCACAATTCATTTTTCAGGTGCCAATACCAGTACAAAGCACAAAGTACGATGGTCGTTGCTTCAGAGTAATCACAAAAACGGGGAATATTGAATGTTAATATAGGGGATCACCTCTGATGCAGCAAAACTCGAAGCGCCGCCCTGCGGCAGCTTCGGAAACTGAATCCAAACGCGAATTAAATTATGTCTATAAATATATGAATAATTTATTTCAATGACCCTTATGACAATGAGCCTTTATGACAAAGGACCCTTTATGACAATGACCCTTAACTTTGTCTTAAAACACTTGATGTTGATTTTAAAAACTTAATCAAAATCAGTGGTTCACTGAACAAATTTTGACCATAAAAACCGTTTTTTCGCGCAGTTGACTGTGATAAAAATTGTTAATACACTGACAAAATGTTGACGTCAACAAGAGCCTGACCCCCTCCCCCCTTGTCATCATCTGTCAACAATAGTCAGATCCCCACCCAGTCATGATGACATATTATGTCAACGTCTCCCAAAGATTTAAACTTTAAAAATATTAAAGAAAAATTGATTTTTTCAAAATTCTAGACCAGAATACCCCCTTAAGCTGCGACGCGGTACATTCCATCCGCCAAATATTATGGAAACAGAGACACATTGCCGATACCATGGCAAAACATAGAAAACAATCTTTTGGTTGTTGTGTCTCTTAAAAATTTGACAAATAAGATATATAAGGTGGACAGTCTTTCGGCTTGCTAGACGTGCTAGTAGAGAACGAGTGAAGTGTTACTACGGTAACTTACAATTAGTCAAAGTACTAGCCTCTCCCTCGAGACCTTCTTACTCACCACTTTATCAGTACCGATTTTAATAGTGTAATCCAGCGTAATTATTTTGTTTCTTTTTAATAAATCTTTTACTTGTTTTCGAGAGTTAAGTTCTATCTTTTTACTCGGGCAACGAATCCCTAAGTACCCGACACCCGAATATGCATTCCGGTAGTGAAAACCCGTGAATCTAACATGTGGACTCACAACATTACTATTATTATTTCTATAGAGAATATACTTGTCGATATAAGTCAAAGTATTCTTTGGCGAAATGATGTTTTCTATCACCGCGTCTATCACGTTATGCGTAGGCAGCATCATCATGCCCATTTGACGCCTTAATAATATTTGCATATAATCTTCGTCATCACAATGTGATGCCGTCCACTCTTCTGAGCTTTATTCACATAGCCTTAGTTTAAAGTAGAGAAACATTATAATATTATTTACATACTTGTTAGAAAAATATACTACATTCATTTATAACATATGTAACTTTTTTTTGCAGACATACAACAAATTCCATTGAGAACGCTTTGATATTTATCGATTGGCATTGCATTAATACGATCTTACACTTTTCATTAACAATTACGCCAATTTATTATTTACTGTGCTGCTATAAAGCTTTGGCTTTAAATTTATGGCTTAAGCAATGGATGCCTCGGTTGACAGAAGAAATAAATGCATCATTAGGAAAATGTATGACCATGAGCGGCGTATATTGTATTGAAAATAACATAAAAGAGGCGATTAACGCCATAGATTTAACAAATGCAGAGTTTTATCATGAAGTGAAACAATATCACTTAATACTTGATACTTGGTAAGTATATCATACTATTTGTAATCGATTTTCTTAATATTATGTAGCTGTTACTTGTATTTAATGTTTCCACTGGTTTAATTTTCATCAAAATGTATAAAGGACCGCTCACTTTGTTCCGAGAAAGAGAGCAGTTTTTAAGGGGCCGGAATACTTGGGTGCGAAGCTTCCTCGCTCCAGCCTCGTCCGTGTGACAACTCAGCCATACAAATAGCTTGTTTCACTTCCCTTTCATGCGCATACTAAGCCCTGGTGTAATCAAGACTATAGTCAAGCAAATTTAGCTTTGGAGTCAATTGTGGTAAAATAGTAAAAACTAAATACACGCTTTACGCAAAATATTAGGGTAAACAGGTTTATCGTGAATCATATCCACTAAAACCGTGCCGCCGCATCTTATGCAAAAAACAAAATCCAAAAACTGATCGACACAATTTTTTAAAGCAATAGCTCACATCGTTAAATCAAGAGCATTTGGTAGTCGTAAATGAAACTTTATTCGAATATCTATTATATTTTTTATTTACTGAGGCAGATCAGAAAGTGAAAAAAGTTGTTTTATGGAAATCGGTAGGGGGTTCGAAAACGGTGTTATTAACTTTCGTCCTTTGTGTGTCATGCTACACATATGCTTTCTTGCAATGGTAGATATTATCATAACATAACTCATAAGTCTCACGTTTTCAAACAGAAGAACTACTCGAACATTGTAACAAAGCGTTACAGAGTTAGAGGGAATATTACCTAGGAATGACCGAAAGATAAATAAATAGGACTTACCAAATTGGACAATGGGTTCGGAGGCACACTAGTAAGTGCCCGACTTGGCAGTCCGAATTTATCGGGTTTGATTCCCGATCTAACTCTTAATTTTTCGGAAATTCCTAGCCTGGTAGCGCTCCCTGGCGAAGTTTTGTGAATAAATTAATTATAGCGGGCCGAGCCGGGCATCCTGTTGTAACATATAATACTGTATATCTTTCTTTTACAACACACTTCGACACAATTCGTTACACTAGTTCCCTCTGCAAGATGCTTTGGAGCTAACTTATGATGTCTCAGCTCGATCCTATTTGCCTCTTGCCTCTTTGCAAAGTGTGTTGGTAAAAGAAAAACAGCCAGCGCGAGTCCATGGCCCCGTCCGCCGCACACACATTCTCTCTCTCTCTCTCTCTCTCTCTCTCTCTCTCTCTCTCTCTCTCTCTCTCTCTCTCTCTCTCTCTCTCT
>JARQSW010000498.1:231478-244588 GCA_030142375.1 Calameuta pallipes
TTTTGACAGATTTTCGACACAGGCCGAAAGCCTTAGCTTCGTGCAGCAGCTTCATGCCGAACTCACGATTCGCAATTCAGATGCAAACCCGTACACGGTGGCTAAAACATATTACAATGCTATTTTTGATTACAAGTTGGAAGTCGAAGTATTCCTGCTGTAGATTTCCGGCGCGCGATGATCATCTGCTATGCGAAGGCAAATCAAATTGCCATTCTGAAAATTGAGAGGCTTATTGGAAAAGCTGTCATCTTTTTTCCAGATTATTTAAAAAAAACATCAAAACTGTCAAAATTTGAGAAAACATAATTAATTTTTGATCTTAAGAAAAGGGGGTCAAATTTTGTTTTTTTCAAAAAATCGTTACAGCCAGCTAAAAGATCGTGAAAAAATCTAACGAAAACGTTCTGAGTAAAATGTTGTTTCATGCAACATTGTTTTTTGAGGTGGGTACACTTCAGAAATTATGCCCCCTATGTGGATAGTCCTCAAGAAGCAAGATGCTAGTGGGAAGAAGAAACGAAGAATCATGGTAGACTATAGGAAAGTGAATAAGAAAACTATTGATGATCGGTACCCGTTACCGAATATCTCAAATATTCTAGACAAGGTGCCAATACTACTTCACAACCCTTGATCTAGTATCTGAATTCCATCAGATAGAAATGGACCCAGAATCCACTGAAAAAAACAGCGTTCAACGTGGAAAATGGACATTGCGAATATACACGAATGCCCTTTGTTCTAAAAAATGCATTAGCTACATTCCAGCGTGTAACGGATAACATCTTAAGAGAATTGCAGGACAAATTATGCCTTGTCTATATGGATGATATCATAATCTTTTCTACATCTCTACAGGAACATATTAGTAACCTCAGAGCAGTCCTCGAGAAACTCTGAGTCGGTATGAAGATACAACTGGATAAATCTCAATTCTTGCATAAGACAGTCAAATTTTTAGGACACATAGTTACGAGCGAAGGAATCAAACCAGATCCAAGGAAGTTACAAGCAATAAAGAATTTCCTTATACCACAGACAGCTAAAGAAATCAAATCATTCTTAGGCTTAACAGGCTACTATAGGAAATTCATTTGTTACGTCCGACACGCCTTTTCGGACTGCTGGTACGTGGAGGACGAACTTAATTATGTTTTTGGGATACTTGCCACTTTAAAATATTTACGCATACCCAGCTGCTTTTTGCTGCTCTTTTCGGAAATGCAGAGCGTTGATCGAGGTCAAGATTTTATATTGTGATGAAAAGGAAGGAATTTAGGTACATTAGAAATAAGGTGATTAATGCCAAATGAATGTTGAGAAATATGCGGTTTATATTGAAATGATAGTTCACGAGATTGACAATTTCTTGCACCGGTAGCCGTATAGGTCTACGTAGGTGTGATATCGAATACGCGATAAACGCTTCGTGATAGGTGTTGTGTTCGTGTAGCTGTCGGGTTTATGTTTTTTGTGTTACAATGGTTGTGTGGAGACTGTGTGAATGTATGTGTGATCTCTATCGTATGCGGTACAATGAATTAGGCGATTACATTCAAATATGTTGTGACGTACTGGTGGGGCTTTCCCACCAGGGTCTCGCAAAAATAGCTACCGCTAATACGGAGGAAAAGGGGGGAGGGAGGGGTCTCAAATAGAAAAGGGAACACGGAGTGAAATAAATAGAAAGTATAATTGATCAGAGAGAATGAATACAGAAATCGAAGTACACGAAAGGCCGCAAATAAACGGTTGACAGGGGATCAGCTGGACCCGCTGAAGGCAAGGGGGACGGGAACGCGAGGGAGGACTGACAGGTGATGGCGGGAGGTAAACAAGATTTGGGCGCCAGCTACGATATCGGCGTAGCCCCGACGAGTGACCTCGGAAGGTCCTCGTAGGTGGTCCTCGCGGTCATCTTCGGTGAGGTCCTCGATGATGGTCCTCGAGCCAGGGGCCTACGGGGAGAGGGTATAGGGAGGGAAGGGTGGATGGAGGGAATCTTAAAGCTACGTATAATCAACCTACAACACTAAATATGCGCAATTAATAATGATGATGATAGTCGCAATACTCGAGGCCGCGGGGACCTCGAGCCAGGAGGCGGGGAGGAGTTCGCGGTAACATTTTTGTTACAATGTATATATAAATGATATTATAATAAGATGAAAGGTAACATAATGAGCTCACCAGTGGTGGTGAGAGAGAAATACGATAGTTGGCTGAGATGGTTTCCCGAGAGAAACAGTGAATAATCCAAAATTTACCGAAAAATGGTCCTTGTCCGGGCCGCTAGGGTAGGCACTGACACTAGTGTAGTGGTGTTACACACAAGGACACTGAGTTCTAAAAGCGGTAAAACTTGTCACGATACACAGTTGGTTTTACTACTCGGCCCTAAGGTGAGGAGGACAAGATAGGCCCTAAGGTATCTTGGCCAACACAACTATTCTCGGTACTAAGTTCGCCTTTGACTCCAAATTTTTATGAGAGCAAGAAAATGACTTGTTTTAATGAGACTCCTAGGTAGACTGCCGCTTTTCGCAGCTCGATCCTGGCTCGGGGAACGCCAGGACCCAAAGAAGGGATGAAAAGATGCTGATTCAGTACGTTCCGCAACCGTGGGACCGTCGCGGATTGCTCTTGGTTCCCGCGGTTTCGCCACGTTATCGGCACGTACTTTGGAGTTCATGGGCCTAAAGTTCTCCAGTTTTCGCAACCCATGCTATCTTCTCTCTCACACCCACTGGTGGGCTCCCATGGGAACATTCCTTACATGGACCGTTCCCATGGACTTACAGTGTTAAGGTTATCTCTATCTTATTTCTAACTTATACTAAGGAGCAGCTAGGTGCGCGTAAGACCGTGATTCAGTGGCATTGTCGCTCGCAAAATGCTAGAGCAAGGGGGTGTTTGGTGGAAAATCAGGGGTGTAGTTGCGTCGGACGTAACACATTAAAAACTTTGCTAGAATCACCAAACCAATGACGAGATGTCTGAAAAAGGGAGAAAAAATTGAGCATACCAAAGAATTCGTGGAAAGTTTTGAAACATGCAAGAACGCCTTGATGGAAGAACCTATACTGCAGTATCCAGACTTTGACAAATCATTCCATCTGATGACCGATGCATCTAACGTTGCTGTTGGAGCAGTACTCTCACAAGGAACGATGGGAAAACATCTTCCTGTGGCATATGTATCAACAACACTCAATCCAGCGGAAATAAATTATAGCACTATTAGAAAGGAATTGCTGCCCATTGTCTGGGCAACCAAAAACTTCTAACCGTATCTATATGGAAGAAAATTTAAGATCATTACTGAACACAAACCACTGCATGGCTATTCTCCTTGAAAGAACCTAATTCTAATCTCGTTAGGTGGAGACTTAAGTTAGAAGAATACGACTATGAGATCGTATACAAAAGGGGAAAACTTAACACTAACGCCGATGCCTTATCGCGAATTGAAATAAATCCTATCGATAGCGAATCAACCAAGGCAAATCCTTCAGACGATTCAGAAATCGCGCAATTACTCAAAGAATTGCCTGAAGAGATATTATCAATGTCAGGAGACGAGGCAGACTTGATACTGGACGAATTTAACAGAGAACAAGGAATTCATGAGGACGACACGAACAGCATACATACGAGTCAGGAAGATCCTATTCTCGGGATACCCCTCATCGAAAAACCAGTAAACCTTTATAAAAATCAAATAATTGTTAAGGTCTCAGCAAACGATATAAAGGTATCAAAGATCAAGGTATGTGAAAACAGCCGCATGAGATTAAACATCCCAGAAAAGGCAACGGAAGACCATTGGATCAAATTTATAAAAGAATATGTGAATCCTAAGGAAAAATATTATTTTCATTTCAAATACAAGAATCAACAGCCAGTTCTGATCACCATAGCTCAAAAGTACTTTAAGAACGGAGCGTTACAGATAACCATCTGTACTGTACTCTTGCAAAACATCAGTGATACAGACCAACAAATGGAAATGATAATGATTCTTGATAATCTGGAAATACCAATCCTAGAAGGAAGAGGACACCAACATGCCACATTGGCCAATATTGGCATTACAATCTTCATAGTGATTACTGTAATAGGATTAATTGTAACCTATTATTTCAAAAACCGCCTGAAAAGGGAAGGCACTGATGACAGAGATACCAACCACACTCCCACGGCAAAACGAACGGTATAGTTTTCCGAATTTCGATGGGAGGAGATATGATGACTACAGGAGCGTTACCAATAATTTTGTTTTAATGTTTGAGTCTAATGTTTGCTTAATTTTGATAATAAGATATAGAGACACCGGAAACCGAGGTGTCTTTATACAGAACGGTCGAGAGGAAGCCAGTGAGAATTGACAGCTGAATCGAGCAGCATCACTCTAATTAATATTCATTTAGAGCTAAATTCATTTTTGTAATCATTTTTTAAAAAGGATAAATTCATATCCAACAACGTAATTCTCGCTCTGTTTTTCTACATATGAATAACAAATACCTTATTTTGTTCTACATGGAACTAATTCAAACAATTTCGAATCACACATCTAGCAAAGAGCTTGGAAAGAACTTCAATACTAGTGTTCCACGCCAAAGGTTGTTCCTTATATGAGACCTTATAGCATTCGTGCATGACATGGTTTGCTAGTCAGGTGTTATTTTAATTTTGGTTGGCAAACCAAAATTCGAAAATCGGGAGAAGAAAGGTTCGCCAGATGGGATTTACCTGATTTTTAAATCTCTATTCAGATTATATTATATTTTTTTTCTTCTTATTTTCGAAGCTTTGCGATGACTTCTGGGAATGTGACGGTTGGAATTTGCAAGGATTGTTATACGTTCGAATCAGATTTCATGCCCTATTCCTTATCAGCGAGTACCTGATAAGGATCGAGAAGGAATTGCGCAACTTTTAGGAGTGTGAAAGAGATAGGCTTTTTGATTATGTTATGTCTCGGTGCAGGTTTTAGGTGGTCCACGTGGATCCTCGTTGCACCGGGACTAGGATGAGGGTGAAGTGTAGTGAGAAAACAGTTATGTTGCCCTTAACTCTTTATTGTTGTTTCCTCACGTGGGGCCGCGTGGCTTATCGTTCCGCTGCCCAACGTCTTCTCATTCGTCTCGCACTCATGCGCGCACGCACGCTCACACGTCGTCAGCGGTACCAACCTTACGTCGCTCTTAATCTCGCCTAACGCGACGGGCATACATCACAGATTATTTATCCTTCTCTCACAGAATTACTACGTGCGCGCCCGCGTGCGACAAAGAGAGAGAGGGGGGGAGAGGGAGAGAGGGAGAGGGAGAGAGAGAGGGAGGGAGAGAGAGAGAGAGCGCGCGGCGGGAAAGAGCGCGGGGAGAGAGAGAGAGAGAGCGGGGCGTGAGAGAGCGCGGGGAGAGAGAGAGAGAGCGGGCAGAGAGGGAGCGCGGGGAGAGAGAGAGAGCGGGAGAGAGGGGGAGAGAGAGAGGGGGGAGAGGGGGAGAGAGAGGGAGCGCGGGGGGAGAGAGAGAGAGAGAGAGCGGGCAGAGAGGGAGCGTGGGGAGTGTGAGCGAGTGCGCTGGGCTGTAAATTTTCGTGGAGTTGAGACTTTGATTAGTTCCTTTGATAATGCTGATGTTTTAATGAAACCAGTGGTTAGTACTTTTGATGCTGGTGATGGGGTCGTAAGGTATTTTTCTAAAGGTGCTGTGTCACAGCAACACGTGATTTTGTCATGATTTTTTTGCTGGGTTTAGTAGGATAGGTATTGTGTTTGGTGTTAACGCGCACGAATGTCACAAGGTCTCATATAAGGGACGACCTTGTCCGAGGCACACTAGTATTGGAATCCCTTCCAAGTCAGGATGAAGCAAGCTTCAATGTTTGTGACACGTTTGCAAGTTAAAACTTCCAGACGCGGCTCAAACCCTAAATCCAAAGGAAGCCAATGCTTCCTTTCGCTTAGACGTCAGATTTTTGATAATTTTATATTCTGAGTGTGCATATTTTCAGATTTGCAAATAAAAAACGAAATTAAGGAGGAAATAAAAATTGAACCAGGAAGCCCACATTCTGAATTGCCACTATCGCCTAGTCCAAGTAATTCGGATTCTAGTGGATCAGAATGGCTGCATGAAGCATTAATTTCTACATCTGCAAATCTAAAGGTAAGTAAATACTTTAATGACGCAACTAAGTGTTTCCACATAGAAATTTTCAATCGGGCCAATTTTGGGCCATTAGTGGATATGATTGCGTCATTGTCAACCATCAGTGTCACAATACGATCAAAACGATACCGTCAAGAAATGCTTCATTATTAGTAATACTTTGTTAATATTTGTCAAGATAATTGCGGTATTAGTAAACCTGAGAATTAATAATCAGCCATACATAAATTTATGATATATTAAGATCGTTTCAAACTTGGTTGGCAACATTGTGGCAAAGCTAGTAATACTGTTCTACGAATGATCATTACAAGAATTTCTTAATGTTGAACCACCATTGGTGCAATGTGTGCCCAAGAAATAAGATAAAAATCAAATACTTTTAATATTTCTACATATTAAAACAACTTGATTTATTATAAAAATTGCTATTGAAGTAGGTGATGTGATGTCTCATCACTGATTTTCTGTCATCCCTTTAAATTGAATTTTTTCAGTTTCATGGCTACCATATTGGATGGGCTATCTTGATTTCTGAAATTTGGATCCTAAATTTGGATTCTGTGAGCCCAAAAACATTTAATAATTTATAAAAATGTTCGTTGGATTCACTAACATAAAATAACACACAGGAAATAATATGTAGTACAAAGTGTTGTGGGTAAGGTGCTATTCAAAGTAACAACTCTGGGTGTGAAGGGTAAAACAGTAATATCGTGTTTATTTAAAGTTATGGTGTAACGGAAATAAAAGATTGACATGGTGGATGTGTATCCACTGTACCCGTTTTTTACAGAACAAACTGGTAGGCTCTTGCCCCGTTATCGGTTTGTTGCGGATTGCTGTACAATTCGCAATTCTCAAGCGCTTTCCTGATCTGGTGGAAATCTAAGCGGAACACTTGTCTCTTTCTAATGGCGAGCACTTGCTTTATTCTACGTTGAAAGCTAAGCTGGACACTTGTCCTATTCTAATGGCGAGCACTCGCTCTGTTCTACGTTGAAAGCTAAGCTGGACACTTATCCTATTCTAATGACGAGCACTTGCTCTATTCTAAAATCTCGCGAACTCACGATTCTTTCCGATGTGCGTCTCATCGGCTCACCCGGCTGACCCGACTACCTGCACCTCGATGTCTCTCGATGCTGGTGCCGTCGGGGTTGCTGCATAAGCGTTTTTAATATTCCTTTCCTCTTAGGTGTTGACCTTACGCAGCCCAGGTAATTACCTGGGAAATGCACTAGCTGAAGTTGGGCCCAAGTGGCTGACGCGGCAGTGTAACCTCTCGAAAAATATGACAGGTAGGTACAGCTCACTGTCCCTGATTTATATAAGCGCACACTGACAGTTCGCACAGTAATAAGAGGTTATTGAAATATTTCAATAGTTACGTTACTGAAATAACTAATTAATATCAGTTAAGATTTAATTTTACAGCAGATTGTAATAACTATCAGGATAGGTTCAGGATACCTAAAAGGGATTCACAGGAGTGTTAGGATATTTCTGGGAATTTAGCGGTGCGGTAGGGACATAGGAGAGGCTTACCAAAAAGTGTTGGGAAATCTGAAGACCTGGGTTTATTCAGTTTTCTTATCTTCACGTCTCCCTTAGTCAATGGCAGAAGAAGATTATTAATTATTTCATAACCAAACTTTTGAAATATTTCAAAAATATAACTTATTGCTATGTGAACTGTCAATGTATGCTTTGTGACGTACTCCTTTCTGTTTGTCACCGGATCGGTATTCTTCACTCGACTTAGGGTGAAAAATTCAGTTGTCCAATTGGGAGTGTAGCCTTTCTCGAAACTGTGTTTAAATTTGCTGATTCGTACTCTGTCGCCGACTTTAAACTTTGATCGTGTAAGTGTAGACTTGACTTTGATCTATCGGCTTTATACCAATTGTGCGATGCTTACTGTTGTTGTAAGAGGATACCAAGTCCGACAAGATATTTAGCCACCGGTGATTGCCCTGTAGGCTAAACTGCATCCACATCTTACTTTTCAGAGTACGATTAAAGCGCTCGCAGATCGATGCCTTCAAGTTACTGAATGTCGAGTGCTGGGTGTTACGCCGGAAGTCTCCTGTTTCCCTCTAGAAACGCCAGGCCGCAGTCCGCGCGTTCAGCAATGCGCTAAGTCAGGATTAAAGGCGGCCTGGCAACCGAGGAGCGGAAATCGAAAAATCGCACAATAATCACATTTTCGGAAGTCCAGCTTATGGCTGTATATCCGAGAATGCTCAGTCTTCAATTACAATCCGAACGGATAGGGTGGTCTCGTAGAGGACTCGGTACAGGAAATAGGTTAATGCCGAACGGTGCCTATTCTTAAGTCGACGTATGTCGGAAACCTGTACTCAATTCAGTATCATTTCAATAAACCCTTTTTGTTACGTTATATTCACGCGAGTTCTAACTCCTTAACCGGCAAAGATCCCAAAATATATCTAAGCCCTAACCTCTCAAACGAACTCCTTCGTCACCGAGACGTTACGGCACAACAAGGGTAATACCGTGTTTTTGCATAAGATCCTTGAATTCGGAATTGTAAAACTCTCGGCCTCGGTCAACATGCAATTTCTTCGGGATTCGACCCTGCGTCAATATAGATCTCATAGCTGCTGTCACGTCTTTAGCGTTCTTGCTCTTCGTCGGCACGGTCCAAGCAAATTTTGAAAATATATCGATGACGGTCAGCAGATACTTGTATCCATGGTTATCTCTGGCGTACGCTGACATGTCAACGAGATCCGCTTGCCCAGTATCGTCCAGCCCCCGGACATTAACGTTTCGACGTTGGTAATCTCTACTGGCAGGTCTATGCAGTTCCTTCACCACCGCTAACTTTTTTCCATCCGTTCTCCAGCGCACTCAGTCTGGTGTCCAGCTGGGAAATGATCAGAGAGTTGCGAATCGTCAATTCTTGCCCTGGCTCGATATCAGCTTGCAGAGCAGAGCCATCAACGCATCCTTTGTGGTAGAATCCAGAGATTGAATCATCAAGTTATTGTTATCGATATCATTGCGCATTCCGGCAGTCACTCGAAACACTGTATTGAACTCCTGCTTCACTACAGTTTTCATCAGATTCAAGGTCACAGCATTGTTTTCGTCCTCGGGATTGGCGACGTTGCACAGCCTCTTGTTATCAATGTCGTAGTCTCCAGTAGCAGTGAATTTGAATCCAGCACCAGGGAGACCACGGCTACTCGGAACCGCGGCTCTGCTACTCAACTAACGTACAAACATGTCGACGCTCATATTCAAAGTGGCGATCGTGATCGTTTTGTCGAATTAATAAATGATACTCGCCTCACGCAATTCTTCGATAATCGATACGATTTCATTCGAGTGACTGGGGTTACCAGCTTCCTGAGACGCAAGGAGAAGCCGAAGACGGTGTACCAGTTTGTTGGGATCATCCCACTACACGTAATCCGTTCGTCCGTCCTTGATAGCGATCATGTACCGCGGTACGATACCTTTACCCGTTACAGAGAACTGTTCGATCAGTTTCGCAATAACGTTGTTAAATTTGAAACTCTTGCTCTTACGAATTGCACTTTAGCACGAATTGCATAGTACTTTCTATGTGCATTCGTCGTTAAAATAATGTTTTTGTAATTGTCAAAGTCATCCTGAGTTACACTAGTCTCGTCAGATATCTTCCTGAACAAGAGTTCGATTAAACCCGTAGTTTTCAAGTAAGTCGTATCACCTATATGGATTCGATCACCCTCAAAGCTGATAGGAGAATTGCCTATCATCAATTTGTTTTTGACGAGTTTACGCACACCATAGGCAGTATCCAATTGTTTATGCTCCCTCGATAGCAGCATATCAAGATACCATTGCATAGGATCTTTCTGATCAACGGGTACGTCTGTGCCATCGTGATCTCCTTCTTCATCAATCTGTTTGTCTTCTTCTTCTTCTTCGAAAGAATCATTCTTTATCGACTTGAAGGATTCATCTGCCGTTCTAAACGTATCATCCGCTTCTACGTCTTGCTTTATTTCATCCTTAATCTCGTCTTTGATAAGATTACGCTCCGGCTGAGACGAAGTCACTAGTTTCTGCAGTGGAGTCACTACCGGTTTAAGGACCTCACTCATCGTCTGTTCGACGTTCTCTCTACCCAATTTTATCATTCTATGCTTTTTGCGAATCGCATCGCTGGCTTTAGCGATTTGACGTAAGACGTCTTTTTGCTCCTGAAGTTTTCTACGTTGCATGTTGTCGCTGCTGAATCCAAAACGCTACTGCATTCATTTTTTTTCAATGATCATCATTTATGCTCACGAAGCAATCGAATCCTTTTCTGTATCTACCTCCATTGAGTTCGAAGCCATACTTATCACCGTTTCAGCATTTTGAACACAGATCTTTAAACTGTGCGTAAGTCATATCAGTGTTTACATGGTCATCCTACACATGTTTGAAATTCATTTCATCCTACTTAAAGAGGACCAGCAGATTAGCATTGTCGCGTACCAGATGTTTGGGAATGCGAGCGTACGTGTGACAGAGATAGAAACACTCGCAAGCTATGTTCGTCGTAAATAATTATCGAATTTCGTGTTCCGTAAAGGGAAAGTATTCGACGCCGTCCACGGATGCGAGTAAATGTTCTAAAAACTTGTGCTTTGGCTGATCAAGCGATTTTGAGTATACGTAGACGTTTTCGAATCTTAATCCGTTAGGATGAGTTATGAGAGCGAGCAGTGCGTTCGACTGGCCGCAATTGGATGGTCCGCAAAACACTGCTCGTATACTGTTTGGCAGTAATTCGCCGTGTCGCTTGGCCTTCTTCTTCTCCTTTACTCGCACGATTTTGTCAAAGTTCGTTACGGGTAACCTGACGAACTGCTTCTTGAACCTCATCTCAATCTTGACTAACGTGGAAATTATAAATGACGCGTTTATAAGGATCGCTGTTCAGTCGGAACTGTTTCACCGCAGGAACATGATCGTGCATCCTAAGCGTAAACGCATTGAGAGAAAAAATCCCATCGTGGCAGAGGAATAGTCAATAGGATCATCAACAGTCTACCCGTTGAGCTACATATACCCGGTTATCAGTACTGTCGACCTGGTACGAAACTGGCAAAGAGAATCGCGCGAGACGACCCGGGCATCAACCCCCTCGACGCAGTCTGCAAAGAGCACGACATCGCCTACTCGAAGAATCGAGATAGTCTCGAACACAGAGGAGCGGCGGACAGGGTACTGGCCGACAAAGCTTGGAAGCGCGTTTTCGCTAAAGACGCGAGTCTCGCCGAGAAGGCGGCTGCCTGGTCCGTAGCGAACGTAATGGCTGCCAAGTCGAAACTCGCTATGGGACTCAAGAAGAAGAAGAAACCAAAGACTGTAACGCTGAGGAAAGTCATCGAGGAAACCAAACGATCGATGATTCCTAGCAATGATGCAGGAGTAGCTATCAGATCTGCTATCAAGGGTGCACAAGCTGCCGTCAAAGGAGCGGGTGGAAAGCGCAACGTCCGCACGCCGCGGGTTCTACCCGTGCCGTCCAAAGTCGGAGGCTTCCTGCCGTTCCTCGTCCCCGTGTTTGCGGGTCTCAGTGCCGCTGGAGCGTTGGCCGGCGGTGCTGCAGGTGTAGCTAAAGCCGTGAACGATGTAAATGCAAACAAGGAACAACTGAAGGAGAGTCAGAGGCACAACGAGATGATAGTAGCCATCGCATTAGGCAAAGGACTGTACTTGAAACCCTACAAAAGAGGACTAGGCCTTCATCTGAAATCAAAAAACTTGAAGTGAAACTACCACACCGAGCGTTGACCGATGCGGATCTGCTAAAGTACACGAAAATCATGAAGATTCCACATTTTCGTGGAGTCTTTATGCGGAACGCTATGTCGAAGGGTGGGCCGTACAAGTATGAGTCGGCAATCGTCAATCTCGACGAAGAAGATGGCCCAGGAACACACTGGGTCGCGTACAAGAAGCTAAACGATCGAGTCATTTATTTCGACAGCTTCGGCAATCTTCGCCCACCGCTAGATCTTACCCAATATCTCGGTGTTGGTAGTGTAAAATACAGTTACGAGCGATATTAGGACTACGATACTTTTGCAAGTGGACACTGTGCCTAAAGTTCCTATGTGGACAATTTAATCGTAAAAACAAGTACCGTCTATATAAACTTGCTATGTAATTTTACAAGGTCAGTTGAGCGTTTGCGATCATGAAGGATTCATTCACGTTAACTTTATCAGGCACCTCCTCCATACTGGAAGCTGAATACTTCCCTCCTATCGAGCTTTCTCCGTACAAAAATGATGGTCTGCGACTCATCGAGTTGCTGACCTTCAACTCGATTCCCAACGTGGACACGGAGCACAACACGCTGTACGTGGGGGATGAAGTTACCACTATACCTACGAGACCGAGGATATCGAAAACTACGTGCAGAGTGCGTTGACGGATAAGAGCATCGTCATTTGCATTAAACAACAATAATACGTTGTGCAGCGAAATTAAGTGTAATCATGATGTCGACTTCCGACCCAATGATTCCATAGTTTGCTTTTTGGGCTTCACTCAACGCGTTCTGGAAGCTAATAAATTCCACACGTCCGATATACCGATCGTCATTCTCAAGGGGAACGCCCTACGAGTCGAATGCAACGTCACGACGGGCGCTTACATCAAAGAACGTAAAGTGCATACCATACACGAATTCTTTCCGGCCGTACCAACCGGATACAAGATCATAGAGGTGCCATCGCACGTCATTTATCTACCGATCGCCACCAAGGCGGTAGATCACCTGCAGCTTCGAATAGTCGATCAAGACGGGGACCTGCTGAATTTTCAAGGAGAAGTCATAACGATCAGGCTGCACGTCAAATCCATGCGATAATGAGTATCTTCTACAATAGGAAAATTGGCAGTGGTTATA